>JALDNG010000029.1:772500-1257500 GCA_024349245.1 Neodontobutis hainanensis
GACCACAGTGTTAGCGTTTGGCTGGAAAGTCAGATGTGTTAATTTATTTATAGTTTTAGAAATTGTGTCAAAGGTGTGAAGAAATTATTCTTAGGTTTCAAGAAATGCGTCTTAACAATTGTGAAAAAAAAGAGCAGCTTTATTCAGTTTGCCTCATTGAACCATTCTTTCAAATGAAAGTGAAAAGAAAATTTAAAGACTTCGGATATATTGAGAACTTTCTTTTGTAATGCAATTTAAGAAATTGTCAGGAGTAGTTTTTTCAGTCGTGAATATTTCATAAAGACTTGGACATTCTACTCTGCACAAAAAATAGTCCTTGTAAGAGCCCTTTGAGCCCCTTGAGATGTATTTTCTTGTGCTCTTTGCACAACTGTTGGAATAAGTAAAGGAGAAGTGCTGCAGGCTCAGAGGATGTGTTTGTTAGAAGACACAGCTAAGCATAAAATGATGCATCTATGAAAAGTAATAGAAAAGAGGAATTAAACCAACCAAGCGTCTCTCACAAACTGTGACATGTAAAAACCAGCCTATAGAGAAAATCACAATGAGTCATTTTTACCCATTTTATTGTAAAGGAATGTCACAGAGTACACAAATTAGGACCTAAAAGCATTCTCAGTAGAATGACTGAAACCAGGTAGAGTCCAAAGAACGAGCAGAAGCCATGCCCAGTCACTTCCAAACAAGGAGATAGACAAACACAGAGCACAAAGGAGAGGAGAAGACAAAAGAGAAGTCCAAAACCTGGACTGGATCATGGCAAAGACTGCATCTCTAAGAATATGGTCAGGGCTTTAACAAGGAGTGACACAATAATCATCAACATCATCACAGATGTTACAAACTCGTGTTGGTCCGACTGTCAGTTTGTTTGTTGTTTGATATATTTTCAGTAAAATGGTAAATGATGTGCATTTACACTCACCTAAAAGGATTATTAGGAACACCATACTAATTCTGTGTTTGACCCCCTTTCGCCTTCAGAACTGCCTTAATTCTATGTGGCATTGATTCAACAAGGTGCTGAAAGCATTCTTTAGAAATGTTGGCCCATATTGAGAAGATAGCATCTTGTAGTTGATGGAGATTTGTAGGATGCACATCCAGGGCACGAAGCTCCTGTTCCACCACATCCCAAAGATGCTCTATTGGGGTGAGATCTGGTGACTGTGGGGGCCATCTTAGTTCAGTGCACTCATTGTCATGTTCAAGAAACCAATTTGAAATGGTTTGAGCTTTGTGACATGGTACATTATCCTGCTGGAAGTATCCATCAGAGGATGGGTACATGGTGGTCATAAAGGGATGGACATGGTCAGAAACAAAGTTCAGGTAGGCCATGGCATTTAAACAATGCCCAATTGGCACTAAGGGGCCTAAAGTGTGCCAAGAAAACATCCCCCACACCATTACACCACCAGCACCAGCCTGCACAGTGGAAACAAGGCATGATGGATCCATGTTCTCATTCTGTTTACACCAAATTCTGACTCTACCATCTGAATGTCTCAACAGAAATCAAGACTCATCAGACCAGGCAACATTTTTCCAGTCTTCAACTTTCCAATTTTGGTGAGCTCGTGCAAATTTTAGCCTCCTTTTCCTATTTGTAGTGGAGATAAGTGGTTCACAAATGCTTTGCTGCACACCTCGGTTGTAACGAGTGGTTATTTCAGTCAAAGTTGCTCTTCTATCAGCTTGAATCAGTCGGCCCATTCTCCACTGACCTCTAGCATCAAGGCCTTTTCACCCACAGGACTGCCTCATAGTGGATGTTTTTCCTTTTTCACTCCATTCTTTGTAAACCCTAGAAATGGTTGTGCGTGAAAATCCCAGTAACTGAGCAGATTGTGAAATACTCAGACCCGTCTGGCACCAACAACCACGCCACGCTCAAAATTGCTTAAATCACCTTTCTTTCCCATTCTGACATTCAGTTTGGAGTTCAGGAGATTGTCTTGACCAGGACCACACCCCTAAATGCACTGAAGCAACTGCCATGTGATTGGTTGATTAGATTCTTGGATTATTGAGAAATTGAACAGGTGTTTCTTTAATCCTTTAGGTGAGTGCATATAGCTCTTTTCTATACCCTTCTCACCCACCCAAAGCACATTACATTATGCTTCCATTCATGTTAAGTGTCTTGCCCAAGGACACAACAACAGTATAAACTTGGGAGAGTGGGAATCAAGCCTCATCAAAGCCTTATAAATTTGTGCCACTGGTTCAAACCGCGATCACAGCAACTCCCAAAGTTAAAGTGCAAAGCCTTGCAGCGCAGGAGAGAATGGGGCCAGTGATAAAACGTTAGCATTGTCTAGTTTAGGCTAATGCTAGGCAAATGCTAACAATGCATTTAGTTTGATTTTGGTATGATTTAGTGTTAATAATTACATTTTAAACAGTGATTTCAAGTCTCCGTCTACAACCGTTAAAAAACTGTTGTCTCAACAGGTGCATCTGTGCACCTGTAGCTCACTGGTCCTGGGAGAGAATGTTTGTGATAGAGATATACTCAAGATAAAGCTATGAAATAAGGCCAGTGTCAAGTCCAGTTTATTAATTTAATAATTTGTACAAAAAACACAACTTCCACCAAATAAAATATTAACATTCCAACAAAGTAGTAATTGTTTCTCATGTTGTAGGTAATGCACAGGTGTGACCCATCCAGGCTTTGAGGCAGTAGCCCCTGTTAACCCCTGTTAACGTCTATTGCTCGTATTGTAGTGTTACACTTATCTTCAGCTATTATGTGAGATGCTTTTAAACAGTTTAGTTCCAGGAAAAAGAGATGTTTTTATAAATAAGTACATTTTATTTTTTACCCTCCACTTACACCTACTGTACATGTGCACCAGCTCTTTCAGTGGTTATAGACGCCTGTCTGCTGCAGTGTGGTCAGGTGTGCTGGGGATACCTGGGCCAGAATGTACGGCTCATACCTCCTTGTGCTGTCCTTACAGAGGATTGCAACACTGGATTTATAAATAAAGTTGGTATATAAAAAATAAATAAAACATTGAAATATAAAGAAGCATTTATACCTGGAGTTAAACACAAACAATTGTTTAAAAACATGCATTATAAAATTAGCTATAAAACTCAAAATGAAAATGTATCAACACAAACATTTACAAATGAATGTGTAGTTTTATTTTTAATTATTTTCTTGTTTTAGAGATTGTTCTAACAGTATTTCCATTTGTTATATTGAGATTATAAATAAAAAATATAATCTCTCTCACTTTTTATTGTGTGTTTACTGTTTTATTGTATTTTACAGTGAGCTCTTAGAAAATAATATTCAAGTCTTTTGATTAAATTGAAAGTAGTAGCACCTAACCCCCTACATCCTTGGGCACTGCCTCCTCACCAGAAGCAGATGGTGCTGGTGAAACCTTGGGTGTGCTAACCATCCTGCAGAGTCAGGACAGAGAAGAGCAGATGACAGCTATGACCAGGGTTTTAGAGTAGGCATATAATCCCTTACTGTTAAGGTGCCAAAGGCAAGACCCCAAAGCAGACACAGACTACTGGTATTTTAGAGAGTTTATTCGAACAAAAGGTGAAGGATCAGGCGTAGTCAAAGCGTGGCTTAATCCTGGCAAAAAGAGTCCGCAGGCAGGCAGGCGAGATTGGACAGAAAAATCACAACAGACGCATAAACTTTCCAGGCAAAAATATTCACATTTAGAATTTAGTTTGGCAGTGGATTTCTACCACTGAATGGACAGAATAATCTGGCAATGAGTGGAGGACAGCTTGGGTTTTATACTGGGTTTTAAAGAGGAGATGCCTCTGCTTGCTGCGCCGCGCCCACCAGCTTGACCTAAAAAAGACATGACCACACGAGGGAGACTAGGGACACAAGACAACACACACTGGGTTAAACCATAACACCTTACAGGCTTTTTACTTTGTGTTTGAAAGTCACTGTCAGTTGCACTTATTGTGATTGAACTTGGTGAAATGCAAGAGCCAGTGTTACACAGGCTGAACATAACTTCATGAGCTGTTCCAAAATTTTAAAGAATCTTGAGTGTATTAAACAGAGTGAGTGAAGTGACGCAGGAACAGTAACTAAGTCCTGAAAATAAAATAAAAATATATACATGCTTGTATTTCTTAAATTTGACCATTTCAATGTCAATATTATTATAGATTATCACACACCTCATGTTTTCTTGGGTTAGAGTATTTTAAAACAACTAATTGCGCTATAAACAGTAAAAATATATATTAAAAAAAAATTATGAAAAATAGGACTAAACGCATTACATTGTACAGTTCATGGTGCTCTCACTGTCATTAAATTAAATTAAACAGCTGTTTACCTGAATCAAAAACTTCAATAGTCCAGTTGTTCCTCAGCCGGACGTCTTTAAATGTCTCCTCTCTTTTTCTCTCCTTGTTCAGATATCATCACTGAGTCTCACACACAGATAGTGAAGGTCTGGCCCGTACTATTTAAAAACAATAGTCTCGGGACTTACAGAGAAATGCTTTGTGCATTTCCCCCGTGCACGTCAGTTTCACTTTTCCGCATGAGAAACAGCAGGTATTGATATCCCGGACGAGCCCCCAAATGTTATAGGAATATTTCATATCCTTATATTTAACCAGAGTGACACGGAGACCGATTATAATTTAACAAGCAATGGTCAGGTTTTATTCCTTGCAAGGAGAAGCAAAACAGACACAGTAACAAGTGTACAGATGCAGGTTTGCTCCCAGATGTAAACATAACATGAGATTATATACAACACAGTGACGTCCTTGGTGAGAGGCGTTCACAATGGTCCAGGTGCAAGAGTCCCGTGACAAGCCATGTCTCAGTCTAGTTATGTCTACTTAATGCTTGGATTAGCACGAAGGACATGACATGAATTTGACCTGACCTGAAGAGAACTATAAGTCCCAGTAACAATAAACATTAAAATTTAAATTCTTATAACAATAGTAGCAGGAGTCAGCAGTGGACACCTTCCACCTTTCCCTCTTTTTTGGTGCAGAGTTAGTCCTGGGACTAACTGGCAGCTCCAGCGGTGTCTGTGTCACATGGCACACTCCTATTAGGCGTTCTGGTGGCTGCAAAAACAAGAGTTTAACAAATGATTTGTTATCTTGAGTATATGACACCCAAACATTTCAGTCCACAACTAACAAAAACGGCACAATCCCTTAAAGATGCTCTGCCTTTGCACAATCTGCCACATCAAACATGTAATCAGGTCCTACACAGTCTGAAGCTCTAAATCTTGTAAAATTCATATCTTTTCTTCTAACATTAATGTATTTTTACATAGTGCCTGAGAAATAATGAATAAAACTAAACAAGCTTCACCTTTGCTTCTCCCAATAGGCTTCATGTTTGTTCTCTGACGACTCTGCAGTGGTTGGATGCATCAGCGGTGGTGACGAGAAGGAGGACAGGACTGTTGTGGATAACTTTGTCACCTGGAGCGAGAGGAACCACCTCCAGCTCAATGTGATAAAGACTAAGAAACTGGTGGTGGACCTGAGGAGGACTAAAGCCGCTGTGACCCCCATCTCTATTCTGGGGCAAGAACGTGGACACTGTCTACAAGAAGGGTCAGAGCCGTCTCTACTTTCTGAGGCGGCTGAGGTCCTTTGACATCTGCAGGACTATGCTCAGGATGTTCTACGAGTCTATGGTGGCCAATGCATCATGTACGCTGTGGTCTGCTGGGGCAGCAGTCTGCGCGTGAGGGACACTAATAGACTTGACAAGATCATCAAGAGGGCCAGACATGTTGTAGGGGAGGAGCTGGACTCCCTGACTGTTGTGTCGGAGAGGAGGTTGTTGTCTAAAATCAGGACTATTCTGGACTTTCCCTTCCACCCGCTCCACAAAGTACTGGTCAGCGGCAAGAGCTTGTTTAGGAATAGACTGTTACTGCCACGCTGCTCCACCGAGAGATACAGGAAATCATTCCTGCCTGTCGCCATCAAACTTCTGAACTCTGTCAATCCTCTTAAGTGCACTTGTAAACTTGTAAATTGTACATCATGTTAATATGTAAATCGACTGTTTGTTGTTTATTAGGAATATCATAGTTTAGAGTTAAGTTATATCTACTTATATACTATATAATTATAGATAAATATATAATATATATATATATATATATATATATATATATATATATATATATATATATATATATATATATATATAAAATACATATGTTAATGCTCTTAATGTAAATCTGTGTGAATCTACTTTGTTGATCCTCACAGTGAGCCACAAACAGCACACTGAGCATTGGTGGCAAACCATTAAAGGGCAGATTTGGCAACTGAGGGAAAATTGTTTATAAAAGAAAATTGAAGAAACATTTAAAGTTTATTGAATGGACATAATACTGGGAAAAAAACACAAAAAAGGGATATTTGGACAACTTATACATGATATTACATATATTATATATTATATTATGATATTATAACAAAAATACAAAGTGTAGAGTCACTTTTTAATTAAGTTCTGCTAATGATGACTGTGACGGTTTTGCTGTGAAATAACTCAATATAAAGATAAAAAAAAATCCTCACTTTTCACACTGTGCACATTGTGTATTTTGCAGTAACCTGCACTCTGTGGTGTGTTTGAATTATAAAATACTATACTAGTTCGATAGTAACAAAGAGTAATAAGACTATTAGTATTAATATTACAAGAAATAAATTGCATAATAGTGCATTTATGAGTGAGCCAACCCAGAAGAGACTGAAGACGACAGACGGACCTGTACTCACAGGTAAGTATTCACAAGTACACTTTTAAATTAATCTACTAATGTATACCAACATGTACTCACGCCTTGCAAAATACATCACCCAACTCTGCATATCTACACATAATTCCATTACATTATCAAAGTTTGATATACAGTACATTGCATGATACTTAAGTAGGTACACTGTAAGTGTAGTAAAAACTGTACGTGCACAAAATTAGAATAGTGTGTTTGTACCTACAATCTCCAAGTACACAAATGTAACAAGCATGTGCTATTACATTTGTACCTACAATATGTAAGTACACATCATTCCACATGTATGTACCATGTAGTTACCTGTTCATAAAGTTTGTTACAACGTGTGTTACATTGTCCTTAAGGAAGTAGATACAATGTATCAAGTGTAGTATAAAATAAAGTTTTACTGTGTCGTCTTATTGAAGTACATCTGCAAATAATTATTTCTCTGCATAAAAAACAGGCTGGTCTGAGCCATATGTCCCTGGCTAGAAATGAGTCCCAGCCCGGCTTTTTTACTAATTTTTCCGGATACAAGCCCACATTGGCATGTCATGCATTTATATAGCGCTTTCCTGCACCCTTCTCGGGCACCTAAAGGGCTTTACATCGTGCTTCCACTCACCCCATTCACACACATTCACTCCTGGGGCAGACAGAGAGGGGGGGGGGCTGCCACACAAACGGCGCTCAACCTTCTCCTACCACCACCAAACACACCTCCACAGTCACACACATTCATACACCAGTGCTACGGATACCGGGAGCAAGGTGAGTTAAGTGTCTTGCCCAAGGACACAACAACAGTATGAACTGTGGGGAGAGCGGGAATCGAACCTACTACCTACCTTACATTACATTACCTACATTATTTAGAGAATAATTTTAATTATCTATTATTTATTTATAAGATTATAAATCAAACCAAAATTGTATTTAATGATGAGCATTTTAGCTTATTAAATAAAATGGATTTTTTTTCTAGACCAGAGCATGTGCTTTGTGAGGACCAAGTCTTGGTACATGTCTCACGCAACAGAACCTACCAACTTCTGAATGGTGTAAAGTTTAGAGCACATTCATATCTAAAACAATAAACAACAACAGAGCAGAAAATACTGATGAGGAGAACACACTATTAGCAAGAACGTATAACACATTAATATATTTAAAGAAACCTGATTGAAGACAAAATTTGTGCTGAAAATAAGCTAAAAACAAAGTGTGCTGATATTCAGACACATGAATGCTCTGACAATCTACTGCAGATTTCAAGTAAGGTAATCAAAACTGTCTGGCCTGTCTTTGTCGACAAGCAAAGACTTAGTAGTTTAGATAAATGTTCTCTTCTTCGTTATTGGAGATTGTAGAAGTTACATTTTCATAATCATTTGGATCATCGTCACTTGGTTCATCAAATTCTTCAACTCCACAACTCTCTGGGGCCGTGTAGGGATTACTTCTTACGGACCTTGGTGGATCATTTTCATTGGAAGTACATTTTGGTGAATCAACATTGACGTAGTCTTCCTCATCATCTTCTTCTCTATTCTCTTCTATATACTGGTTTACAGCAGCAACAAACACTGAAACAAGAATCAGGACAACATTACCAACACATTATCAAAGACAAATTGTGCAAAAGGCTCGTATGATTGTGTATTGTTGAGAACAGACTCTGTGATTGATCAAGGGTTTGGGAAGATTCAACTCGAGATCTTCTCTTATGGAGCAGACAGACCAGCAGCAACACCAGGACGAGCAGCAGTAGACCTCCAACAGCTGAAGGGACAACCACCAACCACAAAGGCACTGATGAGAAAACAAAACCATTTAGAGTTATGAGGGAGTGGTTTCTTTTATAAAAAGTTTTTTTTGCAGGATATTTCCCAACAACAGCTTTGGCATTACAGTATATTGATAGTTGTTTGTCTTATTTTGTAGTTGTTGGGGTCTGTTCCAACCCACCCAGCGCTTCTTAGCGGAAAATCGTCCCACAGTCCTTTCAAGTCAAGAAGTCTCGGGTCTCACAAGAAACAAGTTGCTTAACGACACCACACACATAAACACTCTCCCCAGTCAGTCTCAGACATTCATCATGGCATAATAATAGTAGTAGTAGTAATAATAATAATAATAATAATAATAATAATAATACATAATTATTATACAGAAGTAAGAAAAATAACAAATCTGCAAGTTTATTGGTACAGTAAAATGTTATATTTACTTATCAGCAATGACTGCTATAAAGTAAAACAAAGCACAAATACTCTTTGTTCATGAGGTCTTATGAATGTCTTATGGATAGCATTTCCTTACTACGTACACCCCAATGGGCATAATCCTAACATAATAAGGTAATCTCCTACATTATTGCAACAGAAGTAGTGTTTATTTATTTAAAGATTGTTATCTCCATGTTCCTTTTTGACATTCAGGTATAAACACCAAGGTCAATGTGTTATTAATCTGTTATTGTATGTTATTTGAAAAGACTTGTCAAGTGATTTATCAAATCTCAAAAGAGTCAGGATCCCAATGCAGTCATGATATTTACAATACCATTTCTTTTTGACCAGCTATGATTTAGCAGTTACATTTGGTTTGCATAATGTGATATTTGTAGGAAAAAAGTCTTTGCCGTTGTTGATCAGATTCCAAATTTGCTCTTTTGGTTGCACTTAATGAAATGTGCTTGCGTTTTTTTTATGTTTGCGAGGAGTGTCCGTGGGTGTTCAGCTCTCCAACCGCAGAATTCATCTCAACTAACACTTCAGTTTTTTGTGTGAAATTTGAACCCGAATGTCCAATTGAAATTGAGCATACCGGCTAACTCAGGCGACCACTCTGAACAGTAATTGTGTCAACTTACTCATCCCCGAAGTTACAGCTAGTTTAATACTACAACTTTTAATGAGGGCTTTAGGACATTAGAAAAAAATACAATTTATACAGCCAACCACCATGTGGCACTGTTCTCATAAATCATTTAAGTAACACTATTCAAGGCCAGAGAAAGCACCAAAATTGTTGTATGAAAATACATGGATTCAAATATATATATTTCAGCTTTCAGACTGATATCAATAACATATATTTAGCTGCACTTGAATGAAGGCCCTGATTTGACGTGGTGTAAATGTCTATCACATAAAAAAAAAAACATTATTGTGCAGCAGAAAATATTATTACAATAAATGAAACAAACTGTGCAACCTTTAATGTAATGTACTTACACTTGATGACGATACTCTTCTGGGCTGGTGATGAGGTGTATGTCCGTCCTGACCCTGTGACTTCATACACACAGCTGTAGTTCATCTGGTGTTCATACTCGGCCACAGGGAAGTGGAAGGAGGCAGAGTGGTTCACTGCAGGCTCAGTGACAGTGGTGTTGGAGTCAGAGAAGGTGAGAACAAAAAGGCCTTCAGGGACGTCCGAGTGAACAGAGCAGCTGATGACAAAACTGTGGCCCCTGGAGACGTGAACAGTGTCAGAGGCCCTCTGCTGTCCCTCATCGGGAGAAGACACAGACATGTTGGGCTTTGGCAGTGTCACTGTGAACAGTATGGCAGAAATTTAGGTTACATTCACAAAATTCAATTCTATTCTCTCTGGGGCCTATTGGGCCTAACCTCTGTTCCACACCAGAGCATGTGGAGGCTGTGTTTGTCTTCTCCAACAAGTTTCTTTTGACTAAATATTAAACAGATATTTTTTTTATCATAGTACAATTCAGAAAGTCTTACCAGTGACATGAAGAGTAACGGAGTCACTCTGTGGGGAGCTGATGGATCGACCTGAAATGTTTTTCTGATACAAACAGTGGTAAGGTCCTTCAGTGTCAAAGGTCACATGAGGAAATTTGAAGGTGAAAGGGTTTGAGGCTGAAGTCTGAACGTCCCGGTTTGAACGCCTCAGAATGAATGTTCCTTCTGAAAGCCCAGTTATGGAGCAGGTGACACTGACACTTTGACCCCACTTGACCTCTTCAGAAGGAGACACAGAGATGCTGGGCTTTGGGAGACCTCCTAAAAAAGCACAGGTAGAAACTTGACAAAAGTATTTATGTGTTAAATTTGCATATTACAAAAGGATAATTTATTGTAATTCCAAGTAGACAATACTCAAAATTGAATCCAACCTAATTGTCAAGTAATGTGTACAGGTTAACTTTAGTTACTAAAACTGTAAGTACTGTAAAATAAAGAAGTATTGTTACTATAACAAACAGAAGCCCTTGTTATTTGAACATAGATTTTAAGTGCATTTGGTCTGCATGCTTTTTTTAAGTAAGGTGAACAAATTGGATTTTACAGTAAAAACAAAACAAAAATATTTGATGTGTAGCATGCAAGGACCAAACACTAACTGTTTTTATTATATATATATTACAAAGCTATCATGAATAAATAGATATAAATAAAAAAAACAGCATGAATAATCCTATATCTATGAACCAGCCTCCTACAAAAGAGCAGATGCCACCGCAAGTTTAAAAAAAGCAGCCAAGATCACAGTGTGTGTATAGAGGAGTGCACACACAGAGAGGCAGGTTTGGAGGGAGTGGTAGGCCAAACCAGTACCCGGTGAGTACTGAATTCAACACGTCAGGTCTCCCGCTCAACCCCCTCTTTAAATCCACGCCAGAAGGGTGCTCGACGTGCAAACAGCGCAGCCACATCCAGAAGGCGTGTCCTGGTGACGTAGGAGCAGGGCTAAGGACTGGAGTTTACAGAAAACCCTGCATGTAAAATGATCAGCTACTACGGGGATAGATACAAAACTGAACCTGTGGTGTACTGGCTGAGATGACCTCAGGAGTCTGAACTAGGACAGAAATAGACAAAATTGAAATATTGGATAGAGAGACAATTTATACTGTACAATAATGAACATTGAGCATTGAGTTTTAATAGGAGTCCTGCAAACTGTTTTTTTTTACTGTTGACAGAAAATATTTTAACTTTTCACTCTTTTGACTTCTTGTACGAACCTTACAACTGGTTACTGACTTTTTACAGTCAGTTCTCCAGCTGGACGAGGCACAAGAAAATCAGTCTCATGCTGGTACACAATTTTTATCATGTCTTGTGGATCTGTGACTGGAAAAATATTTTTCTTATTAATGATGGGGAGCTAGCTTGGAAATATTTTTATGATGCTTTGTCTGAAATTATCAACAAACATGCACCTTTTCGCAAATTTAGAGTAAAAGGTCGCAATAATCCCTGGTTTTCCTGTGAGCTGTCGGAACTTTTGAAAGAAAGAGATCATGCTTGGGCTAAGGCCAGAAAAACAAAGTCTCAGGTTGACTGGCTGAGTTTTAGACAACTCAGAAATCGCTGTACTTCCCTTATTAAGAAGAGTAAATCTGAATATTACTTGTTAAAACCACAAGTAATCTCAAGGATCCAAAGAAATTTCGTAAAGTTATAAAATCTTCTTACGGAAACATACAGACCAACAAACTCCCAACATTATAAAAAAAATACTTATTATTACAGATAAATCTGAAATACTAAATTGCTTCAACAAACATTTTGTTTCATCGGGTTGTCTATATGAGACACTGCATCCCGACACAAAAACCTTAATTGAACAAAAAGGACATTCATCGCCCCCTCCATTACCTTCCAAAAGTGGCTCGTTTGTTTTCAGAACAGTGACTGAGGCAGAAGTCTACAGAGCCCTCAAGCAGCTGGAAACAGGTCCAGACAATCTTAATACTTTTTTTCTTAAAATGTCAAAGGATTTTATAACTGAACCCCTGACATATCTTTTTAACTTTAGCCTTTCAAAGCCTTTTAACAGTTTCACCCCATACAGAAAATTCTGTGCTGTGCAATATTAAACTATTCAAAGGTAACTCAACCCCTGTTCAGAGCCTAACCAAACAAACAAAATTTAAATAGTCCTAGAAAAGCTAAGCTACGTTGTTCTTCTAAACTTTTCTGGCACCTGTTTCCACTCACCTCCACACTGTCAGATGATTGGACCTACTTATACTTACTCGCTGTTATCTCCATCTGCCAGAACCACCTTGTGTCTCGCACCTTGTGCCCTCCTGCCTGCTCTACCGGCTCAAGGTATTGATAATTGTTTTACAAATAACTGTTGAACTTTATTCCTTTGCCTCTGCATTAGGAGTCTGCTTAGCTAAAACCATAACATTATCAGACAGCTAAAAAATGTTGGTCTGGGTTTGAGTTCTCCTTTAAACATCATTTAGTAAATTCATACAAACATTTCTCTGTACAATACTACAGTTTGTGGATCTTATCCTCTGAAAGGTGTTAAATGTTTTTTTGGTTTATTTTTGTTGATCAGGTTTTCAGTGTTTTAGTAACATCTTGAAGGGGGTCTGTCAGTTTTACCACTTTGTATTAAGTTGACTAGTTTTAAAGACACAAAAGTGTCACAAAGGTCCATGCACCTGTTGAGAAGCCCCTTTTTTAAGTGACTTCTATCATGACTAAGAAGTAAGTTTTTGATTTAATTCTCTAAGTCCCCTGCAAGTCCGCTGTGCTTCAACTCACTCCTTAACCTACTAGCGGACTGCTAAAAGGCCCCAAAAGACCAATGAGCTGTTATTTTATCGGCCAATTACAAAGTTAACTTAGCTAACCAACAAAAACACTCATTTCGTATTAAAATATAAATAATAAAATGAAAAAAAAAAATCCTTCACTCATTAACCTTTCATTATCTTGTTAACAAGCCATTTTAATTAGTCTTGCTTAACATACTTTTTCTGCCTTCGTGTATGGACATACCTTTAAGCATTTCTTCAGTCCTACCAGCTAAACTATTTCACTCACTCAACATACCATCTTTCTAAAACTTCATCACCGTAGCTCTTAGTATGAGGAGAAACAAGACAAAAGCCCTTCCATAACATATTTGTTGGTAAACATATAACCATTAGAAGCTTCTCACTATTAATATTCACTAATACAGATAAATTCAATAATTCATACCTCAAAAACTGAAACCCTCTGTCGCTGGTCATTTCAAGCCTAACACTCATTTCAAAATTCAACACAATTCATCTTTGGGTCCTTTCTCAACTGGGTGAACTGCCAGAGACAGAACCTCCTCCCCAAACTCAAGATTCTCTAAAATCACAACGCTTAATCCTCCATTATTGTATTATTTTATCCTGATTATATTTCAATTCAATAAACACGTCAACTCAATAGAGGTGTGGACTTGTCCTTGCTCCTTCAGCAATGTCCAAAGAATCTTAAGTATTTTTATTACCACAACCTGTAGCCCTTGACTTAATACTTTTGTGTTGTTGCTGATGTTTTGTATTAATAGCATTAATTTCTGATGGGCGAAACTGTCAATTTAAAACAGCTGACTTGTTAAAAAAAATGTATAGAAAAGTCTGTTAAAGATAAATCCTGGCTAACCTACTAACGTTCTACTTACCTGAACAGACCACACCTGCGTCTTCATTATGTTTACAGTCGTGTTCACCAAGTCCTTTATTACGACACTGAATTAAAGAGCTCTCATTTCCTGAACAACCCACGTTATCGAGCCAGATTGGACCAGTCCCTTCACCAAACTGGGCTTTATTTGTGAAGCTTACTGCTTCTCCACAGTTCAGTTGTCTGCACACGACCTGAGCATCAGACAAGCCCCAGTCATCATCACACACTGTTCCCCATTCACTGTTGTGATAGACTTCTACTCTTCCAGAACATCCAGTAGAACCAGGACCAACCAGTCTGATCTGATCTGTTACAATGAAACAGCATGGAGTCAGTATTCATTTCTAAGATCTAAGAATCAGTAAAGTCTTTTCTTGAGAAAAGAAATAATAATGAATTTGTTAAGAAGTGTGTGGGATGCCGCAAATTAATTAACAAAATTAACATTGTTTTATATAAACATTGTTATATTGTATGTGTATATATTTTATTGCATTATTGCTTTCTCCTAGGTAGAAGTGTAACTTTAAAAGAGTAGTCTGGTTATAAAATGTCTGTGGGATAATGTCTCATGTATTACTGCATTATGTAGCACAATTAAAGTATTTCTTACCTGAACAGACCACACCAGCGTCTTCATCATGTCCACAGTTGTGTTTACCAAGTCCATAATTCTGGCACTGGATTAAAGAGCTCTCATTTCCTGAACAGGCCACATCATCGAGCCAGATTGGACCAGTCCCTTCACCAAACTGGGCGAATCTTGTGCTCTTTACTGCTGTTCCACAGTGCATCTGTCTGCACACGACCTGAGCATCAGACAAGTCCCAGTCATCATCACACACTGTTCCCCATTCACTGTTGTGATAGACTTCTACTCTTCCAGAACATCCAGTAGAACCAGGACCAGCCAGTCTGATCTGAGCCTCTGTTAAAATCAAACATAGAGCATGAAGTCAATATTCATTTAGATTCATTCATCTAAGTTTTTTATTTTTTCAAACAAGACATAAAATAATGAAACTAACCTGCAGCAGGTGAAGATGAAGTAATCAGCAGAGTGACTGGGAAAATAAGGAAACATTTTAGGGAAATATGTAAGTCTCCCAAAAGTGCATCTGTTTATTAAAAGAGCTACAGCAGGTGAATTTAAATGTGTCTTACCTAAGGTCAAATAATGAGGGAGTGTGCCTCGTACGATGGCCATGGCTCTGAATGGTTTACAAGAGGAAACTGGAGTGCATTAAAACATAGAGAGGAAATGAAACTGCTGGTGTTTGTCACAGGTTCACTTTCCTGTTTCTTTTTTTAACGCCCAACAGCTTATATTCCACAATCTGCCTTTTTGAACCACTCTGTCAAAGAAGGATTTGAGAAAATACATAGATGTCTTCAGAGCTATTGAGCACAAACTGTCTTTTGTAATGCAATTTTTAGTAAAAAAAATTATGAATTTTCCCAGTTCTGACTTTTTCAAAAACAAAGACTTAGATACTATACTCTGCGTAAGAAAAAAATGGATGTGGTTTTTATCTCTTGTACTTATTTTGACCATGTAAAAGCACTTTGACTTGAGAATTATTTTCTTGTACTCTTTGCACTACTGTTGAAATGTCACTCAAAGAAAGTAAAGGAGAAATGCTGCAGGATCAGAGTTTGTGTTTATTGAGAAAAAAATGCTAAGCATGAAATTATGCATCTGCTAAAAGTGTTATAGTAAAGAGGAAATAAACCATCCAAGTTTCTCTCTAAAACTATGATGCATGTAAAACCGAGTCTTTCGAGAGAGCCACACACAGAGCTGTTTTCCCTTTTTATTAAAAATAAGCATCTCTAACGCTATGGTCAGATAGGCATCAACTGCTGATATTCTAGAGCAGTGATCATTAACTGGATGCCCACAGATGCTTTCCATCAATCCCTTTCCTGTTTTATACAGTTCAATTACCTTTTTCTGCAGATCCTTTGCTTTTCCCATGACTCAGACAGAAACATCAGTGCAGCACTGGATGAAAGATGCAAGGGTCTGTCAGGAGCCCAGAAACTCACTGACCTTTTATACTCACACTGATTACAAACTAAAACAGATCACAGGTGACGACGGTTACCTTTAAGTGCCATTTAAACACGTTTGTGTCAACTTGTGTGAATGTTACCAGGCCAAAATCACAAAATTTAAACTTTCGATCAGGATCATTTGGGTAGTTTCTGTTGTCATTAGGATTTAAAAAGAGTAAACACAGTTGTTTAACAATAAATGTCTTTACCCAACCATTCACCATGAGTGAAAGAAAAGTTTTCAAAGAAAAGAAAAGTTATCTTTTATAATCTCTTATGATCACAACTGTAGTTATTATTGAATTTCTAATACAAAATGCAATCACAGTACAAGTGATAAAAACCACATCTATTTTTTTCAAATGCAGAGTATAGTATCTAAGTCTTTGTTTATGAAAAGGTTACAACTGGTAAAATGAATGTTTAAAAAGAAAGACTTCATTACAAAAGACAGTTTGTGCTCTGTAGTTTTGAAAACTTCTTCTATGTATTTTTATAGATCCATATTTCACAGAGTGGTTCAAAAAGGCAGATTGTGAAATATAAGCTGTTATTAAAACAAGAAACTAAAGAGGAAGTAAACTTGTGGCAAACACTAGCAGTTAAATTTCCTCTCTATGTTTTAATGCACTCCAGTTTCCTCTTGTAAACCATTCAGAGCCATGGCCATCGTACGAGACATACTCCTTCATTATCTGACCATAGATAATATACATTTAAATTCACCTGCTGTAGCTCTTTTACAGGTGCACTTTTGGGAGACTTACATATTTCCCTAAAATGTTTCCTTATTTTTCCAGTCACTCTGCTGATTACTGCATCTTTACCTGCTGCTGTTTGTTTGATTATTTTATGTCTTGACATAAACCTCACATATAATCTGTATAAATTGAGCTTTATTAATACAATATATAGTTTATAGTCCTTCGAAAAAATCCACAAATATGGTTTAGAAACTTATGAGTGCTGCCCTCATCAGGTTGAAAACTGATAAATGCACTTCCTGGTCAGCGTGATGTCATTGTGTTCCTAATCCACTCCCCACCACACCTTTTGTATCAGGTAAGCCCACCTCTACAGCAGTCTGCAGCCCCTTTGGTACAGTCTCGCTCACGCCCACCAGGTCTCTGTCAGAACAGAACTACGCCACAGCAGCGTCTGAACGCGCTCACACAGAGACAGAGTCACAGGCTACAGATGAAACATGACAAAGAGCAGTGTTTAGAGCACAGACTCACACTGCTGCTGACTCCTGTTTGTCTGTTATTCTGCTCTGTTCATGTTGTAAAACGACAAAGCTTATAATGTCTTTATGTGCTTTCTGGCAGCAAAGTTGTGTTTATTTGTTGTTAACTCCTAAAGTCAGTGTGTTACCATTTATTTTTATTTATAACTAAATAATTACTGAGTAAACCAGTCAGGTATATTAGCATTTAACGTTTCAAACGAGTCCGGATTAGTGTTGGCTTGTTTTCTCTTTCTAACAAAGTTCTAATTCTGTAAAATACAATGACACGTGAATGCACCGAAGCGCTGCATACGCAGCTGTTGTTCTAGGGAGACGGTCACATTAACCCAAATATTTTCTGTCATTGACATTTTTTTTTTTAGCAGGGACAGAAAAATCTAAAAATCTGTCATTTTGAGCGTGATCTAATGTAATTCCTACTCTTGACCAGTTTTGACCAGTCTTTGTCACACTGCATTCAGTTGCAAAAAGGTTGCAACTGGCATGGCAGCTGAGTGTGAGTAGTTTTTTCAAACCGTCAAAAAGTTTTGATATTGTTAATAAAAGTGAAAAAAGAGGACATGAGGCAGTGAAGGATGAAGGAGGACAAACGGAGAACATTGAGGAGTCACCGACAGCTGCTTTGGGGCAATTAAGCAGCAAAAAGGCGGTGAAAAAGAGGGAGTATTGTGTTCAGTGGGATTAAGATTTACGTGAAGTGGGAAGGAGTAAAAATGTTCTGCGACATCTGTAGAAAAGCAAACACAAGTAACACAATTTGTCAGAAGGTGCACAACAACAGCAATTGAATTAAGTTCACTTCTTCTTAAATAATAGGGTGCACGTGCCAGAGTGGTTAGCACTTCTGCCTTACAGCAAAAAGGTTGTGAGTTCAAAACCCGGCCGGCTCAAACATTCTTGGCCGACTCCGGTCTTTCTGTGAGGAGTCTGCATGTCCTCCACGTGTTACTGTGGGTTCTCTCCGGGTACTCCAGCTTCCTCCCATCGTCCAAAGACATGCATGTTCAGGTTAACAGGCAACTCTAAAGTGTCCCTAGTGAATGAATGTGAGAGTGAATGGTTGTCTGTCACTGTCTGTCTCTAAATGTTAGCCCTGCGACTAACTGGCCACTGTCCAGGGTGTACCCCGCCTCAGGCCCAAAGCTGCTGGGATAGGCTCCAGTCATCCCTCCGCGACCCCTAACGGGACAAAGCGGTAGAAAATGAATGATGAATGAATGAATATTGTGTAATATACTGGGTGCTCTAGAGTTCAATCACAAAAAATCCTTTTACTTTTTGTGTTGTGTAAATAAAACAAATAATCCTCCTTTATGCATGTCTTGAAATTTTTTAAAATGTGAGTAAAACGCCATTATAAGTATTATTAAAGAATGAAAATTTAAAATGATAGGTAATAATAGACCAGGACGGAAATTTTACGACTCCATCCGTCAAAATGACAGATAGTGAGAAAGTCTAGTGCGACCTGTTCTAGGGTGAAACTCTCTCTTGTTTTAGTTTTTGAAAACACTGTTATAAATACAAGACAGCATGAATCTGAGGCCACCTCCACTGTTCAAAGAAGTTTTTTGTGTCACTATTAACTCTCACATTGAGAATCACACTGCCCTTTTATGACCAATGACT
Organism: Neodontobutis hainanensis; assembly: GCA_024349245.1. Lineage (NCBI taxonomy): Eukaryota > Metazoa > Chordata > Actinopteri > Gobiiformes > Odontobutidae > Neodontobutis > Neodontobutis hainanensis. The sequence continues at coordinate 791,673 of JALDNG010000029.1, forward strand.
ATATATAACGACTATAAGAACAGCCTGGTCCATAAGGTTTGGTTTCAGGGGAAACCCCTCACCTCTAGGAATATAAGCTCGACCTGAAATGTTTTTCTGATGCAGACAGTGGTAAGGCCCTTCGGTGTCAAAGGTCACTAGTAGCAAGTTGAAGGTTACAGGGTTTGAGGCTGAAGTCTGAACGTCCCAATGCGAGTGCTTCAGAATGAATGTTCCTTCTGAAAGCCCAGTTATGGAGCAGGTGACATTGACACTTTGACCCCACTTGACCTCTTCAGAAGGAGACACAGAAATTATGGGCTTCGGGAGACCTCCTAAAAAAGCACAGGTAGAAACTTAACAAACTAATCTATTGTTGTGTTAAATGTGCAAGTTATGAAACAATTTCTTACCTGAACAAAGCACTACAGTGCCTTCACAGTCGTTTTCACTAAATCCACTATGCTGGTCCCAGTCATCATCACACACTGTTCCCCATTCACTGTTGTGATAGACTTCTACTCTTCCAGAACATCGAGTAGAGCCAGGACCAACCAGTCTGATCGCATCTGTCAAAATTAACATAGAGCATGAAGTCAGTATTCATTTCTAAGGTTTTATTTCAAACAAAAAAAACATAAAATAATCAAACACACCTGCAGCAGGTGAAGATGGCGTGAGCAGCAGAATGACTGGGAAAAATGACACATTTTTAAGGAAATATGGAAGTCACCCAGAAGTGTTTGTCTATATAAAAAGTTAAATTTAAATGCATCTTATTTATGGTCAAATAAATAAGGAGTGTGTCTCGTACGATGGCCATGGCTCTGAATGGTTTACAAGAGGAAACTGAAGTGCACAAACGAGGACATTAGACTGCAGTGGTTTGCCACAAGATTACTTCCTCTTTAGTTTCTTTTTTTTTTTCTAGTTTCTATTTTTTCTAGTTAGCTACATAAGGATCATAATCACTCTTTAAAAGATGTATAAACTTTGTGCTCTGCAATTAACTGCTGATGAATTCACCTCTATAGTTCATAATATAGATCTACACTTCAACGCAAAAGTTCTTTTTGAGCTGGGCATCTGTTTGGTGGATAAAAAAAACAACATTTAGATAAACTTGAGAACCTGAAAGCAATGTTTTATCAGTGGACAACTCCCAAACATCGACAGGGATGGCTGTCCAAGACCTGTGAGACAAGAGGAGTTAACTTCATTGATAACTTTAACTTGGCAAAAGAAAGGGCCTGCATCTTTCAGGGGTCAGGAGGCTAACATAAAATCTTCTGCACTCCCTGAGACACCTAAATGGTTCTGGGCACCCTCTTGAACAAAGAAGGGGTCCTCTGAGAAGCCATCAGCCACCGAATGAAAAAAGCACTCCTGCCTCCTTACCAGCCACGGATTCTCCTCTGACTGGACCACTTATCAGCCCCCCCCCCCACCCCCCAGACTTGAAACTTGCAGTGTTCAATGTCAGGTCTTTGGGAAACAAATCTTTTTTAATTAATGATTTTAAAATTTTAAAATAAGCTTGATTTTATGTTTTTAACAGAAACATGGTTAGACTGGAAATGCGGTCCTTATTGAATCCATTCCATCGAATTTTACCTTTATATCCAAAATGCAGGAAAACAAAAAGGGTGGTGGTGTATGTGCTATTCTTAGGGATAATATTCTTATCCAGAAACTATCTCTTGGGGAGTTTTCATCATTTGAGTATGTGTCATTCAAAATGGAGTTGAGGTTTTTCTATTTTATATGTAGTTCTTTACAACCCACCCCAACAATGTCATGATTTTATTGTTGAGTTACTGAAAGGATTTCAGTTATCTGCAAGATTTTGAAAAAGTAGTCATATCAGGTGATTTTAATGTGCATGTGTGCATGTGGATAATGTTTCTGACAGGAATGACAAAGAACTTTCTACTATTCTTGATAGTTTTGGTCTTTGTCGGCATGTTAATGAGCCGACCCATAACAGAGGTCACACTCTGGACCTGGTCATTACAAAGGGTGTTTATATTTCAAATGTCACTGTGATTGATGTTGCTCTGTCTGATCATTCTTGTATATTCTTCCATCTGTCCATTATTCTAAAAATCCCCCCAAAAATATCCAGTTTGGACAAGACAAGAGCATGGACTAGGATCTGCGTAGAGTGCTAGTCATGGGAATACTAAGATATTACAATTCCCATAACATATATATGTTATGCTTAAAAACTGCTGTCATTAAGCCTCTTCTAAAGAAGAGCAGTCTTGATGCTACAGTGCTCAACAATTATCAAACCATATCAAACCTGCCATTTTTAGGGAAAGTCTTTGAAAAAGTTGTTCTTTTGCTTAACAATTGCTTTGATTTTGTCACAGTCAGGATTCAGGCCCCATCACAGACTGAGACTGCACTTATCAAAGTCACAAATGACATCCGTCAGGTCTTCTGCCCATGCCCAGAGCTAGGACTTACCCTGGTAAAGCCGCGTTTAAGTTTTATGCAGCAAAAATATGGAACAGCCTCAACATTAACAATTTTCAAGAAGAGGTTAAAAACCACTGTTTTTTTTTTTTTTTTTTAAAAAAGAGCTTAACAATAAAAGAGAATAGTTAGGCATAACAACAAAGTCCAACGACTAAAATTAAAAACGTATACTTAAAGGTAATATAATTTAACAATAATAATAACTAGCATTGTACTGGAGAAATCGTACAACACTGTACAACTGTGATTAGTTAAAAGCAAAACACACATCATACATAAATCCAGCCTCTTGATACTTGCGCCGGCTCAAGTCCAGCCTACCACCGTCTTCGCACTGAAAATCGGAAAAAGGTGATTTGGACATGCCCCTCTCCGCCAAACACCTGCGTTTTGATCGAGAAGATATGACCCAAGGTGAGGAGCCCTTCTTTTCTGGAAGCTAAAGCACCCTGATGACACGCAGTGAACAACAGTTCCATAAATGGGTGAAAATTTAATCTTTGATGGTTCAATCCAGTCTTCCGGCCCTCCTGTTTTCTAGTTACCCCCATTCACCTAAATTGTCCTGACACTTTTTATTAATTGAATCCCTTCCAATACTAAGTAAAATAAAGAAAACAATACCATTATCTAATATATCAATTTATATTTCTTTTGTAAACAGTCACTTATTTAAACCTTCCTTTAAACTTCCTGGGACTGGAAAAGGAGAGGGTTGAGCAACATCAAAGATCTTTACATTGACAAGAAGTTGGCTTCATTTTTCCAATTACAATTAAAACATTCTATTCCACAGTTGCAAGTTAAAAATTTTACTCAACAAAACATTCCAATTTATATTGTTAAACCTGTCAGCCACATTTTCTCTGAATTACTGGACTGTACAAATCAAGTCAGTCTGCCCCAGGGCATCTGTGGCTACAGTAGCTTACCATCACCAGTGTGTGACTGTATAGGAATGAATAATGAACGGCCTGTAAGCGCTTTGAGTCCCTTGGTCCCTCAGGAGAAAAGCGCAATATAAATCCAATCCATTATTATTATTATTATTATTATTATTATTATTATTATTATTATTATTATTATTATAAAAAGAGGCTACAATTTGCACAAGCTCACCAAAATTGGACAGTTGAAGAATTGAAAAATGTTGCCTGGTCTGATGAGTCTTGATTTCTGTTGAGACATTCAGATGGTAGAGCCAGAATTTGGCGTAAACATAATGAGAACTGTCAGGACCAGGCAAACGGACTCACAAAGCAGATCCCACGAAAGGCAGAGCTTTGACGTTCTTTATTTTCCGAGGCAAAGGTACAAGTCCAAAATCCGAGAGACGTAATCACAAGACAATGCAAGGGTCAAAAATACTAGAATGCAATACAAAGAAATGCTGGACAGCTCACACTATGGAAAAGACAATCTGGCACAGGACAGGGGAAAACACACAGACTATAAAGGGAACACAATGAGACACAGGTGGAACACATTAGGGCGGAGCAGGTAATCACAGTGGAGGGAAAGACACCAGGGCAGGAAGACAATCTGGAACACAGACAGGGTTTAGTGATTTCACAATAAAACACAGGAAATGAAATACATTACATAAACAGATAAACACACAACACTAGGACATGACAGAGAACATGGATCCATCATGCCTTGTTTCCACTGTGCAGGCTGGTGCTGGTGCTGGTGGTGTAATGGTGTGGGGGATGTTTTCTTGGCACACTTTAGGCCCCTTAGTGCCAATAAGGCATCATTTAGATGCCACGGCCAACCTGAGCATTGTTTCTGACACTTTATGACCAGCATGTACCCATCCTCTGATGCTACTTCCAGCAGGATAATGCACCATGTCACAAAGCTCGAAACATTTCAAATTGGTTTCTTGAACATGACAATGAGTTGACTGAACTAAAATGGCCCCCCACAGTCACCAGGTCTAACCCAATAGAGCATCTTTGGGATGTGGTGGAACGGGAGCTTCATGCATTGCCATTTCAACAACTTTCTTCTCAAATACTCAGAGAACAGCTGGTGGCGCCCTTACTCGACCCTTATCCCTGTCCAGTACTACTGTAGTGCGGCCTTTGTCTGCTTATAGTATAATCGTGTGTGCAAGTGTGTGTATGGCTCTCCTCTCCTCTTTGGTGATGATGTAAGGTGACATCCAAGTTCTGTAGCTAAAGGGAAATCCTCACATGGTATCTTGTTGGGTGTTACTGTTTAGCTAAGACCTCTATTTATACTAGCGTAAATATTTATATAGCATACTGTTCAACTTGTTTAGTATTGTTATAACACTTAGACCAGAAAGAGACCAGAGCTCTGTTCTCCACTTCCTCCATGTACAGGTGAGCCACAATCGGGGCGACAGGTGATCCCATGGCACAGTCAGTTTTTGTCTGTAGGAGTTACCTCTGAACTGGAAATAAGTAGTGTTCAAGCATATCTCCAGATATGGTCCGGGGTGAGGTTTGTCCTGTCCTGTAGAGATGTGTCCTGTAGTAGTCTCTTCCTTACAACCACGAGTGCTTCATTGGTGGGTCTGCAGGTAAAAAGTGATGTGACATCAAAAGAGACAATAGTCTTGTCTGTGTCTAGTTGTAGAGATTTTGTTGGTAAAGTCCTGTGAGTTGATGATATGGTGTTGTGAGTGGTCTAACAGTGGAGCCAAAATGGTGGCCAGGTGTTTGGCTATATTGTTAGTGGCTGAATCTGTGCTGCCTACTATGGGTTCCCAGGATACAGCCTGTAGAACAGAGGTCAATCACTGACTTGGACCTTCTCCAGCCTCTGCAGACAGTCTATGACCTTCTTCTTGTACCCACTTGTTGGATCTCTTCTCAGTGTCTCATAGGTGGTGGTATCACTAAGTAAGCTGTTGATACTGTAGTCGTACTCATCTGTGTTAAGGATCACAGTGCATCTTCCTTTGTCTGCTGGCAGAATTGTGATGTTGTGGTCCTTCTCCAGTGCTTACAAAGCCCTCCTTTGCCCTGAGGTGATATTGGAGGGGGCTGGTTTGGCACTGGCCAGTGCAGCTGTCACCTTGAGTCTCAGTTCTTCAGCTGCTTCATTAGGTTTGGTTTCAGGGGAAACTCCTCCCTCTCTTACCAGTTGAAACGTCTTCACCTTGAAAACTGAATCCAGATGCTTTTACTTTAACCTTTTTTCAAGATGTCCTGGATGACTGAGAACCTTCATAGACCTCCGGTCTCTATAGCTAAGTTTTTACAACGTGACAACGTCCATTTATGCTATTTGAAAACTATTGTTTAACTATGCAGTAAAAGCGCAAAAACCCCCGGATGTAACCGTCATTTTATTGACCTGTCAGAATGACAGTATCGGTGAATAGGGGACCAATGGCCGGAAGTTGTCCATTGTATATACTGTCATTGTCCCAGCCCAGTATCCAGTGGTGGAATGAGTACTTATACTCAGGTAAAAGTAATGTTACATGGCCAAAATAATATTTATTAAAAGTACTAGCCTACTCTAGTAAAAGTTTAAATTACTGGTAAAAAAATAAAATAAAAATAATGACTCAGTGGCAGAGTTTGTGATAAAACATAATGTCCCTGAATGTTGATCTTTGAATAAAAATATGTTTGGTGGTTCAAGTTTGAAATTTGAATTTGATCAGAGTCATTTAGGTAGTTTCTGTTGTCATTATGATTTAAAAAAAGTAAACACAGTTGTTTCACAATAAACCACTAACTATGAGTGAAAGAAAGGTTATCATTTATATTCTCTAAAAAATGACCCAAAAAAAAATCCAAATTCTGCAATTGTAAACTGTTTTACTGAACTCAGATTAACATCAGACCTAGTTTACAGACAAGCACATATCACATACATAAAAAAGTTTATTAAAAAATATACCAAATACACTGTAACTTGCAGAGGTTGACAGATGTAAAAATGTGTGCTTCTCTTAAAGTTGTTACAAAGAAGTTAAAGAAACTGTTGCTGTTGAAATACATGTAATACCAAGTCTTTTTTGGCAAGTCCAAGTCACGTCACAAGTCTCTTTGAATACATAGCTTAATTTGAGTGCTTGAAGCATAATATTGCTGTCTTACCTATTAGCTAAAACCTATTCTATATGAAATTATCATTTTGAAAAAGTAAGCTATAGAGTATAGTTAATTTCAGAATAGAAAAAAATGCAATTGTATTTTGTTTATGTATCCTTTAGATTTTACCAGCGACAACAAACTAAACAAATTGATAACTTTCATCATTCTGTTGTTTAAGAAGAAATCCAATAGAAACAGGTCTAATGGTGATTTCACAAATAAAAACTAAATCTTTGACTTAAATCTTCATGAATGTGTTGAACAGGAGGTGCTTCTCTCGCAGTGTTAGGTTCATGGACAGATGTAGAACAAAGGGAATAAAAAGTAACTGAACTGTGCTGGGTTCTGTGGAGCTTTAACTCTTTAGTTTATAAAGTAGATGAATGTAAAGAGTGTAGCTTGTGTTATAACAGGAGCATACTTATAAAACTACTGTTCAGCCCTGCACTGTTCTCTGTTCTGTAGCTGCTGCTGTCCCTCTGCTGCACTGGACCTGTTGTTTTGTTTCACATATTATTTTACCTTTATTACAAATCTCTTTTGAAGATGAGTCATGGCCCCATGTTTGTTTGGTGGGGACTTTTGTACATGTCTTTAATGGTAGGGAAAACTGGAGTACCTGGAGGAAGCCTACACAAACACAGGGTGAACATGCAAAATCCACACAGAGATGATAAGAAAAGATGATATGTATTATTTACCTAGTCAGCTAAATCAACAAAATGATTAACAACCTAATCTTTCAATAATACATGCTTCTAATTATATAGTTTCTTTTATAGTAAGCCATAGATAGAGCTGATATATTAAAATATACATTTATCTCACATTAAAACAGCACAGAACAGGGTTTGGCTGCCTTTTGTAGTAAGCCCTGAGAGTGACTGCTTTAACCCAAAACGTCTTACTCAGGCTTTGCTTTGTTGACTAAAAAGAGAAGCTTTGTTGTTATGATAATTGTCCTCATGTTCTTTAAAAAATTGTCTGGCTTACATTTTCATACTCAGTTTTATCAACGTCGTCAAGGGAGTTATCATCTTCTCTTCTGTTCTCCTCCTCACTGAAGGCCTCAGTGACTGGCACATATTTCACACCTGTGCCAATTACATCATAATCATCAGCGTAAATGTTCTGAGGGTCTGCATAAGTATGTTCTTCCTCCAGATGGTCCGGAGCCTGGACAAACGCTGAAAGAAGACAAACATGTGAACACAACATTAAGAGCAAGGACATCCTTACAGTGTGTGTGAGTGCTTGTGTGTGGGAAAAGGTGAATAAAAACATGATGTAAAGTGCGTTGGGTGCCCAGGAGGATATATAAAAGTGAAAGATTATGTATGTTGATGCATGCCATTTACCAATTTCAGTCGGCTGAGCTTGGGATCTTCTCTTATGGACCAGACAGACCAGCAGCAGCACAAGCAGCATTAGACCTCCAATAGTTCCTGCTGGGATCACCACCAACCTCAGAGGCACTAACAGGAAAATACATATCTTTATCTTTGAACTGGAAGATTTTTATGTCTTTTATGTAAGCACTTCTATGAGTTTTACACTTTTAGTTGAAAATATTACATTTACATTTAGAAGACGCTGTTATCCAAAGCGACATACACAAAGTTTTTAATCACCAGTGTTACATTTTAGATTTTTAGTTGACACTTTTATTCAAAGCAACTTACATTAAGGTTCCATATACCAGTGTTACAGCTGAAAAACCACTGGAGGCAAGGGGGGTTAAGTGTCTTGCCCAAGGACACAACGCCAGTTTGGACTGTGGGGAGAGCGGGAAACGAACTGCCTACCTTTCGGCTGAAGGACGATCGCCCTACCACTGAGCACAGTTAGTTATTTCTGTCTAAATACAATTTAAAAAAAATCTTACCAGTGACATAAAGATTAACAGAGGCACTCTGCGGGGAGCTGATTGATTGACCTAAAATGTTTTTCTGATACAAACAGTGGTAAGTTCCTTCAGTGCCAAAGGTCACTTGAGAAAAGTTGAAGGTGGCAGGGTTTGAGGCTGAAGTCTGAACGTCCCAGTTTGAACGCCTCAGAATGAATGTTCCTTCTGAAAGCCCAGTTATGGAACAGGTGACACTGACACTCTGACCCCACTTGACCTCTTCAGAAGGAGACACAGAAATGCTGGGCTTTGGGAGACCTCCTAAAAAAAGGATAGGGAGAAACTTAAACAAAACTATTGTGTTAAATGTGCATGTTATGAAACAATTTCTTACCTGAGCAGACCACACCTGCGTGTTTACCATTTACACACATGTGTCCACCAAATTGAGTATTCCGGCACTGGTTTAAAGAGCTCTCACTTCCTGAACAGGCCACATTATTGAGCCAGATTTGACCAGTCCCTTCACCAAACTGAGCTTCAGTTGTCACGCTTACTGCTGCTCCACAGTCCATCTGTCTGCACACGACCTGAGCATCAGACAAGTCCCAGCCATCATCACACACTGTTCCCCATTCACTGTTGTGATAGACTTCTACTCTTCCAGAACATCGAGTAGAGCCAGGACCAACCAGTCTGATCTCATCTGTCAAAATGAAACACTAGATTAGATTTTTATTGTTCAAAATCAAAAAATCTTCATTAATACGCAGTAATGTGCAAATACAGCTAGAGAACAGTTTGAACTGAGAGCTATGCAAAGCAGAAAAACATAGGAATAAAAAGGTGTGTGTGCTCAGGGTCCTTGCATCTTCTTAATTGTGTGAGATTTTAACCCCTCACTAACCCAGCAGTGCTCTACGTTCTGTTGAGTAACATCTGATGAAGGCCCCCCGGTCCCGGTTCAAACAGAGGGGCGATGGTTCTTTTGCAGTGGTAGGTCCTAAACTCTACGTTCCATCAGTGACCTGCCTTTGTTTAAATCTAAACTTAAGACCCAATTATTGAGAATGGCCTTTTGCACTTAGTGGCTCTGTGACACTGCTCTGTTTTTATTGTGTAAATGTGTTTTAAACCAATTTGTAATTATGTTTATTTATTATTAATGTTGTACAGCACCTTGGTCAATCTGTGGTGCTATATAAATAAATGTATTTATTGATTGATTGATTAAGCTGGCAAGTTTTAAAGAAAGAGCATGTTTTTTTTGTGATGGTAGGCTCATTTAAGTAGTTTAATATATTTCCATTCATATATTAGGCCAGTGTATCTGCCTATTTTCTTTATTATATATGTAGTGTATTAGAGCATATTACTCAAGTACTCTCTTGAAAAATGACATTGTCCCGGGACAGAAAAGTTATATTAGAGGTTTCTGTCCTACTGAGGGTACTGTGTTATTGAGAAAATAAATATATTTGGGCGTATAAGTTTACGCAGTGCTACCTTTTCCAGGTTTAAACGGTAAATTTAAAACAACTGTTAAAAACTACTAGAAGAAACTGTGCGAGAATACTGTTGCATGAATCCTGGCAAACTAACTTTCTACTTACCTGAGCAGATTTGAAATGTTTCATACTGGATTTTTAGTTTTACCTAACAATTGTCTACTGTAGTTGTAGTGGGTATTATTAGCACCACATTAGCAAGTGTTTGCATAATATTGCCTTGGATTTACTTTATGTGAGTCTGAGTCAGTAAATTCAAGTCAAAGGTCGGCTAAGTCAAAAGTTACTCCTGTAAATCTTTGGTTGAAAGTATGTTTAGTCATGCTACACCATTCTCTTATTGGACGTATAACTCAAAGAGTAAAGCTGATTATAACACTGTACTTCTGTAAAACACAAGTAAGAAATCAAACAGCAGTTTGCTTTAATGTGTTTATATGTAAGGCTCTGTTTACACTGCAGCATTAGTAAAGATTTTTTTTTTTTTTGGGACAAAGTACAGATGGATTAGACAAACAACGATTATCTAGGTGCACAAAGTCTATTTTTCTCCCCAACCTGAGTCCTGGCAAACTTAAAACTACCACTTACCTGAACAGATCACTACCATGCCTTCACAGTCGTTTTCACTAATTCCACTATGGCACTCAGAGCTGTCACTTCCTGAACAGTCCTCATCCTCGACCCAGATTTGACCACTCCCTTCACCAAACTGGGATTTATTTGTGACCTTCACTGCTTCTCCACAGTCCAGATATCTGCACACGTCCTGAGCCTTAGACAAGTCCCAGTCATTATCACACACTGTTCCCCAGCTATTGTTGTGATAGACTTCTACTCTTCCAGAACATCGAGTAGAACCAGGACCAACCAGTCTGATCTCATCTGTCAAAATGAAACACTAGATTAGATTTTTATTGTTCAAAATCAAAAAATCTACATTAATACGCAGTAATGTGCTTGGGTGGTAGCCTCTTTAAGTTTTCGTTTCTCAGTCTTCGGTAAATGTCATTGTCTTTTTTATGTTAAATAACAGAGGCACCTTGATGGATTAAAGGATAGCATGCTTCATTTTTATCTCCTTCTGACACTGGCTACATCAGTCCACAACCTTGGACAAGAGTCATGACTATTTGAATTGTGTTTACACAAGAATCAAACACTAACTGTTTTTATTTCCAAAACCAAACCCTTTCTTTTCTTATTCTAACAAGAAAGTCAAAGTAACTATGTGCTTTACACAAAAGTCGTAGTAAAGAATAAACATGAAAGAAAGAAAAAATAAAGAAAAAGCAATAGTAAAATGAATGAATTATTTAAGATATGTACAGCATGAACAGGTGTATTACAGTTGTTAGTAAATAAGTGTAAGAAGGAGGTGTGTTTTGTGTCTACTTTTAAAAGAGGTTATTGTATGAAAGTGAGTGCTGTTTTTTTTTTGGAGCAAAATGAACGACTGAAGCTTCACCAGCTTTGGACAAAACAAGAGTTATGACAAGGAGACAAGGAGTTATGAGTAACTGAGCGCTCTTATTGGCTCGTCTGGCGCCAGTAGAGCTTTATTAATTTCTGATTTGTTTCAAGCACAGAGTTAATGTTTCCACAGGTGTTATGTTGTCAGGAGAGAGGGAGATAGACAGTTGAGTATCATCAATGTGGTTATGATATTGTATTTTGAGAGTGGGCCCAGGATAGAGCCTTGTGGAACCCCACAGTTCACAGGCATCTACTCAGAGGTAAATTCACCAACCAAAGAACAAGAACAAAGAAGCATCTGCTGAGTAGGTAAGAGGAGATCGGGAGTCTATAGAGCAGGAGCTGATAATCAACAGTGTTGAATACAAGATCCAGGAGGACGAGAACTGAGAGGTTCCCAGAGTCTGTGTTATCTCAAAGGTCATTTTCCATTTTCAGTAGTGCAGTTTCAATGTTGTAAAGGTGGGTAATCTTTATGTAATTATTCTGTTGGTTATATCATTTTTTTCCCAGGATTTTGCAGATGAATGGATTTAGAGCTAAAATAAGCGAGTCTAGGTTATGTTTTTAACAGTGGTGTAACCACAGCTGTTTTTATGGCACAAGGAAAGATGCCACGCTGAAGAGAGTAGTTCATTTGTAAGATCTTTGGACTCAGGCATCTAAAGAGTGTTTTAAAGAAGCTGATTATACCACTGTGCTTCTGTAAAACACAGGTGAGGAATCAAACTGCAGTGCTTCCATGTGTTTATATGTAAGGCTCTTTTTACACTGCAGCATTAGTAAAGCTTTTTTTTTTGGGACATAGTACAGATGGATTAGACAAACAAAGATTATCTAGGTGCGCAAAGTCAATTTTTCAGCCCAACCTGAATCCTGGCGAACTTAAAACTACCATTGTACTTACCTGAACAGATCACTACAACAGCGCCTTCACAGTCGTTTTCACTAAATACATTATACAGGCACTCTGTGACAGAGCTGTCACTTCCTGAACAGTCCTCATCATCGACCCAGATTTGACCACTCCCTTCACCAAACTGGGATTTATGTGCGACCATCAGTGCTGCTCCACAGTCCAGATGTCTGCACACGTCCTGAGCCTTAGACAAGTCCCAGTCATCATCACACACTGTTTCCCATTCACTGTTGTGATAGACTTCTACTCTTCCAGAACATCCAGTAGAACCAGGACCAACCAGTCTGATCTCATCTGTCAAAATTAACATAGAGCATGAAGTCAGTATTCATTTCTTTATTGATTGAACATAAACACAATATGATTCCAAACATAAAAACATAAAATAATCAAACACACCTGCAGCAGGTGAAGATGGAGTGAGCAGCAGAGTGGCTGGGAAAAATGACACATTTTTAGGGAAATATGAAAGTCATCCAGAAGTGTTTGTCTATATAAAAAGTTAAATTTAAATGTATCTTACCTAAGGTCAAAAAATGATGGAGTGTGTCTCGTACGATGGCCATGGCTCTGAATGGTTTACAAGAGGAAACTGAAGTGCACAAACGAGGACATTAGACTGCAGTGGTTTGCCACAAGATTACTTCATCTTTAGTTTCTTAGTTTCTTTATTTCAAAACTAATTCGATAGAACTACACCGCAAAGAGGAACTGCGCACGAGCTGGTAACATATTGTTTTTCTTTTTTTACTAATGAGCTACATAAGGATCATAATCACTCTTTAAAAGATGTATAAACTTTGTGCTCTGCAAATAACTGCTGATGAATTTACCTCTGTAGTTCATAATATAGTTCAACTGAACGTCTCTGTAGTTCTTTTTGAGCTGGGCCTCTGTTTGGTGGATAAAAAGAACTCCCTGATGCAGCTCCACTTCTGCTGTGACTGTGTGATCTGCTCACTGACAGTAGGCCATCAACAGATTTACTACATCATCAACAGGTTCAAACTTCTGAAGGTCTGACTATTACATTTGCATTTATTCATTTAGCATTTATTCATTTAGCAGACGCATTTATCCAGAGACACTTACATTGAGCTTCTATTCACCAGTGTTACAGCTGGAACACCACTGAGGGCCAGGTGGCCTAAGAGTCTTGCCCAAGGACACAACGACAGTATGAACTGTGGGGAAAGCAAGAATCAAACCACCAACCACCACTGAGGGCCAGGTGGCCTAAGAGTCTTGCCCAAGGACACAACAACAGTATGAACTGTGGGGAAAGCAAGAATCAAACCACCAACCTTCCAGTTAAGGAACAACCACTCTACCTCAAAGCCACTGTGCTCAAAAAATCTTTTGCGTTCCTTTATTTGTGTTTATAAGTAGGCACAAATACAGGCTTTACTCTCCCACCACATCCACAGCCAAACATTCAGTTACTTTATGTAGGACAAAAGAAAAGAATAAAAATTCTGAAGAGAACAAACAAGTCAAAAAACTAGAATCAATACATTTTAGTTTTTAAAAATATAGATTTTCCCCCTAACTTTTACAGAAAAAACACAACTTTCCCACATGTGAACATATTTTTACCACATGAGTACTACATGTGAACATAATGGAGCATTTGCGAAAACAATTTTAACGCAAACACTTTTCTTTCGCTCATAGTTAGTGGTTGGATGAAGCTATTTATTGTCAAACAATTGTGTTTACTCTTTTTAAATCATATTGACAACAGAAACTACCCAAATAATTTTATCAGCTTAACCTTAATACAGTGTATTGTCACTAAATGTTGACATCAATAATCAATATGACGGCAGTAGATCAGTGGTAGAGCGGTCGTCCTTCAACCGGAAGGAAAGCGGTTTGATTCCCACTCTCCCCACAGACACAACATACTGTTGTTGTGTCCTTGGGCAAGACACTTAACCCACCTTCCCTCCAGTGGCTGTAATTACTGTAGAACAATGTAAGTCACTTTGGATAAAAGTGTCAGCTAATTCTGATCCTTCGGACCCGACCCACCACGTCCAGTTTTGTATCATTAAAGATTACACAGCTTGACAGTCTAAGCCTGGTGTCATGCATTTGAGTCCTGAGTCCGTCATTGCATGTGCATTACTTTGGTATTATTATGGTATTGTAATGTAATACGTTACAAAACATTTTTACACCATACTTCTTACATGTGCAGTCACTGTTTGCACTAAGTTTAAAAACTGAACAATGCGTGGCATTTATTTATCACTTATGACATCCTGTTCTTAAGGCTATTTTCAAGTTAAACGCACAAGGTTGTGTTAAAAATGGTACAAAATGTGTCTTGGTTGATTACTACCTTCAGCAGTTAATTAGTGAGAGTAAGTTTTAAACAAATCAGATTAATGTTAAATTATGTAGATAACGTTTAGATTGCAGCGCCATTATGCACAATCAATATTGGCGCTTGAAGTAGCTGATATATGTGGCTGTTTCTATTAAGTGTCTAGTTCTGAAGATGAAGTATAAAACACAGATCCTGAGGTGTGGCAGACATGAGCTTTATTTTCAGGGAGCTGCAGGTGAAGCTGGTCCAGGTTTGACACAGGTCTAATCTTCCTGTAACTGCTCCACAGTGGTTCACAGGACCAAGTATAGTGGCCCGCTCTTCCTCACAGGCCACACAGAGACAGGGACAAAAACAATACAGTCATTAATGTTTAGCCTTTAAAACAAAGAAATACATGTTTCTGCAGTGAGTAACCAGACTTTGAGACTACACATGTGACTAAATACTTGTATGCTTCTTAATTTAAACACTAACAGTCATCCAGGTGTGTCATGTCTGTGAGTTCAATGCCATGGAGTCTTTATTGTAATGACAACAAACAACCCGAGTAGACTATTCCCAGCTCTACTAAAGGTCTGCAACTCAACCTTGGGTTTATAGACATTTTTCACTTGACACGTCACATATTTACTTCTAACCTTTGTCCTAGTTCCCCAGTAACCCTGCGTTTTGATGCTGTTCAGTCTCATCTAAATCATCTGAGGCAAGTGTTAAATGCAGATAAAGTTATGGTCTTCTCAAATAGAAAACGGCTACCCTCTCAGCTCCCTAAAATAAAAACAGCTGAAGCAAAAGAAACCAAATGGTCTCTTCTTACAAGTATTTAGGTTTTGTTATTGATGAAAATCTGTCCTTCAAGCAACATATTGAGCGTACGTAAACTGAAGCTAAACCTCGGTTTTCTTTTCAGAAACAAATCGTGTTTCTGTTTATACCAGGAAACATTTATTTTTGGATTATGCATCTGATTATCTTTAAATAAAAAAGCTGGACTGTTTATCATTGTGCTTTCCGTTTTACAACTGGTTGTGGAAATCGTGCTTACCTCTGTAAAATGTATGCTGCAGCTGAGTGTTCTTCCCTGTATGTTCGCAGGTAAAAAACAAAAACAGTATGCTCTGCGTTCTCAGAAGAACAGAGTCAAAACAGAGTTGGGTAAGGCAGCATTTCAGTACGCTGCCCCTTTCGATGGAAGGAACTGCAAAAGGACTTCAATCTAAAAAAGCCTGTAAAATGTAACTGTTTTTAAACCTGCACTGTGTGTGTGTGTGTGTGTGTTTGTGTGTGTGTGTGTGTGTGTGTGTGTGTGTGTGTGTGTGTGTGTGTTAGTGCGTGTGTGTGTTTGTGTGTGTGTGTGTGTGTGTGTGTTTGTGTGTGTGTGTGTGTTAGTGTGTGTGTGTGTTTGTTTGTGTGTGTGTTGTGTGTGTGTGTGTGTGTGTGTGTGTGTGTGTGTGTGTGTGTGTGTAAGTGCGTGCGTGTGTGTGTGTGTGTGTGTGTGTGTGTGTGTGTGTGTGTGTGTGAGTGTGTGTGTGTGTGTGTGTGTGTGTGTGTGTGTGTGTGTGTGTGTGTGTGTGTGTGTGTGTGTGTGTGTGTGAGTGTGTGTGTGTGTGTGTGTGTGTGTGTGTGTGTGTGTGTGTGTGTGAGTGTGTGTGTGTTTAGTGTGTGTGTGTGTGTGTGTGTGTGTGTGTGTGTGTTAGTGCGTGCGTGTGTGTGTGTGTGTGTGTGTGTGTGTGTGTGTGTATGTGTGTTTGTGTGTGTGAGTGTGTGTGTGTTTAGGTGTGTGTGTGTGTGTGTGTGTG
Organism: Neodontobutis hainanensis; assembly: GCA_024349245.1. Taxonomy (NCBI): domain Eukaryota; kingdom Metazoa; phylum Chordata; class Actinopteri; order Gobiiformes; family Odontobutidae; genus Neodontobutis; species Neodontobutis hainanensis. The sequence goes on from JALDNG010000029.1 coordinate 808,107, forward strand.
TGTGTGTGTATCATAATGTACCTAATGTTTCCCAAATGCTTAAATTTGTAATCTAACTTGTATGGAATCTAACTCACATCATCACTTAGTCAGACACAGATCATATACACACTAGATCTCTGTACTCACTATGTTCAGGTTGAATTTAGATGAAGATAACGTTAGTCCTTTCAGGAGTCGACTGTAAGACAGACTCCTTCCTCTTCCGTCTCAGTAATAATAGCCAGTGTGAGTGCGTGCCTACATCCACAACCAGTGTGAGTGTGTACCTACATCTACAACCAGTGTGAGTGTGTACCTACATCTACAGCCAGTGTGAGTGTGTTCCTACATCTACAGCCAGTGTGAGTGTGTACCTACATCTACAACCAGTGTGAGTGTGTACCTACATCTACAGCCAGTGTGAGCGTGTACCTACATCTACGACCAGTGTGAGCGTGTACCTACATCTACAGCCAGTGTGAGCGTGTACCTACATCTACAGCCAGTGTGAGTGTGTACCTACATCTACGACCAGTGTGAGCGTGTACCTACATCTACAGCCAGTGTGAGTGTGTACCTACATCTACGACCAGTGTGAGCGTGTACCTACATCTACAACCAGTGTGAGTGTGTACCTACATCTACGACCAGTATGAGCGTGTACCTACATTTACAGCCAGTGTGAGTGTGTACCTACATCTACGACCAGTGTGAGTGTGTACCTACATCTACAACAAGTGTGAGTGTGTACCTACATCTACGACCAGTGTGAGCGTGTACCTACATCTACAGCCAGTGTGAGCGTGTACCTACATCTACGACCAGTGTGAGCGTGTACCTACATCTACAGCCAGTGTGAGCGTGTACCTACATCTACAGCCAGTGTGAGTGTGTACCTACATCTACGACCAGTGTGAGCGTGTACCTACATCTACAGCCAGTGTGAGTGTGTACCTACATCTACGACCAGTGTGAGCGTGTACCTACATCTACAACCAGTGTGAGTGTGTACCTACATCTACGACCAGTATGAGCGTGTACCTACATTTACAGCCAGTGTGAGTGTGTACCTACATCTACGACCAGTGTGAGTGTGTACCTACATCTACAACAAGTGTGAGTGTGTACCTACATCTACGACCAGTGTGAGTGTGTACCTACATCTACGACCAGTGTGAGCGTGTACCTACATCTACAGCCAGTGTGAGTGTGTTCCTACATCTACAGCCAGTGTGAGCGTGTACCTACATCTACAACCAGTGTGAGTGTGTACCTACATCTACGACCAGTGTGAGCGTGTACCTACATCTACAACCAGTGTGAGTGTGTACCTACAGCTACAACCAGTGTGAGTGTGTTCCTACATCTACAGCCAGTGTGAGCGTGTACCTACATCTACAACCAGTGTGAGCGTGTACCTACATCTACGACCAGTGTGAGCGTGTACCTTGTTCTTTTAATGCGCACTTTCTCAAATATGTCCGCCATTGTAGAAGTCTTTGAAAATAAAAATAAACATACAAAGACAAAGAAAAACAGGGGCAGTTTTATTTTTATAATTTTTTTTTATTATGAGTTTCTGTAACTGTAACACACAAAAAATATTTAACAGCAGCCAGATACAATTATAAACGATTCTAAATATATTTGTGAAACTTTAAATTATTATATTTATTTTTTTAATCTTTTACCATTTCTACCCATTAATGCGAAAGTAAAAGGAAACCCAAGAAAATCATATGCTGAATGTTTGTTCTTACAAATGCCAAGTGAATACCTACAAGTTTTGATATATTATGTCATCACCTTCATAATGGCCCAGATTAACCACATTAAGTGTCTCAGAAACATTTACATAATCAGGTTCATCGTCGCTGTCGTTCAAGCCTTCAAAAATCTGATTAGTCTCTCTTCCAGGCGAGATGTTCACATAATCTGCTTCCGAGTCCGAGTCTTTGTACTGGTAACTGGCAGTCACTGAAACACATCAACACAATTTTTTTACATAATGACAATGCACAGTGTACTCACAAAGTGTGCTATGTATGTTGAGGATCACAGACTTTGAGTTTGCATTGGAATTGATGACAGAGAAAGGACTCGGTGTCTTCTACGAAACAAGTACCACCCTACAGCAATTACAAACAGCAGCAACAGACTTCCAGCAACCCCTAAGAGAACCATTAGCAACAATGGGCCTGGAAAGAAAAGAGGAACAGCACATCTTAATATACACTTTCATTATAACAATTGTCCACTGGCTTATTACCAAAGAAAGAAAGAAAGAACTACTGCAGCCCTATAAAGTGTAGGTATTGGAATAAACCATGAGCAATCTTATTTTTTTAAATATTATTATCTCTTTATAATCCCAGTGGGAAACGTCATTGTCATCAGGTGCCACTAGGGGGCGGCCAGCATTTTTTGATGTTAGTACCACACCTCTTGCATAGAACCTCTTAAAAGGTCCTCGAGTAAGGGCCCCACCATACAGCAATATACCGCTGTCTAAGAAGAACGACTTTACAAGTGTAAAAATCATGTTTACAGTCTGATACAAAAGATGACTCCGGTCTCTAGAGCTAAGTTTTTACTAAATGACAACTCCTGGGGGGTGAATTTTTGATTAATATGTTATTATGCTATTTGAAAACTATTGTTTTACTCTGCAGTAAAAGCCAAAAAGTACGAGGTTACCGTCATTTATTCTAATTAAAAGGTAATACATACAAGTTTTAGGGATGGAACATTAATAGAACTATAAATAACAATATCAAAATCTCAAGCTACAATATTATCACTACAATAATGCCATGACAAGTCCTTGGTACAATATATCAACAAATAAGTATACTTATATAGTACTATATTATATATTATATAATATAGTATCATATTTCAATGGAGTAAGACTTTGGTGGTGGGTTGGCTGTAAGAATGTAATTCAAGTTGAAAATGGCAGATTTTAACTCTACATTGGTTTCAGTTTGTGTAGGACAAAGTTTTTAATTTCCCACTAACTTCCTACTCATAATATTGTGCACTCTGGTTTCTTTGATTAGATAATAGCGTTTGACTAATATATATGTTTGTGATTTATGTTTGTGCTCTTGCAATATTGCAACAGTTACATCCCTAACTAATAATTTGATTTAGTCTCGTGTAGAAACACAACTTGGCAGCTCTTGTATTATGTTGTTTTTCAATTGAACGATGCCACTCTTACGTTGAACAGTCACACTGATGACTGATGAGAGTGGAGAGGTGAACTTCCGCGACGGCCCTGTGACTTCATACACACAGCTGTAGTTGCCCTGGTGTTTATAGTCGGCATTAGAGAAGTAGAAGGAGGCGGAGTGGTTCTCTGATGTCTGAGTTGTGTTCATGTTGGAGCCAGAGAACTGGAGGAGGAGGAACAGCCCTTCAGGAGAGCGGGCTGAGCTGGAGCAGTTGATAACAAAGCTGTGACCCTTGGTGACCTGTATCTGGTCAAAGGCCCACTGCTGCCCTCCATCGGGAGAAGATGCAGAGATGTTGGGCGATTCCAGCCTGACTGGGTGACATAAGAACACATTAACAATGACTGATTAAAAAGCAGTACTTCAGATCTTCAAAGATTTCTTTAGAAGTAGGGCTGCATGTGGAAATGGTATATTTATATATATAAATAATATATAATTATAGGTTTCTGGAAACATAGCCAGGCTCAAAGAGAGAAGCAGTGCATAGCTGTATACAAGTGGTCTTTGGTGTAGAACAGTTTTCATCAACTGCAACACCCACCCCACCCCACCCTCCCCAGCTTTACATCTGGCCCCCCAGCACATTATCACATCAGAAAACATGAGGGAAAAATAGGTAGAGTTGAAACATTAATATAGCTATTAAAATGACTAGAAAATGACAAAAAATTAGCTCCTTTAGCCAGAATGACATCCTTTAATCATCTGTATAGAAATGTAGAAATGTACATCTTCTTATCAGCGAGCAGCTCCAGCAGCTTTGTTGTTGGGCACTGTTGTCATAGCCCACAACTGTGCAACACTTTCTCTTATATAACTGTGTTTATGACTTATGTCTACATTTAAGGAACCTGTACTTTAAAGGAAAATGGTTTAAACCCCAAATAGTAAATTGTAAAAACAATCATTAGTGAAAAAAACAGGCTTTATGATGCCATCTACTGTTTATTAGAGGGAATTAAATTTAGTTTCTCAAAGACGCAAAACATTGGCCAATCACATCCGAGCAAACCAAATGCTCAAAAATGGAGCGCTCCTATTGGCTCCACACCGGCTTGTGCGCTGACATTCCAGGAAGTGTAATAGCTGCCGATAAAGTGTATTTTCAGCACTGAAAATGTATTTTGACAAAGAGAAACAGCAAAAAAAAAAAAAAAATGTCATCAACAGAAAAAAGGGAGTCAACGTTAAACGTGGATAAATACTGTTAAATTCCGAAATGTTTAACGAGGCAAACATAATTGCTGTCTTGACATTAAAGTCACAGTTTGTTGTAATGTATTTATTATATTGTTAAGGGAAAATTGGTTCGGTTTTAATATTTTTAAAAAGAAAAGCAGGAGAGGTCCCTAGGCTGCTTTTGTGGGAGAGATGAGTCTGAGACAGGGATGACAACAGAAAATCAGGTAATGCAGCTTTAAGACCGATGACAAATTGGTCATTCTCTTTGTTCATTTCTTTGTTTTATTGGTTCACATGACAAATCATCTTCAAAGATCAAACAAGTTTTTGGTTTTTTGTCCACAAGCTGTTGTTTCATTGTTTCAAAACCAAAACATAAAAACAAGAAAATATATTAAATAAAATAATAAGTGATGGATTTATTTAACTATGTATTTTAGTTAAAATCTTTCCCCTGCAGCACTTGTGAAGAAACAAGCTGCCTTTGTCAAATTTGGTTGAGGACCTTTGGTGTAGAAGAGTACATAAGTACACTACTTATGCCACTTTTGTACATTTTTTTACCATAAGATGGGCATTATATTGGGTACTATTGACAGTTCTGTGGGAGTGTACTCTGGCAACAGCTGTTGAGTGGCTTGCTCAGCTGAATGGCAAAGGTGCTCATGGTGAAAGTATACTACTGTGGAACACATTATTGAATCCAAAATAACGCCCATTTTACGGAAAAAACATGTCTTATGAAACAGCACGGTCATTTTAGAGCATTCTCTACAAATATAACTCTGCTAGGGTCCAGTGTATTGTACGGAGCCCCTACTATGTAAAAAAAAATATATATATATATGTAACTAAGTCGTGGCCACGAGATAAGTAAATATGAATGAATATAAAAGGAGAATGCACAATGGAGCAGCTTTTCTCCCGAAAGCATGCACGCTAACTCTGCCACCCATAAGGCTCATACATACAGCCAAATAGAGGTACCGTGACCTAAGCCTACAACGCCCTCTGCTGACATTTTATCGTAGGCTACACAGACATGCTTTTCCAAAATGTCAAACACTTCAATAATTAATAAACCAGTCTGCACACTACTGTAGACTATCTTAAAATCATAATCAGAAATACTTTATTGATCTTTATTGATATCGATAACCCAGGGGACAATTGTTGTGTCACAGTTGATGTGCACATCAAGACATTTAAAGAATTATAGGCGTTGTAGGCTTAGGTCACGGTACCTCTATTTGGCTGTATGTATGAGCCTTATGGGTGGCAGAGTTAGCGTGCATGCTTTCGGGAGAAAAGCTGCTCCATTGTGCATTCTCCTTTTATATTCATTCATATTTACTTATCTCGTGGCCACGACTTAGCGTATCTCGTGGCCACGACTTAGCGTATCTCGTGGCCACGACTTAGTTACATATATATATATTTTTTTACATAGTGAGACCAGAGGGGCTCCGTAGTATTGGCCTGTTTCTGCTCCCTGTGTTTGTGCTGCTAAACATCCCGAGTCAGGAGGGGTCTGCTTGTCTCAGTTGCATGTAATTATAAATCATTTATATCAGAGTTTTTTGTCCAGCTGAGGGAACTGTGTCAGTGAAAAAGGTATGATTCTACCAATCTGCTAGGGTGCACGTGGCAGAGTGGTTAGCACTCCTGCCTCACAGCAAGAAGGTTGTGAGTTCAAAACCCGGCCGACTCAAACATTCTTGGCCGACTCTGGTCTTTCTGTGAGGAGTCTGTATGGCCTCCACGTGTTACCGTGGGTTCTCTCCGGGTACTCCGGCTTCTCCCACCGTCCAAACACATGCATGTACAGGTTAACTGGCAACTCTAAAGTGTCCCGAGTGAATGAATGAGAGAGTGAATGGTGTCTGTCTCTATATGTCAGCCCTGCGACTAACTGGCCACTGTCCAGGGTGTACCCCGCCTCAGGCCCAAAGCTGCTGGGATAGGCTCCAGTCACCCGTGACCCCTAACGGGACAAAGCGGTAGAAAGTGAATGAATGAATGTATATTTTTGGATTTTAAAATGACGCGATGCTACTAGCTAAAGGTTATTGTAAAAAGCTTGCTTGGCTGACTGGCAATTTTTCTGCAGAAATGTCCAGAGTGCAATATATTTTCTTTTAGATTGAAAAAACGGTTTAATCCCCCATTAACATATTCTAAAGGGAATGATCTGGGAAAACAAATTTGAACTCAACGGCATTACCTGACATTTTCTTTGGTCCCGGTCCCGGTCCCAACAACCCCACCCCTCAACAACCGCATAAAGACCTTTACTGCTTTTATTAAAAAGGATCAATTTACCACTGCAAAATAGTGTGAGGGAAGGAATCTTCAGAAATGGGCCACATTAACTTGTTTAACTCAAACAAGTGTGCCTCATAAAATCAGCTCCTGAACTCCAACATAGCCTCCAGCGCTAACTAACCTGCAACCTAGTTTTTTTTACATGGTCCACCATTGTTTAAACCCTGAACATGTAAGAAAAGCATAATACCTGTTTTTTTCTGTTTGTGTAAAAGACAACGTGATAGAAAATATATAACATGTTTAATACGATGCAGAGGCACAGTTGTGTTACTGACCCAACACTAATATGGGGTTTTTGATTATAAAATTCTTTCTTGATTACTTATTTCTCAAATAAAGGGAATTTATCTTAAGATATTAAAGTAACAGTATTGGTGTTTAAATGTTATCCTTGTTGATCATTTTGTTCACTTACCAGTGACATCTAGATTTACAGAGTTGCTGAGAAACACACGGTTTTGCTTTGTCTCATAGCGGCACTGGTATTGTCCCTCGTCTTCAAACGTCACCTCAGACAAGCTGAAAGTAGCAGGGTTTGTTCCTGTGTTTCTCTTTTCTTTGAGACCCGAGTTCCTGTTAAGAATGAAATGTCCTTGCACCAGCTGATGAATTTCTTGTGTCATTGTACATGTGATGGTTGTGTTGTCGCCCCAGGTCACTTCACTTTCATGGAATAATAGAGCGATGTTAGGGTTTGGAATGCCATCTGAAAGAAAAAAGCTTTAGTATTGATTACATCTGTATTAACAATATTACATGTTCGGTATAAGGCACACAACAAAATATAATATGCATTCTTTTGTTAGAAAAAAACCTGGTAGAATTTGTTTGTTTGACTTGATGTCCATTTTTCAGAGAATATGAATGATAACACAAAAACCTTTATTTCACTCATAGTTAATGGCTGGGTGAAGCCATTTATTCTCAGACAATAGTGTTTAATCTTTTTAAAACTATTATAACAACAAAAACTACCAAAATGACCCTGATCAAATTTTGGCCTGATAACATTCACACAAGTTTACACAAACAGGTTTGAATGGAAGCTAGAGGTAACATCCTCACCTGTGATCTGTTTTAGTTTGTAATCAGTGTGAGTGTATAAAAGGTCAGTGAGTTTCTGGGCTCCTGACAGACCCTTGCATCTTTTATTTCAGTTTCAGACTTTCTGTATTCTGAGTCATGGTAAAAGAAAAAGAATTGTCAAAGGATCTGCGGGAAAAGACAATTGAACTGTATAGAACAGGAAAGGGACATAAAAAAGACATCCAAGCAATTTAGAATGCCAATCAGAAGTGTAAACCAAAAGGTCAGGTAGACCAACAAACATTTTAGCAGTAACTGCCAAAAAATTTAATCTGAAATACAGGACTCTCTGAAAAAAGTGTTTTGGCTGAAAAATGGGCAGCATGGTTGAGTCGTCAGAAGAAAGCCATTACAACGCAAATGCCACAAAGCATCCCACTTACAATACATTAAACAGCACCGAGACAGGCCTCCTTCTGGAACAAAGTCATTTGGAGTGATGAGACCAAAATTGAACTTTCTGGGACACAACCATAAAACTTACATTTGGAGAGGAGTCAACAAGGCCTTTGATGAAAGCTACACCATTCCTACTGTGGAACATGGAGGTGGATCTGATGTTTTAGGGATGTGTGAGCTACAAAGGCACAGGAAAAGATGAATGCAGCATGTTATCAGAAAATAACAGAGGAAAATGTGCACTCATCAGCCCAGAAGCTGGGACGTACTTGGACGTTCCAACATGACAACGATCCAAAGCACAAGGTCAAGTCGATCTGTCATTGGCTACAGCAGCATAAAGTGAAGGTTCTGGACTGGCCTCAGTCTCCTGACCTCAATATCATTGAGACACTCTGGGGAGACCTCAAATGTGCCGTTCATGCAAGACGGCCAAAGAATTTACAGAAACTGGAGGCTTTTTGCCAAAAAGAATGTGCAGCTTTACCATCTGAGAAAATAAAGAGCCTCATCCACAACTTCCACAAAAGACTTCAGGCTGTCATTGATGTTAAAGGTGGAAATACACAGTATTAAGAACTGGGGCATGTAAACAGGGCCATCTGAGTAGTTTCTGTTGTCATTATTATGTAAAAAGTGTAAACTGTTGTTTGACAATTAAAGGCTTCATCCAACCACTAACTATGAGTGAAAGAAAATCTTTTGTGTTATCATTCATATTCTCTGAAAAAAGGCCACAAAATCAACTTATGAGCACAACTGTATATACCTAATATTACATTTTAGGATGCATTTGTTTTACCTACCAATGAGGTACAGGCTAAATGCAACAAATGTTTAATCTAGTGCAACAAATGTTTAATCTAGTGGTACTAAGATTATGTTATTAAAATGTGTAAATGTTATTGAATACTTCTACAATGTAACCCTCTCTCAGCCCTGTTAACTGACAATGCTCAGCTTGCATCATAGCTCGTGATGTTGCAAACGATTGCCACACATTTTCAAGCTCTAGAATATTTACTCACTTGAACAGACCACTCCAGCATCCAGAAAACACCATAAACGTTTTATGTGTCCACACAAGGTCAGACATGTTTCATCTCCTTTACAGTCCACATCATCGATCAGCAAACTTATGGATGTATCTGTCCCTTTACCGAAAGGAGACGGTCCTGCCGCAACTGCTTCACCACAGTTTAGCTGTTTACACACTACCGCTGCATCTTTTATGTCCCAGTGGTTGCAACAAACTCTTCCCTGTGTTCCGTTGTTAAATTCAACTCTTCCAGCGCAGGCCATATTAAAACCTGCTAATCTGATATTACCACCTGACAAGAGAAAGCATTAGGATCATTAAAACATCCAACAATATATCAATAACCAAACATTGCATCAAATACAACCTGCAACAGTTAACGAGGAGGTCATGACGAGGAAGGCTGCAAAAAGACGTTCAACATATGACTCATTATTTTAAAAATAACAAACCAAAAGATATTTAAAATGGATGAACTTGTACCTATGAAGAGACAACACAATGTCCACTGTGTGCGCTCCATGGCTGACAAAAAAAAGCATTGGTCATTCACAGCATCGCAAACTTTCGTCTGACTGTTTGACAGTTTTGAGACCAAATTCTTTACAGTTACTTCATCCACTTCTGCTTTTGCAGGGTCTGTGACTACACATACCCACTGGTAGGTTCGTAATACTCCACTCCATTTCAAAGTCTAGTACTCACTGATTTGCACAAAACTTTACTTATGTTTCATTATTTCTTTTAAAAAAGAGGCCTGATTGGATGTTCTATACTTTTAACTTTTGAGAGCAAATACATCTTTAATTACATTTTTTCTTGAAGGAAATTACAAAATTCAGACAGTTTGTGGCCTGGGCTTATAAAATGGGAAGTGTCAGACAGTATCTTTGACAAACTAAATAAAGCAAAATCATAAATCAGCAGCTCAAATAAATAAAAATATATATATTTTTTCATAAACAGTATTGACAGACAACAATCACCAATTTAGAATTTGTTTATTTGGTCTTCCACAGAAGTTACATTTTACCAGTGAAGTTTGAGGACCGTACTACGACATGTTTTGACGGAGGTTTTAATTTTTCTTTTAAAGTCACCATTATTTGCAATCGTAAGCAGCTGGTCTTCTGTCACGAACAGGGTCGATTCACCCGGCTTCTTAACAAAAGGGTCACAAATATATTCCTTTCCAGGTCGAGGGTCTTTTGTGGTTGAGAAATAATGCTTGAACTCATTGGTGGAGCCTCTACAGTAAACAAAGAAAATGCTTAGTTAGATATGTCAGTGACAGAAACAGATTGCACTGAACTGATTTGTTAAAGATACTTAATTAATTAGACCTTCTGTCAGGTTTGTTGATACAAATATAGTCCACATTTGGGTTTTATTGATTCTATGGAAAAGTATTTGGTAAAGTGTCATCTATACAATTAAGATTTGAACTGTAATGTAAATTTTCATCCTGGTGAGTGAAAACAGCGCAGTGGCTCAGTGGTAGAGCGTCCTTCAAGGTGGGCGGTTTAAGTCCCGTTCTTCCCACAGTTCATGCTGTCGTTGTGTCCTTGGGCAAGACACTTAACCCTCCCAGCCTCCAGTGACTGTGGCACTGGTGTAAGAACGTGTAAGAACGTTTGGTGAATGAATAATTGATATGTAAAGCGTCTTTGTGCCCCCGGAACAGTGATATATAAAACTGATATAATATGTTAAATCAATCTCGGATAACTGCAGAGGTGCTTGTTTGAGAAATTTGAAGTTAATGAGAAATATGTAAATACAAAGGTAATTGTTAAACTAAAAAGGTCAATTGTTAGAGTTTAAGAGCATATGCTAAGTTGCTCTCTGTATTTGAAGTATTTTTTTTTATGAGGACAAAAACAATAGTCTGTCCTTTTGAACAGGATTGAATCATTTTCTTTTGCCAAACCCTAAATGTGTTCACGGTGAACACTGCATCAAATCTAAAGATAAAAAATGTAAATGTTAACTTTAGCATTAAAAAAAAAAAAAGAACAGTAATGACTATTACTGATTGCATTTTTAGTGAATTTTAATAAAAAAGGAGAAACAAGTTAATTCAATTTTACACTTGATGTTTAAGTTTCTGTTTAACATTGAGTGGGGTACATTCATTAACATACATATATATTACATTAACTTAGGACATGATAATTTGTTTGGAAAAAATGCAACAAACAAAATGATTTATTGTATTTCAGAATCAGAATCAGAAAAATATCTATAACAACAGTGTTTAATACAGTTAAAAGATGAGTTTAAATAAAATAATGAAATACATAATGATGACATGACTTTTCTGGAGAAGCACTGTTTGGTTTGATTAAACCAAACCTTTCAGATTAAAGTAGATTTCCAGCAGATATTTCTGTGGAAACAGGGTTCGATCTGCTGGAACATTGTTATGGTTTGATCGTTTTAATGGCTTTTATGGTTTTGTGTGACAAAAACCTAGGAGGCACTTTTATGAGTTTATAATGTTTCATATGATGTTGATTTTATTTGTTTGTTTTTTATATGTTTTATACCATTTTTACTGGTTTACTACAACAAGTATACCAGTTCAGACAATTAATTTAGCCACCAGTAAGAGCTAATATTAACATAGTTCTTTAAAATTAGAGTCATCTTGGTTTACACCTGGGAGTACACCTGTGAGCAGGGCCAGTGACAGGACGTCCTGTAACATCACTCTGAACTGGACAAACTGAGAGATCAGGGACAGGTGCAGAGCAAAGCAGAAGTCTGGAGGTTTTGTGAAAGTAAGACCATTCGACCAGTGTTGCCTGCTGACTGGAAACATGCGTCCTTAAAGGATCCTCGGTTTATTTGTTCACATACAATGTGACGGAGAACATCGTGAGTAGAAACTCACACCTTAGGAACCAAACAGCAGTTCCTTCAGGTTCATTTGAGAGCCCCAGATAAATCGACGACAGAGGGGTCCTTAATGAATCCAATGGGATCTACAAAATGAGTTCATCCAAAGTAACACAGGTCTAGTTAACGGCATAACCAAAGCCTTTAAGAAAGAACCTTCAGTGGTGCTTGTGGGTGAGATTGATGTACCTGTACCACTTGTGACATGTTCATACTTTGCTCCTTCTTGCAAGAATTAAACCTTACCATTCATTTCTAAATTGTACTCGGTCTCCGAGTTTTCTCTGGATAATTGAAAAATAATTCTTTTAACACTCTCTCACACATCTGACACTTTCTGACACAGTATTATTGACATAAAAATGCTCAGAGGCAGACCTGGCTGCAGCAGACAACAGCTCTCACAGGTCGGCAGGTCGGCTGAAAGTTATGCTAAGTTCAGGTGACATTTTTCTGCTCAATATGAATGACACATTTAGTAGACTCCCATTTAATCGCAAGCTCTTTGACCTGAGCTGTGAAACCAGAAAGCTGTGGTGAAGCAGTTGCAAGGGATTTGTTTAGGCTTGTGTATCATCTTTTGTGAAGAATCCATAATTGAAGTAGTAGCTTTGAATTTTCTTGGCAGTCTTGTTTTCTACTGTCTCATTACTGGGCCTCTCCCTCTGATTAAAGCGCTCCAGCATTATTTGTTTTGGCTCATTTTGTCTAGGTTTAGTATGTCATTTAGTGGAAGAACTGAACGAGTGTGGGAAAGAAGGTCTGACAGAAGTTGACTATTTATTTTCAAAATAAAACACCTGGAAGATTGCAATCATCTATAAAATTAAAATAAAATGAAACATTGGTATATTAATTTATCAGTATTTTTATATTATTTTTCTTTGCGGCCCAGTAAAAAAAGCTCTGCGCCCTCTACTGGCGAGAGGTTACACAGTGCTGCATTAAATTGAATATTTATGAAATAATATATGCAATGAGAACATTAGACATAAAGCTTTTCCTATCATGGTTCATCTCAGATATTAGCTTGTGTCGAGTGATTTAAGAAGAAAATGTTATTGGCAAATATTGTAATAATGTTATTGTAGTTTATTTGTGTATGCTGATTTCATGATCACTCCACATCTGAGGGTCATAAAAAAACACTTTATAAACCACTTTACACCAATCATCCATTTATAACCAGTTTGATTTATAACTTGCTTAAGTTCAAGTTTAACCTCATTATACCCTTCCACATCCAGTTTGAGCTAGTTTACAGTTTGCATGCATTTTCAAAGACAGAGCCACTTTTTTGCAGGTTTGTTGCAGTAACAGGCGGCTGCCACTAGATGTCCACACACACCAGGATTACTTTTTAAAAGAAAACCAGCTCTCTGTTATAACATCAAGTCTTCTATTATTTTCTTCTGATTACTGCTGCCAATGTTGATATGATTCAGAACTATAAGACTAAGTTCAGTGTGTCATCTGGGATTTTTTTCAGTTTATCCAGTGTTGTGTGCACAAGCAGAACAAGACTGACAGCTCAGTGAGCCTCATAGCGTGACAAGGCTGAGGAAGTGACTGGTGTGAAAGCATTGGCCGCAGATCTGTGGCAGCATAACAGCCTAACCCGGTAACCTGCCTTCGTGTAAGCTCGGCCTGCTGAACTTCTGTGAACTGCTTGGACCCGCTTCAACCTGCTTTCAACTCCACAGCTCTGCGTACAGAGCTGACAAATCCACTGGCTCTGTAACATGCCCTCAACATTTTATGTAACCAGAAAATAAATATTGAAGCAGGAAGCACAAACAAAATGTGCCTTTATCACATTCATGTAATATATTGAAAAGTGTCTTTTTTTAATTAAATTTTTTTAATTTATCTTTGAGATGTAATGAACTCCTGAAGCCACTCATGACTGAACTGTAAATGTACTGTGGTGGTGTGTCAGGCAGCATAATGCTCACTGACCGATATATCTTATCTGCTGAAGCCCTAAAATGCACCGACATGCAAGCACGCACAGATATGTTGGAGGATTTAAAGAGAAAGCCTTTTTTTTCATTCGCTTCATCCTTTCTTGATCTCTTTTTTCACTAATTGTGTGCAAGAAATGGGGCATTTCCTCACAGTCACACTGACACATGGCAGGAGGCTGCCCACATACGTTAGCAGAGGTCATGTGTGAGAAGCGGAACTGAAAAACAGGAAGAATGTGGTGTAAGGATGGCAGCAAAGTGTGCTGGCAGTATGTGTGTTGAACTTAGATGAAGCGCTGATGCTAATGGTACAGACATGTGTGCAAGTGTGTTTTTAAGGTGATTACTTTCTACAAATTCCATGATTTGGTTTTACAGAGTTGGTTGATTTTCCTAGATACACACACACACACACACACACACACACACACACACACACACGTAAGCACGCACACATATATGCACACTGTGTAAGTGCCCAGCAACTGGATGTAATCCGGACTGACAACTAGCCTTCACGCTCTGACGCACCTCGCCTCCTAAAATGGACGCAGAAGGACCGTTTTATACACACACACACACACACACACACACTCTAAATGGGCTTTCTGTCTATAGCAACTGAAAACCCAAAACATGAAGTAGGGGATGTGAGGTGGAGATTTGAACTGTTAAATTGTTGGGGGTTCAGAATGAGGGACAATCAGGGTGAACTCAGGACACAAACAATTAGAGGAAAAGGAAGAGAGCAATGAGACCAAAATATGTCCTCTAACTCATTTTGTATATACAATTTGTTCATGAATAAGTTATCACAGGTGAGGATGGTTACCTTTAGTAGCCGTTCAAACCTGTTTGTGTCACTTGAGCATGTTCTCAGGGTCATTTGGGTAGATTATGTTGTCATTAATGACTTCACCCAACAACTAAATATGAGTGAAAAAAAGTTTTCTGTGTTATCATTCATATTCTCTGAAAGAAAATTACAAATTCTGCCAAGGTATGTACTTAACTTGAGCACAACTGTAATTACAAATAGGTTTAAAACACATTACCACAATAAAAACAGAGCAGTGTCACAGGGCCACAAAGTACCAAAAGCCGTTTTGAATATGTGGGTCTTAAATTTGGTAGGTCAGTGACGGGCAAAGAGTTCTAGAGAGGACCGACCTCTGCAGAAGAACGCTCGCCCCACTGTTCGCGACCTTTAAGAGATGTTGCTCAGCAGAACGTAGAGCTCTGCTGGGTTGGTGAAGGGTCAAAAATCTCACACAAATAAGAAGGTGCAAGGCCACTGATTGCATTAAAAACAAACATTAAGGCAAGAGTTGCATGAATCCTGTCAGTGTTATTCATTAATGTGACAAGACTTGTTGATAATGACACATGCTTGATATCTATTTATTAATAGATGTTGCTTGAGTTTATCACAGAACAGTGGTTATAGAGAACAGAAAGGAATGACTCGTGACATGAATAGAGGTCATGTTGTCACAGGTATAATTGATAAGATAACTATGTACAGTGTCTTTTGTGTGTCTATAAGCTGAAGAGAGACTACAACAGGCATAAACTACTGTTAGCATTAGCACATGCTAGCACCCAGAGGCCTTTTTCCCTCTCTCTGGTTACGTTGTACATGTCGCAAGCTTGAAAACATTTTGTTATCATTTACAGTATTTGCCTTGTTGTAAGGTCACCATAAAAAGCAGTTTTAGATGTTCTCTTAATTTTACTTGAATTGAAAAATGACAACAAACAAAAATAAAACATTAATAGTCAGTGTCTTTTGAGACTGGTTACCAAAGTCAGAAAAATGTTGAATGGACACCAATAGTGAACAGGTAACTTTTTAAAATTCTGTCACTATCATTTCTTAAATAATTTGCCGCCCAATACTTTTTCAAATCTTTTGCATTTTGGGAACCCATGTGGGTTCTCAGATGCTCTTTTCAATTAAGTCAATATTACACAATCTCAATTGTAACAACATAGATGTTAAAGTGCACAGAAGATATTTTTCACATTATACAAGCCATATTGCTTTGTTGGTAGAACGAACTGGAACAAGAGCTGTGGCATCATACATGTTATATTAGCAACGTGCAACACTTTTTAAACATTCAGTCAAGTGAAAGTACAATTAAAGGTGAATTAACAGTAAATTCTGAAGACCATATTTGAAAAGGACAAGTGATCAAACACTACAGAAAACCATTCAATAAGACACACCACTGACACTAACAAAACAACCAAATAAACACTGAACACATAGTACAACAAACAGATAACCACTGGGAAAAGGCAGCAGTTTTTTACCCTGTCCACATATTTTAATATAGAAACCCGTCATTAAATGTTAGCATGTGGGTGGAGCCATTGTAGCCAAATCTTTTGAAATCTAACTCTGTTGACACTGGCCAGCCAAACCTGCAAAGTCCACCAGAGGAAAAAATCCCTCTTCCGCTTTAGCCCTTTATAAATGTTTATGTTGCTGAAACCCTAAACTCCTCTGTGTTACCAAAAGAGGTTACAGAAAAAAAACACTGGAATAACATTTATAGGGTATTCCATTCGTTGTTTCAGAAGCTTTACAGAACCCAAATTAATGCAAACCAGAAAACAAAAGAAGGCGTTTCAGCCTGCAGGAATACACAGCACTCACAAGATTTTGGGTTGTAGCAATATAGTCTGGTTAACAGGCGATTGATGTTTTTAGAGGGAAGTGACACAAAACAAAACAGTAAATAGACAGGAAACAGGGTGAGAGTGAGGGGAGTGACATTGGGCAAAGAATTGTGTGATTGGTATGCACTCTACCAGCTGAGCTACTAAAGGTAACCCTCCTCACCTGTGATCTGTTTGCTTGTAATCAGTGTGAGTGTATAAAAGGTCAGCCAATCAGCAGTGTTCAAAATGAGGGATTCTGTTGAAACCAAACCATGGTCAGGTAGATCAACAAAAATTTCAGCCACAACTGCCAGGAAAATTGTTCGGGATGCAAAGAAAAACCTACAGATAACTTCAGCTGAAATACAGGACTCTCTGAAAGATGCACAATAAGGAGGCACAAAATGGGCACATGGTGGTATCGGCAGAAAAAAGCCATTACTACGCAAACGCTACGAAGCATCCTGCTTACAGTACGCCAAACAGAGACAGAGACAGGCCTCAAAACTTGTTTTAATCATGTTTTTTTTTCTTCTTTTTGGCCACAACCATAAACGTTACATTTGGAGAGGAATCAACAAGGTCTATGATGAAAGGTACACTGTTTCTACTGTGGAACATGGAGGTGGAGCTGATGTTTTAGGGATGTGTGAGCTACAAAGGAACAGGAAACTTGGTAAAAAAAAATTGATGGCAAGATGAATGCAGCATGTTATCAAAAAATTCTGGAGGAATATTTGCACTCATCAGCCCATAAGCTGTGCATAGGACATACTTGGACGTTCCAACATGACAACAATCCAAACCACCTGTCATTGGCTACAGAAACATAAAGTGAAGGTTCTGGACTGGCCTCAGTCTCCTGACCTCAGTATCATTGAGCCACTCTGGAGAGATCTCAAACGTGCAGTTCATGAAAGACAACCCAAGAATTTACAGGAACTGGAAGCTTTTTGCCAAAAAGAATGGGCAGCTTTACCATCTGAGAAAATAAAGAGCCTCATCCACAACTTCCACAAAGGATTTCAAGCTCTCATTGATGTTAAAGGTGGAAATACATGATATTATATATATTTGGGTAGTTTTTTGTCATTATAATTTAAAAAGATTAAACAATTATTTGACAATAAATGGCTTCACCCAACCACTAACTGTAAGTGAAAGAAAGGTTTTTGTTTTAGCATTCATATTCTCTTAAAAAAAATGCCAAAAATAATTACAAATTCTGCTAGGGTATGTACTTATAAGCACAACTGTACTTATTATAATAATTCAAAATTACTGGAAGTGATTTTTTTTAAAACAGTAAGTATAGAATAAAAGTGACTTAATTGAAATTTAAAACAAATTCCTTACATGCAAGGCTCTCACTTCTGAACCACACAATGTTGACATCTTTATTGCACAGTGTGGTTGTCATTGTGAAACACAGAGCTGTTTTAACCTGCCATAAAGAGAAAAAGTTCGAAAAGAGTTTATGATGCACATGAGAAAAGTATGTCGCAGTAAAGCAGAGGAGAAAGGGAACGTAAAGGGGAGAGTGATTTAGAGAGCGCTTGAGGTATGTAATAGAGACAGTGAGGTGTGATTTAGGACCAGGGGGAGGGGGAGGAGTAAGGGGTGCATTCCTGGCAAAGATTGAGTGTCATTTAATGCGGGTGTGAGTGTAGGAATTATTGCATGGCTGCTACACTTGCCGACTATAGATGTGACACATCGCTCATAAGGCTGCTATCCCAGCTGAATGGGAATTACCTCATTAACGCAAGCTGAATGCTAACTGCTACAGCACATATTGGACTGGTAGCAAAGAGCTGAGCCAGCTAATGACTGTATGTCACTGTAATGGTGTGTCTCTATCAAGTAGCTCTGCCTCTGCGGGACACTTAGCTCTTCATCGCTCCACCCAGCCTCGACTCTTCTTCATCCTGCCGCTCAATGACCTACCAAATGGAGCGCAAGCTAAAAAGTCAGCTGTGCAGGAGATCCCACACATCACACCTTCCCTCTATATAGCTTCATCCTCTGCTTTAGTGCTGTCTTAATGTAACTTTTAGCTACCAGACACAAGGACAGATGTAGAGCTTTTTAACTATCTCATCTCAGTCAAGATAGAATTTGATTGCCACTTTTATGTGACTCGGGAGCTATTTGCGTTAATGGTCCAGGTGCTTCCCATATAGAAGGCAATTCACCCTCAGCATCCTTCAGTCAAATGTTGTATTGGTGTCACTGTACTGGAAATATGTGTTTACATTTGACTTAATCTACAACCATTTCTGCATTAAGTATTTATTGGAGCTGCTTCTTAGTGCTGATGTTTTTTTATTTTGTGTCTTTGGTCATTGGTGTTTTTGAAGGGTCAAAATGACCAAGTTCACCAACTGCCGTAAGTGTGAAATGATATACGTAATTCAGAGGTTGATTGACCAAAGCAAAAAAATACTACTACTTAGATTTTAGGTATGAAGGCAAGATGCAAAGACTTTCCTCTTTGTGTCTCAGAAGGCAAAGTGCCCTCAGTCTAATGTAGCTAATATACTGTATATTGTTGTTATAATTAATGCAATTTGCAATGAACAAGTCCTAGCCTCCTTGTTGGGAAATAAGAGTTACATAAAGCAATTGCATAGAAGATAAACTATAACAAATAACTATTGGGGAAAACTCACTTGTAGACTGCAATTCCACACTTCACCACATGTTTTTACAGTATGTGAACAGCTACGCAGGGTCATGCTGTTGTCTTTGATCAAACCCAGGGCTTTTTCTCAATTGCCAGGATATAGCTATGTCCACATGAACACTTTTTGGAACAGACTTTGATGTGTCTGAGCTGCATCAACAAAAGTCCTCCTCAGTCTAAACACAAATAAATAAAAAAAATCTGTGTAAAATCACCTTTTAAAGTAAATGTGTGATTTTTCTGTCATAGGGAGTTGTGTTTGGTTAAATATTTGACTACTACAATTATACAACTATAGTGCAATGTTAAGCAAATAAATCAACTAATAAATCAAATCCATCACAAAAAGATCTTTCTTTTAATCATGAGTTTGATGTGAGTGTTTGACATCGAGCGACGGCTCATAAAACAAGGACAAAAATAGGTACATACATTAGCTGATATTTTTTATTTATTTTGATGCCATATGTAAAATAATTTCTCTTACTATTGCATGTGCAATGTATACTTTTATTTCAATAGAAAGTTTTGCACTTCCTCTCAGACTTGCACAGTGCATTGTGGGTAGGAAACGATCACAGAGGATCCGCAGATACATCCTTGATATTTTGACCAGAGGACTCAGTCAGACTCAGTCAGACTCAGGAGAAGGTGTGGATTGGGACACACTTTCGGCAGCAGGTGATGACCTAGATTCAAATAAATTCTCCCAAGGAAGGATCCTGGAGATTGTGAAACATCCCCAGAGCAAAAAGGTCTGATGGTGGTTTTTGAAACAAAATCTGTGTAGTTCAAAAATGCCCTAAAACTTCATGCGCTCAAATAGAAACAAACTGTAGGTGTTCTCTTTGGGAAGTTGCAGGAACAGAAACAGGAAGTAACAGAACTTATATAGAGGTTGAAATGTACTTTCTCAATATAGAAAAATGCAAACAATATTTTTGGAGGCGATTATACAATATTGAAAACATACCGTTGACTGTTCAGTATCCTCTATAGTGTGCTATTTTTATCTCACTCTGAGCTGTAGATTGTAGCCGCAAGGATAACTTTTATGTTCCTACCAAATCCTTATAAAGACAGCTCCTTTGGGTGTTATTGCTACATTTAGGGGGACAGCACCTCCTCGATGTTCCCTTGAGACTATCTATCTCGTCTTTATAGAGAACATGAGTCTGAAAGCAGTAGACAATCTGTCATTCAAGCTATTAGTTCATAGTTATCATCAGCAGTGGCCAAGGCCATTAGCCTGAAGACATTAGCAATGGCCATCAGAAAAGCCATTAACTCCTCTCAGTGCTTAAAGGCTAGTGTCCCTCACAAAGACTCATTAAGAAGAGGTAGAAGAGATGGAGAGAAACGGAGAAAAGGAGAAACACGTGTGAAAAGATTTAATAAGAACAGGGCAGAGGTGGAAGAGGAAGTGGGACACAGGATGACTAAAGGAGAGGGCAGGAAGATTGACAAGAGAGATTTTTATAGAAATTAACAGAAGCAAGTGTAAACTGCATAGTGACAGACACAAGTAAAAGATTTTGTATTTTTGTAAATTTAGGCAACTTAACAATAAAACCAGCATAAATTCATTATCAAAGACTGCTCAGAGACACACTCAAGGACAACAATTCATTCAAGCATTTCTTCATCACGGTGCACTTTAGAGTCACCAATTCATAATAATAATAATAATACATGCAGACTCTATGTGTATATATGATTTAGGCCCAATCCAAATTCTACCTCTCACCCCTGGTTGACAAGAGACAAAAGGGTGTCTTAACACTAATTTGGACCAAGGGAAAGGGCTGTAAACTGAGATTTTTGGTAACTACATTTAAAACTAAGGGGTAGGAGAATTTCCCATAATGCAGTTCACTGACTCCGTGGCGGCGAGAGAAGTGCAAAAAGTAACATACAGTATCTAGGCAAATTACGACAGTACTGTTTTATGTTCCTATAATCTTGAACTCATTTATAAAGCAATCCATTTACTTTTGGGAAAGTTTCTACAAAATAAGTATAAAACCGATGAAACCGTTCTGGTGTTCGCTCTACTTCTGGTCATGTACTGGTTAACATTCCTCACAAACCCCGCAATTGCAGAAAGAATTACATTTTTCTTTAGCCTTTGTAGCAGTTAACAACCTAAAAATTCTAAAGTTACAGTTCTTATATCTTATGCACATTAATAAAATGGTTTATTTAGATGGATTAAAAGCTGTACAAAGACCGATCCAAATTTTTCAAAAGCTTGAAAAAGACTTTCATCAACTAATATCAGCAATTAACAAACACTAAACTCACACCAGGAGGTTGAGTCAAGTTGGATAATGGTAGTTTATTTGGTTTTATACATTTTACCCTGTAAGATGCAGCTTGACGTGGAGAGTTACCACTAATGCTTGTTAAATCAGAAAATAAACAGATAAGATATGAAAAAAGATTACTTTGTTGAAAACTTAAAAAAAATTACATTATTTGTTGAGCTCCTGCATGTCTCGATACTTTTGTAGGTTTTAATCTTTTGTTTGTAGAAGACGTCTGGAGTCCAAGCTCATTGATAAAATCATCTGCCTCAATAACAACTAAATCTTTCAGGGCAATTGAAAAATGTCTTTTCTTTAACATATTTGATTTTCCATTTGTATTTTTGCTCTTCAAACAGCATTTAAACTACCACAATCTGGATGATTTCAAATATAGCACAAGTGTATTTATGTAGTTACAGGATGGAAAAAATGGAAACGCAAAAAGAACAACTGACTTTAATGCTTTTCAAGAGACCCATTGGTCCCTAGCAATATGTACTTGAATTCTGAAGACGTGGCTGTTATCTTTTAGCACTCCAGCTAATTACAACTAGAAATAACAAGCGTAAAAACTAAAGGTTGCAAAAAAAAAAAAAACAAAGGCCTGAGAAAAATGAGGGAGGTGAGTTTACCCTTTGACCCAACATTCCATTCTGTCCCAGAATACTTGGGGGCCCTGACGCACAATTCCTCACATGGCCGCACTTGAATGTATATCAGCCAGTGTCCGGGAATACGCAGTCAGATTCAGAGGAGTGAAGCTAATCTCCAACGTGCTTATGGGGGAGGCTGATTTCATTAGTGGAAAGATCAAGGCACTAACGTATTAGCTCTCAGCTTTGTTTTTTTTTTTTTTTTTTTTTTTTTTTTGGCACCCCAATTTTTTTTTTTTTTTTTCCGTCCATGTCAAGATAAAATAACACATGAGTGAATACACGGGCCGAAAACTCAATGTCAATAGGTTTGTTTTGGAGACAGGGTCAGGTGCTTCATTATGTAGGTCAGCCTGAGAATAAAAGAAACAAGAAGCCGAGCCGCTACTGTCAATTATTAATTACCAGGATTTTGTCATATGTCCTTATCTAGAAAGAGACTCCGACAAGCTTGTAGAGAAGCAGACAGCCATGGGCAGGAACAGGAGACAGACAGTCAGCCGCACATCATGCTTTAGTGTTTATTTCTCCCCAGGGAGCTTTCTCAAAGATAATCGCCTCAAGGAGCTTTTAGCATTCTCATCGTCATCACCAGTGTGTCAAAAGTCTGATTTAATGTTCCAATTTCTCTTTAGTGGAAAGACGGTACTATGCTCCTGTGCCGTGGATTGTTTAAATTAACAGGGTTTCCTGAAAAATGCAAGAAAATGGGGCAAGGGGCAACATTTTTAAATAGCATAACAGATTAAAACAGGTGTTACAATGTGAAGTATGTGAAGTTTGAAGAGTCTGCAGAGTTTTGTGTTGGAGTATTCCAGAAGGTAATTAAAAATTCAACCATAGTTTTCGGTCTCTGACGTCAAAGATCAAGTTAATGATAAAGGAACCAATTCTGCAAAATGAAATAATGTAGGTGAATGTATTTAGCAACACTCGTTAGTCAGTACTTCACTGTTTACATCCTGTTGTGACATACGGGGGACATTGCTAACGGCACCATATACCTCCCAAGGAAATAACATACCACAAAAGTAAAACTACATTTCCGTGGCAGAAAGAAATATCACCATGCTGTTTCCATCTTATCTGCGTTTTTGTGTAACTAGACTTCAGAATTGTGGGCTTTTTCTGAAAATGCATTAATATACTATTTATATTGTCTGCTTCCTGTTTGTCTTATCTGCTCTGAGTTGTTTGACATGATGTCCATAAAAAATAGTTGAGCAGCCTGAATCATGTCCTTAAAGTGGCCTATTATCAACTGAACGAGTTATGTGTCTTAAGGAATCTTTCGGTAAAATTTTTTTTTTATTAAAAAACAAATCTAAATTCTCATACACCAGTAGGGGTTGCCACAGAGATGGGCGGTACTCGATGAATGATTGACGTCAACACCCAGATAGTAAGCGTAACTACTAGCCTTACAGAAAACAAGCTGATGACACAGGATATCCTGCAGAAGACATCAGCTCCGGGAAGAGGAGGAAGTACAGTGTTGTAGAGAAATTGCTCACTATTTATTACTATTGCTTACTATATTATGCTGAAAGGATTCACCAAATATATACATTTAATGATATTTGAAGAACTTAAATAAAACAAATGTGTAAACTGCCAGCAAAAGCCCTCCTGGCTAATTTAGGAGCACCACAACAGATAATAATCCCCCCTCCCCTTCTTTTTACAGCTGGTGAGTCCCTACGGTAGCCATATAGGGTCATGCCATACTGTGAAGAAAATGAGTTCTGTGTAATTACTTTCAACATTTAAAAACAATTTATTTACTAGACAAAAAACAGACAAAATGCTTGTTTGTCCACTGTGGGCTGGCCATAGTCAATGAATGTGACAGTGAATTAACAGGATTTATAAGCAGGCAAAAAAAAAAAAAATTATAACAGCAAAAAAAAACAAAAAAAAAAAACATGATCTTTCACATTTGCCGTCATCAGCTTGCTTTTACATCAATAGGTTTGCGCAAGATCCAAAGAGGAAAGCCTTATGTTTGAGACATTAATCACGCGACCTATATGGCCTTTGAAGACAGCAGCAGGTAGGAAGTGAGAGCGGACTTAGAGGAAGTGGAGTGGGCATGGTTTGTTTTGTGGAGGGAGAGTGGAAAGGGGAAGCTCGCCGCCCGGAGCAGATCACGGATAAAACAATGGGGAAGCTGTTAGATGATGGGATTCCCCTACATTTCCCTGTGAGCCGGAGAGGCCAGCTGGGACAGCAGCCTCTTCTTCGTGTTTACATCGTTACATTGACTTTATTGTTGTTGTCACCAGGCATCCATGCATCTTTATAATAATATCAACACTTCCGTGAGAAGGACCCGCGTGACCTTTTCACAGGAATTAAAAGGTGCAGTGGAGAATCATTGAATTTCTTTTAACTTTGAGACCGCGTGAGCACTGATGTAACGAGCAGCGGCAGCTAGGAGCACATTGTGTAACCAGTTGCGCAGTGCAGAGCTGTAGGTCCTTACACAACAGACCCAAATATTTCCACACGCAGTCATGCACCAGGCGCTCATGGATGTTTTCACCCACACCCACATAGTGCCACTAGGAATGGGGTCACATAGACAAACAGAAGAGAGTTGTGCCCTCTGGCCTGGGGCTGATGTCTTTTAGAGTAACCTTGGGTGTCTTCAAACAGCTACACCTACAGCCCAAGATTATCAAAATTTAAAACACAATTCTGCGAAAATGGATGGATGTAAAGAAATTTTGAACCACTAGTAAACAAGCTTGATATAGAATGACACCCCTTCATAGGAGGAATATGACCAAATATGATAACAAATGTAGGTTTCGAAGAAATGTTCAATTACAAGCCTCTGCATAATGGCATTAAACAGTGATAGCCACCAAATAAATGTTCTTGTGAATTGGAATGGTTACTGTTGATGTTTATAAGTGACAGCCCTAGTTCCTGGTACATCAGTAATATCTGTGCTGGGCCTTCTTTAGGAGTGGGTGAGTTACAGGCGGTCTAAAAGGTTGTACTTAGGTGAGAACATGAACACGAAGTGCGTTTCAAAAAGCACCAAGTATGTCTCCAGGTGAACAATTTACGTTCGAGGCATATTGATCTCCCTCATCTTTGTGATACCTCTATTACTTTATCCAAGAACAAGATAAATACAACACCATTTAACACTCTCCATGTTCAATTTACTGCACCTTTAACAATTAGCTGGAAACATAAGAAAAGACAGGAATATCCCACAACAAGTGAACACAACAGAGATGTCTAACTCTGAGCCAAGCAGTAGTGTGGACAATTATAAATCAAAATTGTTGTTCACTTTAGAATGACAATATGGCATGGAAAACATCTTTCTCATCATTGTCTATGCCAGCATATTATGTCAGCCGCTGTACTGACATTCCAACTGTGAAACATGGAGGTGGATCTGATCTGTTGGAACCCGATTTGTGTTGAAATACTTTTTCTAAATTTAGCCAAGCCTACTGCTTCTTTTAAGGACCCATGTCTTGATCATTTATTGCAGCACAAAGGTTAATAGCAATTTCCATTAACAGATCACCAAAAACTTTATTTGAAGCATTACTGCTTCATGTTATCATGTTATGCTTTTTGGCATTTAAAGATTTAATTAACGTTGCAGATTACAAACTACTACTACAGCTTGTATTAAAGACTTGAACAGTGTGTTGTAACTTATGTACTGCATGCTTTTGCCTTGGCTGTTCCTCCATTTGACTTTCCAGCAGGCAACCCCCATTATGTTCAATATTCTGAGCAGTGCAGACCCCCTGTTGTGCTTCCTCAGTCTGACTCACACAACCACACATATTCTATACTCGCACATATTCATGGAACAAGGATGGCAATCCTGCAGTGTGCTCATGCTTAATACACTTGTCATGATTAATCACTAAATACAGTTTGATATGTTATTCTGCTTTACCCATGGAATAGACACTGGTTTCTTGAAAAAACATTTTATGGACTAGTGATTTACCCAAAAAAATCATTACTGTCGAAAATATAAAAAATATGCATTAGTCACCATGTGTATTCTGCACAGAGCTGCACTGGTTTGGTTGATTTGGACCAATCCCACATTTAATCTTTCATACATATGTACCACAGCAAAAAGCCGTTGTTAAAAGGATAAAATAAACTAATGTTAAACCGGACTCGTTCATATTGTTGAATCCTAGTCTACCTGGCTGATTTGTTCTGTAATCATCACGTTATTAATAAATATCGACAGTAACGACATGAGAGAGGACAATCACCGACAGACAGGATACCCAATGGCAGCCTTACTCTATATATAGGGTAATATATATATAGGGTGGGCTATAGACCTTTGTTGGTCTAAATATTTGTGAAATGCAGTTAAAAACTAAAAAACTATAATTGGACTATGGCAATAATTTGTTTTTCTCTACCTGCATGTCAATGTAGTGAGTGTCTCTGCATCGTCCTATGTATTTCTTATGACTTTCCCATTTCTTTCTTGAAAAATTTATGAGTACAGCGCTGCTGTGAACTCTTGTTATGTAGTGCACACGTGGGACTTGCCTTTGACCTGGCAATAATGTTAACAAAGGGATATCTACCAGCCTGGTAGAGCACATCCACTGTATAATGACATGCTATATATACAGTTGTGCTCAGAACTTTACAAACCCTGACAGAATGTGTGATTTTTTTTGGGCCATTTTTCAGAAAAGATGAATAATAACAAAAAAACTTTTCTTTCACTCCTAATAAGTAGTTGGATGAAGCCAATTTATTGTCAAACAATTGTTTACTCTTTTAAAATCATAATGACAACAGACACTTCTCTAATTGTCCCTGATCAAAAGCTTACATACCCCAGTTCTTAATACTGTGTATTACCACCTTTAACATCAATGACAGCTTGAAGTCTTTTGTGGTAGTTGTGGATGAGGCTCTTTATTTTCTCAGATGGTAAAGCTGCACATTTTTCTTGTCAAAAAACCTCCAGTTCCTGTAAATTCTTGGGCTGTCTTGCATGAACTGCACGTTTGAGATCTCTCCAGAGTGGCTCAATAATATTGAGGTCAGGAGACTGAGATGGACAGTCCAGAACCTTCCCTTTATGGTGGCGTAGCCAAGGACAGCTTACGGGCTGATGAGTGCAAATTTTCCTCCAGTATTTTCTGACAACATGCTGCATTCATCTTGCCATCAATTTTGAGCAAGTTTCCTGGGTCTTTGTAGCTCCCACATTCCTAAAACATCAGATCCACCTCCATGTTTCACAGTTGGAATGGTGTACCTTTCATCATAGGCCTTGTTGTCCTCTACGAATGTAACGATTATGGTTGAGGACAAATTTTGATCTCATCACTCCAAATGACTTTGTTCCATAGGCTCTGAGCCTTGTCTCTGTGCTGTTTGGTGTATTGTAAGTGGGATTGTTTGTACAGACAAACCCAAAAAAGACAAGTACAAAATATAAAAAAAAATATTATTATGGATTATCAGAAAACAAAAAATAGAATATTACCATGAAAAACTAAATGGAAAAATAAATAATACAAAAGCAACATGGTGCATAATAAACAGTATGATTTAAAGTAACAAAGCTAAAACTACATATCCAAACAAAGAAAAGGTTAAAGCAAAAATATTTGGACTCAGTTTTTGAGGTAAAGACATTTTGTCCAACAGACTTTATGAATTCTGAGATCAACTGGTAAAAGAGCTGAGCTAATATCTCTAGGGGGAGGAGTTTGAACTGAAACTAAACCTGATTGGACCAGGCTGTTCTGGTCTCATAGTCGTTAGCTATAAAACGACAGTGTTCCAGTCTTGTGGACATGAACTCAAAAGTAAAAGACACAACCCAAAATACAATAATTAACAGTGTGAATAGCATTTTACTTGACAGTGTGGAAAAAACTGTGGAAACAAAGGATCAACTGACTTTGAGGATCTAGATCTGATACTTGTAAAAGATATAATTGAATCTGTCATTGAACCATACACCTCTACCTGTAATCTCTCACTAATAACAGGTGTTTTTCTAAGAAACATAAGGTAGATAAACATGACAAACTACAGGCCAGTCTTATTGCTTCCACAGTTTTCAAAAACATTAGAGAAGGTGTTTGTAACAAGGTTTGATAAATTTATTAAAAAACAAAACATTTTTAAACATTAATCAAGAAGGTTTTAGAAAGAAAGCACTCCACTGCAATGACAATCATGGAATTAACAACAAAAATAGCAACAGAAATAGATAATAAAAAAGAACAATTTTAAGTATTTTTATAGACATTTGATGCAATAACTCATAAAAGATTACTTCAGAAACTTAATAGATACAAATTTTGATCAGTGGATCAAAAGCTACTTGAAAAAATTGAAAACACTATGTACAATGTCAACTGGGAAGTACCCCAAGGCTCAATTCTTGGGCCTAAATTATTTATTTTGTACATGAATGGTTTTGTAAACGCATCAAAAACATTTGGGAGCATTCTTTTTGCTGATGATACAACTATTTTATTCTGGAAAAAAGATACAAGAAGTAATGAAGGTGGTAAACAAAGAGCTTGAAAAAGTAAAACAATGGCTCAATATAAATAAAATTACTTTTAATTAAAAAAAAATAAATGACAAAAAGAAAAATCTTAATATATCAATAAAAATAAATGGGACTGATAATCAAAGGGTAAAGAAAACCACATTTTTAGGTTTGAGTATTGATGAAGACTTGAGGTGGAAATACAAAAAAATATATAATTTAAATATAAAATATAAATTATACAAAAGGAAAACTTGCCAAAGCCATCGTCATACAAGGCAAAACTATTTATAAATAAATCTGCATTATTTACTCTGTACAATTTCATGATTATGTCATATTTAACATACTATTTAGAAATCTGGGGGTCCACATGCAAAACTTACTTAAAGCCTATATTTATTTTACAAAAAAGGCCCTAAGGGTTATGTTGGTATAGAGGCGATGATGGTGTGGGTGTAGGTTGATGTGTGATATCCATATTTTCTCTTTCTCTTTAATTTGTTGTTATTGAATTAATAAATTATCAATATTAATGGCTTTGTTTTTCTGTAGCGCACATGTGTCAAAAACAAGGCCCACGGGCCAGATCCGGTCCACATAGCATTTATTTCTGGCCCACTAGATGATTTCTGTTTTTAATGGCACATCCATATATCGCCCCGTTCAAACTACAAGTTCCATAATGCATTGCAACAACTGCCGTAAGCATCACCGCTGCTCTGTTGACACAGAAGAGCTCAGAGCAAGTGAATAAATGCACAATGAGTTCACACAGAGACACACTTTCTTTAAAAAACAAGGGCTTCTTAAACAGGTGAGAGGTAGAGTGTAGTTGTGTAGAACCTTGTTTATGGCGATAATGAGACCATAATTCAGGAAAAAAACTGTGCTATTTCCCCTTAGACAGAAATGTGAGGACAAAAACAAAACCCTGGGCAAAGCAGAAGCTACAGACTGTGACAGAGTTAAAATAGAGTCTGAAGTCACAACAGAGTCTGTGCGGCTGCAGTGAGGCTTGTTCTATTGTGACCGTGGATTGAAGTAGCCTCAGAAATGCTGGACATGTCCCATTGATGTTGTTGTCAAGTGTCAACTGAGCCTCAGCTATAGCTCATGTCTGTCCAGAGAGGTCTGTCTGAATATGACGGTTTCAGAAAAGACATCTGCAGTTCTGTTTGTGTTGCTCTCTCTGACGCCACAGCCCGCTCTGTTACACTAAAAATAAAGAACAAACTCTTTGCTCAACTCGAGCTGAAACTGGTTCAGATCATCTTAACACTGTCCAGCACAGGACAGAGAGAGGTAGATAAAGGTAAAAAAGCAAGAGCTAAACCGCTGTGCCTTGAGGCTGAAGGAAAGATGTGTGCAACATGCTGTTAGAAGATGAACATGAGCGTCATGCAGGGCCGGAACAATGAAGAAGGATGCCCAGGGGGCTAAAACAAAAGTTGGGGCCCCACTAACACAAACTAAATTACTAATGTAAATACAATATAATACAGTAAAAAGTGTATTATAGAGTGTATTGTTAAACTTATAACAGGGCTTTTAAGTACCATTGAAGTGGGCCCCCAATCAAATTATTGTTTAAAACCCAATATGAGGATTTTATCTCTCCGCTTGTGGTTATATTATTTTACATATTAACAAATGTTACTTACTGTTAAGTTACTGATGGGTAGTCTCTTTTAGAGACATGATACTGCATCAAAGGTTTTTTGCCTCAACGCAGCATTATGCATTTTGAGAAAGTCCCCAGGAAATAAATCCAGTTAATATCATAAACATGTATGAAAAACACTACATGTATATTTTCTTTACCTCACGGGCAGAGAACGACAGAGTTGTTGAATTCTTTTTATGTGCCACTACTTCTATTTCTGTCTGTTGCTGTTTTATTAGCGTTTTCACAGTTCTTTTTATAGGCATCCTTCTTTCCTCACTCCACCTTTTATTGCTCCCTTCGTCCTGACTCTTTGAGATTTACTGCATGTCATTCCCTTCCATGTTATTTCTCCTCTATTCCCCAGTTTTAGATGTGCTAGTATGTACCTCTCTTTCTCGTGATGCTCTCTCAGACTGTAACCTACATACACAGCTGTCTGATGAATAATGGAGCAGAGACGCTTACTATCAGAATCACTATCAGCAGGAGCCGCCTTTGATCTTCTCTCTGAGCTTTCTCCACTGCCTTCTGCCTCAACTTTCTCTGCTCTGTACTTTATCCTCAACCTCGTTTTTTTATTGCAACACAATCCCCTTAAAATCCACTGTATCCCTCTAATCCTATTACCGTAATCATAATAACTTTAAGTCTAAATGCTGTAATACAGACATACTGTTATTTGTTCTCATACCACCATGATACATAGAATCTCATATTTCTGCATAACTGCATTCACACAAGATACACTTAGCTGCTGAGAACGATGTAATATGTCTGTCAGGCCAGTAGGGGCGCTCTAAACTCCGCTGCTACTAACGCTACAGGCATTAAAACACTTAAAATAACTTTTGAAAGCTGGCGTTTGGTGGAGCAGTGCTGATAAACTCTGAAACCTCATAATGGAATTTTAACAATATATTATCAGAACATGGGTTTTTCAAGCAGCATTCACCATCTCTGTGTGTAATCAGCCTCCAACAGATGTCAACAACTCTGCTGTGTCGTCAATGTTGTCACTAAGAATGCAATCTTTACAGTTTACACAACAACGGAGTAGGTGCTGCAATGAAACCACCTCGGCTGGATCCAAAAGCCATTTTTGCATTTTTTCATTTACATGAAGAATGTTTTGTTTCAGTAAGCCACAGGTCCACTTCACATGTTCTTGTCATGTAAACAACACCTGAAAAATGTAAACCAGTTATTGTATCAGTTTTTACATTGTGCAGTTTTGAATAGTGCAAGTGTAAACTGTTTGTGTCAAAATTGCTCAGGCAATACAAAAAATAATAAATCGCATATGTTAATGTGTAAAGGGACTTATCTCACTCTCTCTTACTGACCCTGGTTTCCAAGGACACATGAATGGTAGTCAGGTTGACCAGTGTTGATTTGTTCAAGGGTACATTGCAATCTGTTCAGTTCAGCTTGATGACTTACAGACCTATATTTGAGCAATGCTATGAAAAATGTGGATATGCTTTTTTGGAAACATACATAGACATCTTTCATAATTTTTTAAGAGCAAGCAAGCAAAATAATGATTTGCAGAATGCAATCTCACAAATCTAACTTCATTGTTCTGTTAACTTTTTACAACAAGAAAGAGCACAATAACTGACAAACAGGATACCAAATGGCAGCGTGACCATATATGTCTTTGATGGTCTAAAAATGAGTCAAAACATTGTTCTTTATGCTACTGTGCGCCTCAGGCGTATACTTCTCCCATAGGACCATGGGACTCAAAGCGCTTACAGGCTGTCCATTATTCATTCACTCCACAGTCACACACTGGTGGTGGTAAGCTACATCTGGAGCCACAGCTGCCCTGGGGCAGACTGACAGAGGTGTGGCAGCCATTCCGCGCCCCCGGCCTCTCCGACCAACACCAAATACATTCACTAAACATTCTTACACATTCATACAAAGCAAGGTGGGTTAAGTGTCTTGCCCAAGGACACAATGACAGTTTGAACTGTGGTGAGAGCGGGAATCGAACCGCCTACCTTCCGGTTGAAGAACGACCGCTCTACCACTGAGCCTTGTCTTGTCTTGGCATCACTGTTCTTTTAGTCTGTATGTCTTTCAGCTTCACTCTCCACATCCTCCTCACTTTGCACCCAGCCATTTGTACTCTGTAATCCTTATTTCAGAGTTACATACACACCCATATTACATCCACATTTGGAGCATTGGGTATTTAGGCCTTGCTCGATACTTGCCGCTGCACCACACTTAAATCTTGAACCTAAACTTTTGTCATCAAAAATCTTTTTTGATGCATAATTTAAACTTGTTTAATTTAATTTAAAGTTGTATGCTTAGCCAAGAAGAATGAAGTGAGTCTTTAGATGGACTTGGCTGCACAGAATGAGCAGTAAACTTGATAAAAACCAAAGCTGTTATGTCTGTGTGTGACTGAAGAGTCTTTCTTTCACTTCACGCCTAGTCAGTTTTCCCACCTCCTTCACACATTCTTAGATAGATCTCTGCTTATTGAGCTGGACGGAAAACTCTTGATCTTCACTGCTTCTTTGTTCATGTGTCTGTGTTTGCCTTGAGGTGTCAAGTGTTATGAGTTCATACGTTGGCTTTCATTTGGCCAGTTTGCTAGTGATTTGTGGTTCTTCTTTGGTTTGTATTATAACAGTGCAATTTCTTGCATGTCTCTGATAACCCCTAAATTTTATGAATACTAACTATTGAAATATAAAATAGGCCACAGATTTCCTCCTGAAAACACTGCATTGTGAGTCAAATGCTAATGCTCTCTCTAGCTGAACTGTGGTCATAGCTCTGTCCCATTATACAAACAAGGGAAATAATTATATTGACTCTACAAACTCATGGTTATTATTTGCCACCAGGCTTAGCTTTCTTGGACCACTATTGACAAATATTTAATCCCACCACAAGAGGTCACAAGCCAGAGTAGCCTACTTTTTGTGCCAGGCCCTGATAACTGTGTCAGGGTTGACAGATGTCTTGAACGTGCTTTAGAGAAAAAAATGGCAATTGCAATTATATGGCATAATATAGTACAATTGCTTAGAAATTTGGTAAAAATTGGGGATTTAACTTTTGTCATTTTTGTGAGAAAGCTTTACACTACACAGTCCCAGAGGGTGGAACTCTATTAGAATCATGGTTAAGGTTATTTTTAAAGAATAAAAAACTGCTCAAATTGATTGTACTGCTCAGCGATAGAATAGTGGCTCTGATTCTTAAAAACATTACATTTCACTGCTGGGACACATTTACTTATGTTACTGAGTAAGTTTACCACTTATCCGTTTGTCGGGAATGGTATTCTCTTCTTTTTGCCACCAACCTGTCCATCTGCTGCAGGCTACTGCACAGTGAGTTTCTGTTTCTCACTAAAATATGTTTGATCTGTGTAACCTTTTGTTTCTTTTTTTAGTGCGCTTTCACTTGTAACCGACTAACCCTCTGCCTTGTTTTCACCTGCTCTTTGAATCTACCCCCACCAATTTTCACCTCACTCTGTGCGTTTCCATAGATTTAATGTCCTGTATCCATTAACAGGCAGCAATGAAAGTGATGTGTTTCCCCTTTCTCGGCTCATATTTTAACCAGCAGCTAATCAATACCGAGGGGCCTTGCAGCAAGGACATAGGCCCATATCTGTCAGCAGTTCTGTCCGTGTGGCAAGGGGGCACACATGGATGCATGACTAGATGCTAATGTTACTTTTAGATTTGCACAAACAAAAAGACATGTAAACGTACATTATTAAATGTTGCTAAATAGTCTGAATTTAAAACTACCAATGAACAAGCTAATGTTTTTGTAAACTAGGGTTGGATAAAATGTTTTAAAACACGTCTGACCTTTTTATGTTTGTGTGAACTTGTACAGTGGTTTTGCATTATTAATGAAGTGCCTACTTCAAAGTTCACATTTCAGTGTAGTCTATTTTAACTTAGGGTAAATGTATGAGGGTATATGGTTTATTGACATGATAATCCAAATCTTTTTCCCCATCGGTATGTGTAAACAGTTAAATGTTAAATAAGACCAAAGTACTTTAATTTGTTTCTAATGTGTTTTTATTTCAAATAAGATTTAAAATTTAACAAATAAGGGTGGTGCTCCATTTGCAGATACTCGGCTATTGTTGCAGTGCCATCTTTTCTCTAGTAACATATTTTTTTAAACTCTAAAATACAAAATAGTCCTTTAGTCAAGGGCAACACTTCTTTGAAATAGCCTACTTGTCTTTTACACCACATATACAACGGTTCCTTTATTATTTTAGACTTATGGGGGTATAGTTGCACAACGAAGCCCTTAGCTACAGTGATAAAGGTTGGTTTTGGTGTACTATGGCTGGAGCAGGTAGGTGGCGCTCGTGTGCAGCGGCTGTAGCACGCGCACACACACGCGCGCGCGCACACACACACACAGAAGTGTTAGTGTGTCAGAGGGAGGCGGAGAGGCCGCCGAGTGCAGAGCGGAGGTTACCACAGGACACTGCTGGCTCCGTCCAGAGCAGGACCTTACAACCAGCGACTGCACGTTAACTCCCAGATATCTCCTCAACAGCCTGCCCGGTGACCGCCTTACCTCTGGATACACGACTCTTTTGAAAACACGAAGCGCGGCAACTTCAGAGTTATAAAAAAATGACTGCCCGTTAGTGACAGAGGTAATCCCGTTCGGTTGTATTTTTGTGGCGTTGCTGCTCGGACTCTGTGAACCGCTCCGACAGAAGGGAACACCGGCGCCTTTTCATCGAGGGGACCTTTCTCTTCTTCGGCGTTACTCTGACCGTTTGCTGCTTTTGTGGACGACCATCTACTGGCTTTGACGACACGGAGTGACCGATCACTTACGAAAGTCACAGACGGGATTAGCTGTGGGACCGTCGTAGGCTAGTCCAGCGGGGGAAATGCGAACGATAGCGGCTTCTATCTTGTATCCCTCGACTGCGTACTAACATTTTAGCGTTTTATTCTCATTTTCCACCATTACAAGAGGCTACTAACCTACTGCACTTGTAGCCTAGCATTAGCGCTCATTTAATAAAGTTAGGTTGAAATTAAGCCTCACCATTGTTACAGCCGGCCAAGTTTGAATGCCTGTGTTTCTCCAAAGAGGGCTAAAAGGTCATTGGGACCGGCCAGTCTCCCGCCCCTCCTCCTCCTTGCCCTCCTCTTCTATCAGTTTTGTGATGAAGATGTGAACTCTCCCCTCTCCTTCCGCTCTTTCCTCGCCGTCCACACCGCTTTGATCCCCCCCCCCCCCTTTTTTTTTTTTTTACGTACAAAGAGATCGAACGCTCCTCTTCACCCGTCCTCTTCGCTTCTCTCTCTCGGGGATGTACAGTGAAAGCGTGGATGTGGTGGGTTTAAGCCCCAGTCCTTGCAGTCCTAGCCCTGGCTCCTTTTTGAGCATGGACTACTATCACAGACCTCCAGGGCTCGGGCCGGATAAGGGCTTGCTGTCCGGTGTTGGTGGTCTCCAGCGGCCGTTTGGGAGCTCTCTGGTCACCGGTAGACATTGGAGCGGCTCCAGTCACTGTAAGTTCCACTTTGAATTTGGGAGGCAGTAACACTTCACAGCATGTCAGCGAAGAGAACATATGGGCTAAACGCTTCCTAGTGCTTTAAATCTTAAAGGGCAGTTGGCAGGATATGAACTAGTTAAAGCAATTGTAAATAAATTTGAGATAGGCCTATATAAAGTTTATTAATCCCACATGTGGGAAATCAGACTGGGAGCCCCTAAAAGTATAATGCTAGTGTATTATTCCTAAATTATATTTGAAAAGGCCTGCTGATTTAAGTCTTATGCTGTATCCTAATGCCTTAACAACAATGAAAATGTGATATTTTACACCATTACTTTTTAATACAGTTCATTATTTCTGTCTTTTATTTTATATACAGTTATTGTCAGTAAGTTCATATCGTGCTAGTTTTTCAGGACATATTATTCCACTCCACAGTTACCCAACTGTCCAGTCCATGAGCTTGTTAGAAGAATATATATATATGTCAACATACTAACTCGCATAACTCTTCCACTAAAACAATGCTGAAAGTTTTAATAGAATAATTCAAATATCATTTAATCTACTGTTATAGTTTTGAGCCATCACATGTGATTTTTCCCATTGAGGGAGACTGAAGTCTAATCTAATCTAATCCAGCGACTGTAGTCTTCTGCTTTGCTGACATAGCATGTTAGTCTTATAGGCAAGATATGAAAAGCTGTGATTGACCTAAATGTTATTGAATGTGATTGACCTAAACTCATTTTAATTTGTGGGCTTCAACATACAGATAATGACATAGCTGACAAAATAATGGCATGCTAGAAAATATTTCAGTTATATACTAATAAATAACAAGTCGTATGTAAAAGTAAATGGCATTAAACTACACAGCAAATACAGACTTTCAAAATACTACTATTCAATAGCCTACTGGGTCAGCTTATGGTATTGAATGTTTCCTTCCTGCTAACGTCTCTTTGGTGCATCTATGTGAAAGCCCACAAAACATAAATGACATAATACTTTGCTGTTGCTCTAAAAATGTGTGGCCTTACTTTGACCAATTCCGAGATCTTGCTCACTGCTTTTGACTGAGTGACATTTAACTCAGAGATTTTACAGGCCACTAAAACTACAGACTTTATTGCACAATTACCAACAGAGCGTTTGACTTTAAACAACGAACACTACACTGATAACAATCAAATCTTTTTCCACCTTGTGTTAAAAGGGGTTAAATTAAAAGTAAAAAGGGTCAAGTTAAAAGCTACATTAGAAAGTGCTTTTTTTAATCATAACCATTGGGGCTGAAAAATATTGGAAAATAATCTAATTGCAATTATTATTATGATTATTATTTTTTATTAAATATTGCAAATATTTCTGCAATTATTTTCCTTCTGCTTTTTAACAAATCTACAATCAATAAATATGAAAATCACTTATCTTAAGAAACTTGTATTTCTAGTTGGCCATGCCTATATGTTATATTGCTCATTAGCCTCCACCTTCTTTGATCTGACCCTGCATATTCTAGCATTTACCTGCATTTCTAGCAACATGGGTTACATGATCAATAAATGCAGCCTTGTGGTTTAAAAATCTTTTCAATATTGCAAGTGAATTGCTAATGTAAATTAATTGTTCAGCCCTAATTACGATTGGGTAACCTCAATCTTTGAGCACGCAGCAGGATGAAACAAATGAGCATTTTAACTCTATATGACTGCCAATATGAGGACAATATTGTTTTTGTTTGCAGAAATGCTATTTTTGAAGGTGACACTAGTGACACAGTTGCTATAGCTGACATAAAACCAAGAAATCTGATATCTAGATAAATAATAAAGTGTTTATGTCCAACTTTTAACATTTTATAGTTTCTTTGTGTCCCTCAATAATTTTTGGGCATTGAGCTTTACCCCCCATCAATTTAA
The DNA here is from genome assembly GCA_024349245.1 of Neodontobutis hainanensis. Classification (NCBI taxonomy): domain Eukaryota; kingdom Metazoa; phylum Chordata; class Actinopteri; order Gobiiformes; family Odontobutidae; genus Neodontobutis; species Neodontobutis hainanensis. Next base: position 846,219 of record JALDNG010000029.1, read on the forward strand.
TTACCGAAATGTGTTTTTGCATTGATTTTTTTTTTTGTGTGTGTGTAGAAGGTCTCTTTAAGCCTGACAACACCATCTGACAACACTCGGCTTGCTAATTTTGTATGCAAAACAATATCTTAAAAATGCTTTACAATTTACTTGAAACATGGCTACTTGATTACCTCCAAGTCAATCAAGAAGAAATTCCTCATAAGTGGCTAAATTTGAGCCAAGAGGTCTGGTAAACTCTGGCCTGGCCCCAATGTTAGATCAGCGCTTGCTTCCAAACAAGCTGATAAGATAAATAAAACTCCACCCCTGTGTGACATGGCTGAGAATCTGACAGCAACCCGGAGGTGATGACGTGGTAATGTCACTGTGACATGGCCTTTGTACAAGTCGGCTCCAGTCATGAGGAATGGAGGAATGAGGGTCGAAGCTGTTGAGACACAGAAGGGAAAGGGAGCTGTATAGAAACCCAGAGGGGAGGGATCGTAAATTACAGCTGTAAAGATTGGGAGGTGTGACTAGAATGAAAAGAGTCAAATGGGTTCAAAGGTCAAAGGGCCTACACAGACACAGGCACGCACACACATTGAGCAATTGCCCCAGCATCGTATAAACAGTGACTGAGTTTGGGTGTGATCCAACGCAATGACTCAACTGACAATTGGGAAGTGACCTACATCTCCGCTCCTCTTTATTCGTTCTTCTATCTGCCTCTTTCTTTCCTGTGGCAGCTGCCCAGTCATCACTTCTCCGCACTGAATGACCTCTCTTTTCTGTCTGCTGGACACTCTCACAGTTTGTCTGGGAATGTGAGGGTATACTGAGCAAGTCTGACCTGAGTGTGAGTGTGTGGAAAAAGGAGGGAGGAGGATTGTGAGCTGGTCTTTAGATTAAATACTTGTCTTTATTTCTGTATACTTGTGGAATTACACTGTTGCTCGATAAGAGAGCCCTTATAGAAAACAGTTTTTTTTTTTGTTTGTTTTTTTATTATCTTGTATTTTTCAAAGTTTGCATGCATGTTTAGCTGTCTTAAAAATGAAATATAAAGGATAGTAAATAGTTAGTGTTTTAGTGTTTATTATTGGTTTAGCTGAATTTTGAAGTCACAAAATGGTTGTTTGACCGAGCAAGATAAATTTGTGAAGGAGTGTGAGGAGTGGCATTAGGTATGGCTCAAATTGAGAAACAAACTTAGTCAGGTGCATTGTGGACCTCATCTAATGTGGTATGCAATAGACTGTTAGATACAAGAAATACACATGACATGAGGAAGTTGTTGAATATTCATATCTTGCAATACCATTAAAATGTTCCTTTAGTCTTTTGTATTTGGTCATTCCAATTAATGTTAGGATCATTTACATACAATGTGTGAAGGCCTAGTACATGGAATAAGAACACTTAATGCAGTTAAAGCAGTCTTTAGTAATGTGTATGTTGCATGACATAAATGATAAAGTTTTAGTTTATTTGTGCTGCACAATCATTTATCAGGTGAGCCAGCACCCCAAAAACTTTAAGAGGACATTTACACAATATCAAAACACTTGCAGACTCTGCCAGGTCAGTAGGGTCACTGTGAACTCTGCTGCTGTTAGTGCTAAAACAAAAACAGCTCTAATAAACTCTAAAGCCCGAGTATGGATTTATACTAATATTAATAATTATGACAACACAAGTAATAAGAGCCACATAAACACTGTATTTATCCATGGTTGTTCTACTGCTGTCTGTTGTCAGTAGCCAATAGCCATTCATTTGAATTAACAACCAAATGTGTGTATATATATATGTGTGTGTGTATATATATATATATATTAGTTAGGCCTCTTTTTCTTTTTTATTAAATTTATGATGACATTGTCATCATGAATAGGTGGCAAGTAATAACTCAAATGACCCTTTTATGTTACTCATGTCCAGGTTGCTGTGTCTACCATTATCATTACCATAATCATTAACTGATTCAGCAAATAATTATTTCTGATTTACATTTATGCATGTTGCTTTGTGAACTATTAGAGCTAATGTTATCACTTCTCCTTCTGTTCTATGATCTACTTTACTGTAATAACAAAATGCACATAGTGAGAGTTTCCATCCACTTAATAAGTCAACAATTGCATACATTGGCTCATTAAACAGTGTCTGCTTAGGTCTTCTCAGTCTTGTTCAGACACTTGTATACCGTGCAAAAAGCATTTGTGCTGCATGTTTTATAGGGAATGTCTATTCTATCTCCACATAGGGCTTAGTCACATACTGGTTTTGTTGTTGTGTAAATACTTATGTAAAGATAATTAAGGTAAATGTTTTACCTCCATAAAGGTCTGAGAGAACATAGATAACAGAAGAACAAAGCCACTGAAATACAAGCGATAGTAATTACTATTCTGCAATTTGGGTGAAAAAATACTGCTACATAACTTCAAACAGTAACACAGGGCTTTTAAGTTAAATTGGTTATAAAGATATCTGTGGATGTATATTAAATGCGGTACAACAATTGCTGTAGGTGTCCCTACTTCTTTTGATCACCCACCACAGACATTTTTAGAATTTAAAGTGTCCTTAAGCAAAATGAAACATGACATTGATCGGTGTGTAAACATTTTAGCCAGATGGCTGCAATTCTTTTCCCTTTCATCTTGACAGACCACACAACATCTATCAAATAATCAATTCTTTCTGCTCAATTTATCTCTGCTCAAGTTTGTTTTTTTTTAGAATTATCTTTATTATTTTTTTTGTATTTGCCACAGCATTTTTACCTTCTGAAAAAAGATTAAAACATGAGTTTGGCACATTGTTCTCCTAATAAAGCCCTGATTAGAAGTGGTATCCAACAACAATGGATTTTACTTGTTTATTAAAGGTCTTATAGTTTTTTTTTTTAATAAACAAAACAAAAAACTGACATTTTACAAATCAAAGATGTAGTGAATGTGGAAGATTAGGTGGAAGTTCGAGGACCGAAGGACTCAAATCCACAAGGACATTGAGTCAAAAGGTGAAGAATTAAAAGTAATTCAGCAATAGAAATAAAATGTTTAAGAGTAATGTCAAAGTTAAATATAATTCAATGATGTTTTGGAAGTGTGAAAGAAAATGTTTTATGCAAAAAAAAAAAAAACAAAAACAAAATGTCTTAAGTGTAAAAGACAACCAGGAGTTAAAGTTAAGAAGGCCTAGAATCAGCAGGTTAGAATATAGGTCAAATTTTGTCTGTGAGCAGAGAACAGGAAGTCATGACATGCAGTGACACACACAGAGCCTGGGACGGCAGTTACACACAAAAAGCTCACAATAGACAGGGCACTTGAAGTTCACAGAAGGCCGTGCCACTCATGGAGTTCATACCAGGACAGGGACACACACACAGAGTTTAGCACGACAACTACACAATATCTCACAAGACAGGTCACAGGAGTTTACAGAAGACCCAGTGTCCTACTTACAAGAGTTCACAGAGTTTAAAAAAAATCTTGTCAGAGCGCATGTGTGTTGACGTCACGACTACACCCTGTCCAGATGGTATAAAAGGAAGACTTGAGACCCAGACAATTGGGTCTTGCCGTCTCTTTGATCCAAGGGCAATCCTGTATCAAAGTCAGAAAGGCATAAACCCCACTTTCCTCTTTTTTCTACTTTTCTCTATTTTCTCCTCTATTTTCTATATTTTCATCTTTAACTAGGGGTTGAAAAAGCAGTACTCCCAAAGGAACGTGGTTGTCCGCTGGGTTTAAACGTCTTCCCCTCTTGAGGGTTAAATCGAAGGCGACTACTGCCCCCCGAATTCTGTTCTATTTTCTATATTTTCACTTTTAACTAGGGGTTGAAAAAGCAGTACTCCCAAAGGAACGTGGTTGTCCGCTGGGTTTAAACGTCTTCCCCTCTTGAGGGTTAAATCGAAGGCGACTACTGCCCCCCGAATTCTGTTCTATTTTCTATATTTTCACTTTTAACTAGGGGTTGAAAAAGCAGTACTCCCAAAGGAACGTGGTTGTCCGCTGGGTTTAAACGTCTTCCCCTCTTGAGGGTTAAATCAAGGCGACTACTGCCCCGAATTCTGTTCTATTTTCTATATTTTCACTTTTAACTAGGGGTTGAAAAAGCAGTACTCCCAAAGGAACGTGGTTGTCCGCTGGGTTTAAACGTCTTCCCCTCTTGAGGGTTAAATCGAAGGCGACTACTGCCCCCCGAATTCTGTTCTATTTTACCTAACTCACTCTAAACTCTGAAACACACTCTAAACACAGAACCAATCAACTTAAATATTCAAGTTGAGGGCAAATAACTAAGTTATATTGTAAGGTGTAAAGATGTTATGTTGTGAGTAAGGAATAAAATTTTACATGTTAAGTTTCATACTGTAACTTTTGTTAAATGGTTTTAATAAAAACCTAGTCCCAAACTAGGACAAAGACATATTCATTCTCCAGGTCGTTATTTAAACTCCTAACAGCCTCTTCCAGCGGCACAGAGGTCTGATTATCAGAATCAGACTCACAAACAGGCAGGCCGTCCAAATCATCCACTGGACATCAGAATAACAGGGAGATTCGACCGCCGTACATAAGCCCAAGGTAAGACCTCTATTAAAATCCTCTATTTAAAAATGGGACTGTCTTGAGGGATAGCGCTCATTAGAGGAGTCACACACTTGGGGCTTAATTTTACAGACGGAGCTGTTATAGGGTTAGACCAGACTTTAACCAACCGACTTGCAATCGGGTCTGGCATCCACCTACAGTGATCTGTCAGCAGCAGAAGTCATTAATGTGTAGAAGCGAGTGCTGTGTTAGAGTCTCATAAAAATAGGAAATGGCAGGGAGTTAGTCCTCATAGAAGGGACAACCTCCAAAAAATTGTAACTAACCGCTTGACCATTAGTGACCATTCGCGACATGGCGCCCATACGTGGGGCAGTGAGAAATAGGGATACTATTGGTAAGGCCCCTGTTTCATAAACTCACAATATCAACCAATATTGTAGTCCTGCCAAAGCCACGAACCCGCTTTAAAGACCCTGAGAGAGTTAAGTTCAGGCGACAAAGCCCTGTTTTAGGAGGTAAAATAGCTGGGAACGTCTTAGCCAAAAGAGCAAGCGATTTCTGGTTGGAAATACAGGGAACCATCGTAAAAAGGGACAGAGACGGGTAAACTGCAAGGGATTTGATCACTCCTATAGCTACTACCTTTAAGTTAATAAGCCTCTACCCACAGAGTTATCTGTTAGGACTAGATCCATTTGTGAGACAGGACTAGCCTATTCGAGATACCGCGATGATAGACCCAACCCGACAGGACCAGGTTCAGAGTACGGACCGCAGTAGTGGTGCCGTAATTCATAGAGAAGTTGACTCAGAAGACGTGGAAAGTGTCCATAGCTTCTTCAGGCCAACTGGAGCGTCCGTGCCTCCCAGAGCAGTAGACATGCCTGTGGGGGACGGAAGAGTGATTCTGACTGTAGGAAAATTTGAAACAATGCCATTTGGTGAAGAAGACACGGTGGTATGGAACCCAGCAAATACAAAACTATTACATAAAGGAGGATTTGCGAGAGCGGTACAAGAACGTTTTCCATTGTCCACTGAAAAAAATTATGGCCAAGTAATGAGATTCACAGAAGGAAGGGAGCTTCAGGACAGAACAGTGGTACTTCAAAAGAACGATTTGGAACCAGCAGACACAGTGCAGCAGGTGCTACACGTAGCGTATTCATCCTGCTCACCAGGTTGGCCTCAGTCTGACCAGTATGCTTATCTTAGATCAGTATATGATGCCGCATTACAAGCCACTCCAGCTAATGTACAAACTATTATCACGCCAGTGTTTGGAGCTGCCCTGTTTGGTTATCACGCTGTCACAGCCATGCGTGCACTCACTCGGACCATACAGCTAGACACAGAACATCGCTATATAGTAATATTTCTGCATAATAATCTTGGAAGAGCAGAAGAAGTAGGTGCAGAAGTATTTGCTAAGCTGTTATCTCAGCCTACAGCACCGCCATCGACAGCAGGAAGGGGGCCTTATGATTATCCAGAGCCAATAAGCTTTACGGGTCAAGCTGACCAAGGAAGCTCCAATGATAAGATAACACATTACGGGGCTTATTCCCTCTCTGAAGCACCCTATCCTGCACCAGCGTCAGAGCATATGTATGAGAATATGAGGGGTGATGTAAATTCTCAGGGCAGTTACATAGCCCCAGTGAACCCAGGAGAGGCCTCATTCTTCCTCTATTTCAGCAACGCGAAAAGCTTACTAGCCTAAACTACTCCACCTGGGGAATACTGGATGGTAGTGAACAGTTTAAAGTAACTGATGAGAAGCTAGCTAATATTACCCCTAAGGAAGTACTAGTAGTGTTCCATGAGGGACCGATTGGCTGCCCAGGAGGAGATCCAGCAGTTATAGAAATGTATGGCAAAGAGCGATGGACAGAAATTCAAGCTAAAGCTAAGAAACATGAGACTAGTCATGGTTGTCCAGTATATGTGCTGAGAGGCGTTCAATGTAAACCCTATGAGGAAATAGTAATAATTACGTTAGAAGCAGCTGACCCACTAGAAATCCACACGCTAGGCATGCAGCTATCTGAAGCCATGAAACATGCATATACACTGAACCCAAATCCAGGGAAGGGCCCTTATGTGGCCATAAGCCTAAGACCATTGACCATCGGCAATGGCCAGACCTACACCACAGCACAAACAGCTGCAGCGATAGCAGTACATTTCCCCTGGAGGGAGGTAGAAAACCCTGTCCTCACGCTGAGAGTTGGATCAGAACCAGAGGCAGTCCAGGTGGTTCAACAGACAGAAGATATATATAAGGGATGGAGATTAGACAATGACCTGTCCACAAACCATTCAAAAGCTTAGGGCCATATGGAGAAGCCCGTGAAGCATTGGCAAGGACAGCAAATAAACAGCCAGTGGCACTGCATCCAGTAACCAGCCCACTAATAATTCCTCGGCAGGTAGAAAAGGCAGTCCCAAGCCCACGGGCATCCAGGCTGCGACTCGAATCAGAGCAGTGGTTAACGGGAAAAGACCCATTAGATTTAACAGGCATAACCATAGGTAGACTTAGAATAGATTTTACAGATGAACTCCTTTCAAAAGGAACAGACACGTCAGAACCACAAGAGGGAGACTTTACACCACTTTTAATGTTCCATCAAGGGAGTTTGAGAATAGAGTCACCCTGTACAGCAGAGGTCAGAAAATACATAGGAAAGGCAGCATGGACTAATATTACAACCAAACTAGCAGAGCAGGAAAAAGGACCTGAAAGGCATGAGCTATATTTATACCGAGGACCACCGTTAGTCCAGATAATACCTGCGCTTTACATTGCTGTATTGGCGGACAACATAGATGATGTAGAAATGACAGAGGTGCTAAAGAGAGCATTATTTCATGCCCAAAAAGAAAAGTATCCAACAATAAGAATCAGAGTAAGAACAGGCAAACAAAAGATAGCGGGTTTAAATGCTAAAGCCTTAGCACACAAAGTATGTAGTTGCTTACCTTGGGAGACTGGTTTAGACCAAGGCCCCCCTTATCGTATTTTAATGCTGACTGCCCACAACACACATGGGCAAGAGGGAGCAGCTATCATAGCAGAAAATTACAAAAATTATAAAGAGCAAAGAGACAAAGATGAACAGGAAGAGCCCCGCAGGAAAGGTGGGGATATCCCGCAGAAGGAAGGGAGAGCAGTAGCTATGTCGGTGACTTCGCCTAGAGTGGAGGAGCCATCTATACAAGTCCTACGAAAAGTTACATGGGATGAGGATAAGAGAGATTTAAACCCAGCTAGAGGAAAACGGAAAGGAGCGAAATCAGTAGCATTCAGAGGAGTAGATCCAAAAGCATATCCCTGTAGGCCACCAGTGTGGGAAACAGAGGATGGCTCCCCCTTTTGTCCACTCACATGTTTTGAAGAATGGGAAGAGTTGTCCGACCGTGGAGAAGATGACATACCCTGGTATGCGGGAGGAGTAGCAGAAAGAAGGGTCCTTCCTCATATTCCCTCCACCAGAGAAATAGGGGAATATTCTGGGGTGCCATTAACATGGAAAAATGCCCAGATAGCCAGAGGCTGTGACTATTTTCGAGAGCGATGTATAGCACGTGATAAATCAGTGGAAAGATTTGCACAGAAGGAGTTAAAACAACTGCGAAAGGAGTTAGACACGTTGAAAAGTCATGTCACTGTAACAGACGGTTTAACGACAGGAAGTATGCTGCTCGCTCAATCTACCCCCACACTTCCTCTTAAGCCTAGTCTGCTGCATTTCACCAAAATTCAACAAATTACATTGCAGGGCCCTCATGTTATACGCCTGAACACAATGGGCTAAAAATGATTGGGGACACGCCAATGCTGCCCCGACCGGCTGGAGAGACCATAATGGAGACATTTTCAGTCCCTCACACTCCTATGCAAATAAATACATTCCACCAGGCGACTAGGGGGGCACCTTTAGCACCCGCACAGGCAGGGCCATATAATATTAAAGTGGTCCCTAAAAGAAAAGAAGCAGAGGGGGACCTCCAGTATTTAAAAAGGCTAGCAGAAAGTGGTGTAAAAGGGACTTAATGTCTGACCCTTGGTTTAGTGACCAGCTGACCCTTAGAGAAAATATAATGAAGCCATCAGGATTAACTTTACAGGACCTGCTAGACACGGAGGTCGGTACACCCGGGAAAGATCATATGGACGATTTTATAGATAATTTGGTGGATAAAGTTACATCTAGAATATCTACACTATTTCAGGCCTTATCTATGCTAAGATCTAAAAACGCAACTATCCTGCATGAAGAGAGATTCCTTATGAAAATCCCGTCAGGATTACATTTATCATTAGGATGGAGGAGATGGAATGAACAAGAAAGAGCCACTCAGGTGGCAGTATATCAAGCCAAATCTCGAATAAATGCAGAGAAAAAGACAAAAACGAAGAAAGGGCCCAGGAGGGCCCTTCAAGGAAGAATACAGAGACACGCGAAGCAAACAGATATCAGCTGCGTGCACGCGAGAGCCTGCGTGCACCAGTGAAAGAACTTCCGTATCAAAACATGAATCAGAGACAGAACCGCAGTCCAGATACACAAAGCAGAGAGCCAGGCAGGCCAAAAAGACCATGGGTTCAAAGGGAGCAATTTTTGGCCATGAGTCAGGCAGAAAGGGACAAACTCAGAAAAGAACAGGAGGATTACGACCGGAAATATCCCGCACTCAGGGCAAATAGATATAAAACGAGAAGTCCACCGTATAGCATATCAGAAAGGGAAAAGATTGTATGCACAGGTTGAAGGACAAGAATATGCTGTAGATACAGGAGCAGATATAAGTGTGATAGCATATGACAAAGGGGAAAAAATGCCTGGAAAACAATGTGTAGTGCTGGCAGACGGATCACATGTACATAAAAATAGAAGGAAGCTGGGATTAGTAGTCGGGATTCAAGGAAGAGACAATTTGTTAGGAATACAAGATTTTCCATTAGCCGATGATGCGGGACCACCCAGAGTAGCTTGGATAGGAGAATATGATTTAGATGAACAAAAAAGAAATGTGTTAGAACAAACTACTATAACTAACAAAATAAGATTAGCAGAAATACTCGACAAAGGAAACTATGCAATGTTCAAGAATGACGTAGGCAAAGTCATAGATTTTGAATACACCATCAGAGGGGCTATGCCAGGAGTAGAAAGGCAATATCCGATTAAAAAGGAAGCTCTGACAGAAATTTTGACTACTTTAAAGGAATTGGAAGATTTAGGAGTAGTTAAGAGGGTAGCAGAGCCACCCTGTAGTATGCCCATTCAAGCTGTACCAAAAAAAAGACATGACTTATCGAATGGTACAAAATCTCAGACAACTGAATAGATTATCAGTAAAAGATAAACGAATACTAATTAATCCACAGAAAGCGGTTCGAGGGACGAGTAATAGAAAGTTCAAAACAACTTTAGATTTGGCAAATGGATTTTGGAGTGTTCCCCTGGAAGAACTTAGTCAATTAAAGACATGTTTTACATTAGGAAATCAAGCTTATTGCTGGAAAAGAATCCCACAGGGCTTTTCCAATTCTCCCAATGTATTCCAGGGACTAGTAGAGGAGACTTTGTCGGGATTAGCAGTCGAAGTCTATATAGATGATATATATTTCTCTCATGACACAGAGGAGCAGCATTTAGATGTTTTGGAGCAAGTGATATGCAGGCTGACAAAGAGAGGTTTTAAAATAGGTTTAAAAAAGTGTGAAATAGGTGTCCCCTCAGTAAAATATTTGGGATTCATGATTAGCAAAGATGGGAGAGGCCTCACACCTGATTACATAGAAAATATTTCGCTTCCAAGAACAGCAGCACAGGCAGAGAGAGTTTTGGGTAGATTAGAATATGTGGCTAGTCACATTCCGGGGTTTGCAGAGAAAGCTGTGCATCTGCACCAGTTAAAATCTGCACTGAGGAAGCGAGATCCGGTGACAGGAAGAACAAAAACCACAGACTACAAGCTGCAGCAGAATACAATAGAAGAATTTAACAGACTTTTAAAATATTGTTTGATGAGCCAACGTACACTCGAAGAAAGAAAAATAGGAACCGCTTTAGCTATTTATCCCAAAATATCAGAGAGAGGAGGAAGTTTAGAAATTAGAAATGAAGGGAGTAAAAGACCCGCTCTGTATTACTCCACCTCCTTCACGCCAACTGAACAGCGATTCACAGAAACAGAGAAAACACTGCACACAGTGTTCAAGGCCTACAGAGTCCTGCGGGAATTCGGGAATCCGTCAAGGATAGATGTGCACACTCCACACTTAATGCTTAGGGAGGCCTCTAAGCAAACAGAAGAAGGGCCCGAGCATTAGCTAGTAGATGGGGAAAATGGGAAATGATTTTAACGGATGAATTATTTAATTTTGTGGGAACCACCCCGAAAGTTAAAAAAGAAACAGGGCAAAAACATTTTCAGCCACAAGTACTAATATTCACGGATGGAAGTAAAAAGTTAGATGAACAGTATGGTCAATGGGCCTTTATTGTAAAATGTCCCGAGGAAGAAGGATATATCAAAATTCAGGAAAAGCAACCGGGTCGGCACAAACAGCGGAGATAGAAGCAGTAGTTCATGCACTTAATTGGTTGCATTCGAGAAAAATTAATAGAGCAAGAATAATAACAGATTCTCAGTATGTATATAATGGATACACAGAAGACCTTCCTTATTGGGAAGCACGAGAATTCCAGAATTACAAAGGAAAGGATCTCAAACACAAAGATCAGTGGATAATTATCGCTGAGTTAATAAAAGGCAAGAATATAGACATGAGGCATGTAAGGAGCCACACAGGGAAGATGGGTCTAGAGTACGAAGGAAACGCGGAGGTGGATGATTTGGCACAAGCACGCTCACTGATGCACAACAAAGCATGTCTGTTACCACAAGCCTGGAAGACAGCAGGTGGATGGATTATACCAGAAGAAGAGGCAGATTATTATCTGAACGAAATACATAAAGCTTTGGGGCATATAGGAGTGGCTAGAATGAATACGTGGCTAACTGATCAGGAAATACAAATACCAAAATGGAGGGAAAAAATGAAAATTATCAGGACAAGTTGCACAGAATGTGCGGATAAAGCGGCACGCGGTCGGCTCAAACAAAGCATGACTTAATTCGAACTGACATACCAGGAAACCACTTTTCTGCAGATGTAGGTCAAGTGTCACAAGCTGGAGTAAGACAAAATAAACTGTTCCTTGTAATATTAGACAATGCAGGTGGAAATGGACAGGTTTATCCGATGAAAAGAGCAACAGGTATAGTAATAGCATCAAAAATAGCAGAATATATGACAGATAAAGACGCTCAGAGTTTGAGAATGGACAATGGAACTCACTTTAAAAACAGACACGTTATGAATTTATTGGAATCATTAGGAATACAAGCAGTATGGTCCATACCACATATGTCTAACACCAATGGCATTGCAGAACGAGCAGTCAGAACAGTGAAAGAATATATCCTTACAAACCTCGGAAAAGAATGGGATACTCCTTAGGATTAATTAAAATTGCGAAACAACTTAGCTTACCTCATTTAAAGCGAGGAGCACAGAAGCCCACTAACAGGCCCGACCATGTCTTTCAGGTAGGAGACATCGTCTGGGTGAATCGTGGGCTTAAGGGACAAGAAAGAACAGTAAAACATTCTAACGAGGGAAAAGATAGGATCATCGCAATATCAGGTAATCTCGTGACTTTGAAAGATAAAGGGCACGTACACCTGAAACAGATTAGACCTTACCGAAAATGAAGAGACTGCTAGACCTTTGTGGATTAGCAAAGCCTACTGTTCCTGAGGGTCATAGGTCCCCTGAAGGAGAAACGTTCCTGCAAAGGGCTAAAGTAGGCACAGCAGGGACAGTAACTTGGGGAGATATGATAAACAGGGACATGGTTAAAACCCCTTTGTGTGTGACTAGAGGCCAAGTGATAATCTCTGGCATGGGAGAGGGCAACATATTTGTGGGAGTGTCAAAACCTGGACATTCGGAGAATGAATATGTAAGATGGAAAAGATATTTAGTGGGACAGTGCTGTTTATGCGAGCATCAGTGCTTCAACCAGGTGTGGCAAGGTATGAGACGCACTAGGCCTCAAAATCTGGCGCAGGCTCCTGTGACATTAGGACATAGAGAGCTTGCTAGCCAATACAAAGTAACAATATGTTCAAATTGTTGGGAAAAGAATTCTTCCTGGTACGATGTGTGCCGAATAGACCACTCTGGAGGAATGCCATGCAATTGCTGTAGAGCAGGAATATATGGCATCAAAGCATGTAATTCTGGACTGACACCCACTATGTATCACATGGGAGAGTTGTCTTATAGGTCAGGCCAGTACTACACCCTCCCTGAAGCATTGCACCTAATAGAAGAACAATGGGGAATACTAACTGAAATACAAGATAAAGGAAAAACAATTAAAAAGGAACTAGGAAAGTTTTTGGTGGAGAAGTGTCGACCTGGACTCCTTCCTGGAGCACCAGTGGGAACAATTAAAGGTATAAAAATAGCAGTAGAGGAGTTTAAAACCCATAACTCCTCCAATTCTGTATGACTGGGTCACAACTGGAACACAGCCAGAATCAGCAGCAGTCACCAAGCAAACAGTGACAGCTGAATTTAGTATAGCAGGAGCCAAAGGCCCAGTTAAAGCCGAAGTGAAGATAGGGATAATGACGGACCCCTGGGAGAGAATAGTGGGATTTTTATGTATCCCAGGCTAAAAGGACCCAGTGGGACCACAAAACTGAAGTGGGTGCCCCAGAACCCGAACACTCGTTAGCCAGCAGAGAGCTGTCCTCTGACCAGAGCCGTCCTTTATTATCCAGGGTAATACAGGCCATGGCTAGGGGTCATAACAATGTAATATAGCAAAAAAGAAGGAGCCGATGGATCCCCTCTCCCCTGGCCAAAATAGTAATATTAGGGCCCTTTGTGTTTTCCAGGGTTGAACTCAATAAGAAAACAAGGGGAGATAAGGATACCATTCAACCCAGGATGGAGAATGATTCTTGGTCTACAGCTGAGGTATCGTTAGAGAGGAAGATAATAGAAGAGCAATTGCAGGAATTAATTGGTGATAGGAAAAGAACCCGAAGATGTAGGCGAGAATTTGCATGGTTAATTCTAGCTACCTTAATGGGGCTGTCCTTATGGGTAATATCTTACGGACAGGTCACAGAGTGGACTATGTATAGACGGACCCAGACATATAAAGGAAATTTAACGTGGGTAGAATTCGAAATAGAATCATGGGTACTCCCCAACTGTATAAATAGGAGTGTAGACAATGCTACTACTCTGGCTAAATTATTGCATAACCTGTTAGGGGACAATGTTAATGTTACAGCTAAATTAAAACTAAAAAAATGGATGGACCGAGTGGCCAACCCGAACCAAACTGATGATGCCAAGGGGTGCACCCAGTCAAAGACGGACTGGCCATTTAAGAGAGAGAATTGTGAAATAGAATTCTGGCAGCCTATATTACAAGAACAAAGCTTAGAGCTTTCAGTGGTGCTATGTGCAAACTGTGGCGTAATAGAGGAAGTGGTCTGGTTTGCGTCACAGACATACATCACTCTCAAGCACACACAATCTTTTAAACTATAAAGAATACACATGGCGGTACCAAAATTGCACATGTGTGAATGACCAATGTCTTAGAATGGGCCATGATGATGTGGCCACCTCTAAGGGATTAGAAAAATTAATAAGAATTTTATTAAAATAGGAAAAGAAAGTACTTACTCTCATCCAGCTGATGTCTATTGGGAGCAGCAGTTTGTGGCTCCCTTTACGAGCCTGATTCATTTGCTCCGCTGCCCAGACGTGATGCGAATAGTTGGGTAAAACTAATGTCAAAACCACTAAAGAAAGACGAATAAAGAGGGGCACCAAAAATCGCAAACACCATGCATGTCAGTGTATAACTGTGAACAGAAGGGTTGTAACCTCAGAGATTTAACAATAAAAATGTAGCTCTAAAAATTAGTTTCCTTGGCTACTGTTTATGCGTTCAAAGGGCACAAAAATGTGCATTGGATAATAAAAGAGTTAAATTATCGTCCTGAATTTCGGTCTATCAAAGCGATTAATATAACAGCACAGTTTTGTGTCCCTGGAACACCAGCACAAGGGGTTGACTTGAACCCATATGTAGGACTTCCAGGACAGGAACAAGAGGAGATAAAATGGTCAAAAAAGACAGAAAAGTATACTTTAGTTTTTAGGAATGTCCCCATATTTGGGAATAACGAATCTGAGTCATGGATGAATGAAAGGGATATTTCAGTGAATGGGTTTGGTCGCTGGTGGCATGTAAAGAAAACTTGTATAGTACAACCAGCGTCTGATTCAACAGACTCTAAAGGTGTTTTGAGACGCTGGGGGAGTAACCCTTTTACTGCTACAGAGACTTTTCCCAAATATAGACTCAGAGGTGCGCCTGGCCGTAGTAACAAGGAACAATGGGATACAAACGAGTTAAAATTAGTACAAGAAATGATATATGGTATTAGGTGGGAGAATTCTAGCCTTCATTTTCGAATGGAACCGGTAGGATCTGATGACACACACTGGGCAAAGCTATTGGGAGATTGTAGTAGAAAGTATACGGATAAAGCACAGGGTTGGGATTATTATTTAAGTGCATTTTGGACAGAACAGCTCCTGTCTCTCACATTAGGAGAAACAGATGATGGGGATATAACTAAATCAAAATTTGTCCCACCATATATTATCATTTACGGAAAAGAAAACAAAGACAGCGGCAAAACAGATAGATATTACAGAATGTGGGTGCACGCTCCTATTTCCGACACGGCTGGTGCCCCTGGGCAGGGTACAGACTGGGCACATAGATGGATACATGAGAAAGGTTTAGACTTTAGTAAATCTACTGAGCAAAGGGGCTATGAATGGGAACAGGAGCGTTTGTACACCAGAATTTTAACAGTAGATAAATGGGAAAATGAGGCGGTTGTTCAAGGAATTAGCCCATGGAGAGGTATGACACCGAGATATGGCCTGTTCTGGGATAAGGATGGACCAGGTGCGCCCTGTGTCAACCCTTTTCAGTTAGATTGGACTATGAAAAGGCTAAATGGGAAATTAGTTAATGCAAGAGCAAGTAGCGTGTCTTTAGCAAAAACTAATCTGATGCCCACGACAAGCATTGATCTCATGAAATATGGAAGGAGATGGGCGATAGCACGGGCTTTGTGTGGAAACCTTTTGACATTGAATTGAATGCCAAACACTGGGTGCAACATGATTCAATGATAGACAACTTAGACCAACCATGGAACTATTGGAACCAATATCCTGATGCTGATATCCACCCTGACTGGCAGTTCCAGAAAAATAGGGGTTGTGCGCCTTTTTACATGGCTCCAGATAAGACGCCCAGTTTCTGGGACACTGTGAAAGCTACAGTTTTTGTTTCCGCTGTGGCAATAGGAACAGTGGCCAAGGAAGGGGCCACAGCTGTAGCTGATGGAATAGTAATAGGGATCCAGTGGATAGTTGATAGTATTAATCATGCTTTCAATTGGCTATGGAAATTGATTAAATGGCCTCTAATAGTAATTTTATCAGTAATAGGGGCATTATTGACCCTCAGAATTTTGTGGGGGCTGACATGGTACTGCAGAGGTCACAACGGGTTCACTGTGCTGTCACAGCCTCCGAAGAGACAGTGACATGTAAAGCGTTTGCAGCTCATAGGATTTTTGACACCTTTTTGAGTGAAGCGAGGGTTACTAAAAGTTCAAATGAGCAGACTGACTGGAAACTGAAAAAACACATGAGGTCGGCACCTATAGACCCTATATATATATATATGTATGATTTTTTTTTTTTTTTTCCTTCCTACTCGTGTGTTTGTGAGGGAGGGAGAAAAAAAAAAAAAAAAAAAAATACATATATATGTACACCATCCGGTGTAATTTCTTTATAAATTGCAGCACCAAGCCTCAATAGCACACAGTTGCGGAGTCACCATCTGCCAGCCACTATGGAAAATTCTACTGATGAGACCACCAGTCAATATACACCAACTTCCCAGAATGACACCTCTCCTGCTGGAAGTCCTGTCCTCAACCCTACTGGAGAGCCAGTGATCATGGTAGGACTAATTATTATTTCTGCTGTCATGAGCAGCTTTGCTCTGACGGCCGAGGATTATCATGTGAGGAAATGGGTCGTCTGCAGTTTCATCATAGCTACAGTTAACGTTTTGAAATGGCACTATGTAAAACCTTTCTTTTGGAATACATCTATTTTCTTTTTGGCCATGGCAGTAAAGGAGGTACAATTTAAGTTTTGGGCCCCTTTTATGATGGGTCTAGGAGGACTCTCAATATTCTCAAGTTTGACAGACCTGTTTTTGCATGAATATTGGACTCTTATAATTGATGTGGGCATAGGCTTCATTATAATTATGGCAGTTCTTCTGTACGGTTTGTTTTTACTCAGCGATATGGCGGTCTCTATGCCCACGGTCACAGGCTCTTGGCGTCAGAGACGTTTTCTTCATCTCTATGCCGAATGGGCTGCCTTACTAGTGGTCAGCTTGGTCACCAGGTGGCTTAATTTTGACCCCATAATGTTTGTTACTGCTTATATTTATTTTTCAGTCGGACGAGGCAAAAGCCCGGTTTGGGCAACGCCCGCTGCCTCCGCTGCCGTCCGGGAGGGGTTCCACTGATAATCTGGGTTAAACCCCACTCTACCCCTGTCTGTGCTGTTTGTCTTCTCGCTGACCCCTATATGGATGTAGAAGTAGGACCAGCTACCCAATATCTTACAATTGAGAGACCTCGCTGTACCCTCAGGTTGGCAGTGGAGCCTCATCCGGACCAGAGGGGGATTGCAGGAACACAGGCTCAGATGTACATCAGCCCATGGAAAGTACTTCGACCATCTGCGAACGTTCAGGAGACATCTCCTCCGATAGCAGAGACGGGAATCCGGGAGATGCGCTGGGGGAGCCCAACGTACAACACCTCAGGACTGCGGTTAGCGGTCTACTCTCCCTCGGAGCAGAGTATGCCTGGGACCAGCGGGTGGGGCGTTCCAGGAGTCCTCGGACTCGATGGACCAGCTCCCACAATAGAGGAAGAAACGGAGGGTCCAGACGGGTTGACCCCTGATGGCCCCCTCCTCCTCTACGCTGCTGAAGACCCTGACTATGCTGATGTACTGTCCACGGCTGTTGCTCCCACTACTGTTGTGTATCCTGTTTGCCCCACTGTGGTCCTGACTGGGCCTCCTCACCCTGGGAAGAGAACGGGCAGGTCATGTATACCCCATATATCAGTCAATATTTTGTGGAAGAAAATGTAATTATAAGTTTTTATGAATTAGGTCAGGACGCCCAGGGATTAAGAAAGCTAACCTTTAACTATTTGAAGAGTAAACCTCATAATTGGAAAAAAGTCACCCATGTGCGTTTTGGACACGTAAATAAATTGGATTTTGCACACCGTCCACCATTCTCTGAGGTGCAAAGACTGTGGGGATTGGGAGCCATACAAATATGGCCCACTCAGTCCCCCCGCAGCATTTGCCCTGGGATGCGGAGGGTGCGACTCCCAGTAACTGTGACCATGTATACAATACCTGATTATCAGAGATTGGGACCACTAACTTTTGCCCTGGTGCATTCGAATATAATAGGATCGTCTGATTTTGTACTCCTGACACATGGAGCTTACAGTAGACCCGAATAAAAAGGGATACCTGAGCCTACTCTATATGTATATACGCTTTTACTGTGCATATCTTCTATCTACTGCTTGCTATAGGGCTCTCCCAATGGTTGGAACCAGGAAGGCGACCATGCATTGGAGTGTGAATGCTCCCGATGCCTGGATGAGTGGAGAAGACTCGAGTTTGTACTAGATTATGGCTACCCCTATGACAGTGGGGATGAAAACCTTTCAGATGGGAGGGGAGCAGAAGGCCACGCTGCAGCTTGGGACCCTTGGATGGAGCCCGAGGGTGCTGCAATGGTTCCTGACCCCTCAAACAACCATGGAGTAGCTTTTATCCCGCCACGCACTCTTCTTGCTTGTGTACCCTCCTCTTATGATGCTGAGCTTTTCAGGCAGAGATGTTTTGATGCAGCCATATCCCGCTTGATTGAGCGGGAGCTTGAAAGAACAAGGGCTTACGATTTCTGGCAATGATGAATGGACTGGACAGTCGGGAGCTCTCGGATAATGACTTTGACGACGATAACCCCGAGGACTTTTTGACAACCCCTACCACCACTGCCGGACATAATGGGAGACCTTCAGATGCAGGACAACTCCTTGGAGGACGACCTGGCCCTCGAACTTCCAGAGGGGGATGTAGTGAATGTGGAAGATTAGGTGGAAGTTCGAGGACCGAAGGACTCAAATCCACAAGGACATTGAGTCAAAAGGTGAAGAATTAAAAGTAATTCAGCAATAGAAATAAAATGTTTAAGAGTAATGTCAAAGTTAAATATAATTCAATGATGTTTTGGAAGTGTGAAAGAAAATGTTTTATGCAAAAAAAAAAAAAACAAAAACAAAATGTCTTAAGTGTAAAAGACAACCAGGAGTTAAAGTTAAGAAGGCCTAGAATCAGCAGGTTAGAATATAGGTCAAATTTTGTCTGTGAGCAGAGAACAGGAAGTCATGACATGCAGTGACACACACAGAGCCTGGGACGGCAGTTACACACAAAAAGCTCACAATAGACAGGGCACTTGAAGTTCACAGAAGGCCGTGCCACTCATGGAGTTCATACCAGGACAGGGACACACACACAGAGTTTAGCACGACAACTACACAATATCTCACAAGACAGGTCAC
The DNA here is from genome assembly GCA_024349245.1 of Neodontobutis hainanensis. Lineage (NCBI taxonomy): Eukaryota > Metazoa > Chordata > Actinopteri > Gobiiformes > Odontobutidae > Neodontobutis > Neodontobutis hainanensis. Next base: position 865,661 of record JALDNG010000029.1, read on the forward strand.
AGGAGTTTACAGAAGACCCAGTGTCCTACTTACAAGAGTTCACAGAGTTTAAAAAAAATCTTGTCAGAGCGCATGTGTGTTGACGTCACGACTACACCCTGTCCAGATGGTATAAAAGGAAGACTTGAGACCCAGACAATTGGGTCTTGCCGTCTCTTTGATCCAAGGGCAATCCTGTATCAAAGTCAGAAAGGCATAAACCCCACTTTCCTCTTTTTTCTACTTTTCTCTATTTTCTCCTCTATTTTCTATATTTTCATCTTTAACTAGGGGTTGAAAAAGCAGTACTCCCAAAGGAACGTGGTTGTCCGCTGGGTTTAAACGTCTTCCCCTCTTGAGGGTTAAATCGAAGCGACTACTGCCCCGAATTCTGTTCTATTTTCTATATTTTCACTTTTAACTAGGGGTTGAAAAAGCAGTACTCCCAAAGGAACGTGGTTGTCCGCTGGGTTTAAACGTCTTCCCCTCTTGAGGGTTAAATCAAGGCGACTACTGCCCCGAATTCTGTTCTATTTTCTATATTTTCACTTTTAACTAGGGGTTGAAAAAGCAGTACTCCCAAAGGAACGTGGTTGTCCGCTGGGTTTAAACGCCTTCCTCTTGAGGGTTAAATCAAGGCGACTACTGCCCCGAATTCTGTTCTATTTTCTATATTTTCACTTTTAACTAGGGGTTGAAAAAGCAGTACTCCCAAAGGAACGTGGTTGTCCGCTGGGTTTAAACGTCTTCCCCTCTTGAGGGTTAAATCGAAGGCGACTACTGCCCCCCGAATTCTGTTCTATTTTCTATATTTTCACTTTTAACTAGGGGTTGAAAAAGCAGTACTCCCAAAGGAACGTGGTTGTCCGCTGGGTTTAAACGCCTTCCTCTTGAGGGTTAAATCAAGGCGACTACTGCCCCCCGAATTCTGTTCTATTTTCTATATTTTCACTTTTAACTAGGGGTTGAAAAAGCAGTACTCCCAAAGGAACGTGGTTGTCCGCTGGGTTTAAACGTCTTCCCCTCTTGAGGGTTAAATCGAAGGCGACTACTGCCCCCCGAATTCTGTTCTATTTTACCTAACTCACTCTAAACTCTGAAACACACTCTAAACACATAGAACCAATCAACTTAAATATTCAAGTTGAGGGCAAATAACTAAGTTATATTGTAAGGTGTAAAGATGTTATGTTGTGAGTAAGGAATAAAATTTTACATGTTAAGTTTCATACTGTAACTTTTGTTAAATGGTTTTAATAAAAACCTAGTCCCAAACTAGGACAAAGACATATTCATTCTCCAGGTCGTTATTTAAACTCCTAACAGCCTCTTCCAGCGGCACAGAGGTCTGATTATCAGAATCAGACTCACAAACAGGCAGGCCGTCCAAATCATCCACTGGACATCAGAATAACAGGAGATTCGACCGCCGTACATAAGCCCAAGGTAAGACCTCTATTAAAATCCTCTATTTAAAAATGGGACTGTCTTGAGGGATAGCGCTCATTAGAGGAGTCACACACTTGGGGCTTAATTTTACAGACGGAGCTGTTATAGGGTTAGACCAGACTTTAACCAACCGACTTGCAATCGGGTCTGGCATCCACCTACAGTGATCTGTCAGCAGCAGAAGTCATTAATGTGTAGAAGCGAGTGCTGTGTTAGAGTCTCATAAAAATAGGAAATGGCAGGGAGTTAGTCCTCATAGAAGGGACAACCTCCAAAAAATTGTAACTAACCGCTTGACCATTAGTGACCATTCGCGACAAAGATAAAGGTCTTCTTTAAACACAATCATTTCAGTGTATTTAGCAGTGGACAGCACATTTTTCCTCTCATTATCCCACTATTTAATTAATTAAATAACAGTTTATTTTTGTACTTGGTATTAAACAACCTGAAGTGTATTTCCATTCTTTACCACAGTACTTCTTTTCATACAGCTGTCACAAAGTTCAAAGGAATAGGATTAGCCAACATACACTTTCACTTTGGGATACCTGACAGACCATATGTGGGGAAGAATAAATTAACATTGACGATCAATAATAAGGATGCAATGCCACTTTCCAGAACAAGTACGAGCACTTACAGTTGAGTCTTTAGCAATACCGAGTAGAGCTACAAATACATGATCACAAATCATAAACCAATTTTAAAACCTTGTTGAGATTTTGATATTTTGGAGCGTTTGACACATACCTACCCATATCAGTAGTTTTTATTTCAAAATGCTCATCCCTGGAACCAGGTTGAAGCCAGAACACACAGAGTGAGCGCAGTGAGACCCACAGACAGAGCTCAGAGTGCGTTGTGTGGTGCTGCTGGCTACTGTGTCAGTGAGAAGAGCAAAGACAAACCTCCAAGCTCAAAAGATGGGAACAAAGTATGATGGCAGAGGAGCAAGAGGAGGATCTCTGGCCTTGTATCTGTACATGTGTGTGCCCCCCCCACACCCTCTTTCATTCTATGTAAACAGAGCTGAGGATGGGGAGGGGAGCTTTGCAGCGGTGGAATGTCTGGTATGGCTCCAAAAGCCGGGGGAGGGGCCCTGTGGCTTAGGTTAGAGGTTAGGAGGCTGAAAGGAAGAGGGACTAGTGGATGCTTGTGCTTACTTAATCTTAAAGGTTAGGACCTTTTAAATGTGTCACAGGCTGTCACTGCCAGATCTCTGAGCTAAAATAAAGCGTAACTCTTGACAGAATTTGACTACATGTGGAGCTAGGAGCTGGATGCTGTAAGGTTGTAAACAGACATGAAAATAACACAAGATGAAATAATACATTTACTTGAATTTAAGTGCAATTAGAGCTGTAAACCGTATATCAAACATTCGCAATATCCATGTTGCGAAAAACTTCTCAAACCACAATTTTAATATGGCATGGTGTTTCATGTGAAATTTAAAATATACAGTACATGACATACATTATCCAATCAGAGCCATTGATCATAGTCATCAAAATTAGCATCACATTTGTAAAATACTGTTTAGATGTCAAATAGGACTGACCTTATTTTTTTATTTGGTAATAATATAATCATTTGTGAAGTTGTAAATATGTTTAAGTAGTTAGTTGTTTGTGGAATAGATTGTTTACTGTTATGAGCTGTGTGAGCATTTTGGATACACAAGTTAAAATACATTTTCAATAAAGCAAAGGGCTTTAGACACCAAAAATAGTGAATTGTGAAAATGTGTGTGCTGTCAGTGAGTGGATAGAGAACATTAGTGATAATAAGTAACTCCTTATACATCACAGCATTTAGGCCAAAACGACTATGGGCTAAATCATTTACAGAAAGCCAGCCAACGCCATATTGAGGCCCCAGAGTTATATGTTTTAGGTCCTGTGCTTTCTCAACAAAGACTGTTAAACAAAGATCTGTCTGAGAAGATTAGTGTGAAATGCACAACAATATATTAATGCACATAAAGTATCACACATACAGCTTCAGCACTATGCAATATATGTGTATAGGAGTAGCTTTTACTTTCCACTATGTTTTAATATGTTGGACAACACAGCAGCTAACATACTTGAGTGGAACTGAGGTCCATTAGTCTCCCAATTAAACATGCTGCATTTATTGCACTTTTCTACCTGCAAAGGCACTCAAGATGCTTTACATGTGTGTTTCTGTTCACATTGTTTGCGGAAAAAGCTCGAAGTGATGACTACAACAAAAAATAATAAGATTCTGTTATAGATAAGTATTGTCACTTGCTCTGAGACAATTGCTGTGTGTTCAGCAAGTACGACTCAGAATGATTCAGTCTGGCACAAAACTACCCCATTGTCTTCATAATCATGACAAATATTCTGACATGAAAGATGTGCGAATATTGAGGCATTCACCTTACCTCATACTGACATTTCCTCATACCAACCAACATAACCACTACTAACTTCTTTATGACTTTGTGTGTTCCTGCAGCCATAGAGACAGAGAGCACGAGTTCAGGGGAGGACCTCCTGGTGCCCAGCCCCCCCTCGCCGCCCCCTCCACCCCGCATCTACAAGCCCTGTTTTGTATGTCAGGACAAATCTTCAGGATACCACTATGGAGTCAGCGCCTGCGAGGGATGTAAGGTACGCAGATAAACTACACAAAGCTCTTGTAGCGACGTATAATATGGCAGAGCTTGAAAGAGGCAGCCTTGCATTTGCATAATGTACCAGTGGAGAGGTCGCAACCTTTACACCTCCCTCTAGATCCATAAGCCTCTTTGCTTGATCTAATTCCACAAACAAAGAATCTGTGCGTGCATTTAGTATCTGCTGTGATGTTGTGAGGCTCATCCTGTGACAGTGGCCCATCAACAAAGTAAACCAGTCATTTTTTGATCAGACAAAGGATTTGACCCCAAAGCTTTTTGGGCACTTAGCATGCTCATCCTTCTCAGTGCTGTGGCTCTTCTAGTAGTGGTTTAAGGTTATTTTTGTTTGCTATTGTAATAGGCCCATCACTTGACTCCTGATGTGTTTGCTTCCCAGGGCTTTTTTCGGAGGAGCATCCAGAAAAACATGGCGTACACATGCCACAGAGACAAAGTGTGTGTCATTAACAAGGTGACGAGGAACCGCTGTCAGTCCTGTCGGCTTCAAAAATGCCTCGACGTTGGCATGTCGAAAGAGTGTGAGTATAGCTAATACAGCAGAAGTGCCTCATCTTCCCATTATGTGAAAAACAGCCAAAAAGCAGTCAGTGACTAACACAAGCAGAATGAGCAACACTGCTCAGTGGTTCTCTCCAACAGTCTGCTGTCAGTTTGCATCAGTTGGATGTTAACCTAGATGTGTGTCTCCCCCTGGTGGCATTCTGTATTACCACATATGACAGTATTATTAAGAATGATATTACCTTTTATCTCACTAGTGATATATTATTCACCCAACTTAAAGAAATATGTTGGAATGCATTTAAACTGTTTTCAAATGTTCGATATATAACTACAAGAACTCTGAACACCCAACAGCATAAAGGCAAAAACCCTCTTTAAAACGTTTCCTTAACTTTTATTTATTCTGGAAAATAAATGCACAATTCTCATATTCTGAATTAAACAAAGCTGAACGAGTGAATTCCCAACATCAAGGAAAACTGGAAAAATCAGAGTTTGACCTTCTGAGACTACAGTAGTTTGTCATTGTAGTGGAGTTTAAATTGAGACAAGGAGCAATAGGAGAATGGACACTAAGTAATAAAACTGAGTCTGACTTAGAACGTTTCTTCATCTCTCAAACCCATTGTAATATTTTTTTGTGCTCTGCCCTTCAGTGGTGCGCAATGACAGAACAAAGAAAAAGAAGGAAGATAAGAGGCAGGTTGAAACGGAGGTGTACGTGCTGTCTCCGGACACAGAGGAGATGATTGAAAGAGTTCGTCGAGCGCATCAGGACACCTTTCCCTCCTTATGTCAGCTGGGAAAATACACCACAGTAAGCACAAAATACTTTTGTCACATTTCCATTCTATTTTTTACTTATTCATCAACATAGCAGCTGAATCCTATTAGTTATAAACTCTCATTGGTAAATCTCATTGCCACAAACAACTCCATGGCTACAGAATAGAAAGAGTAACAATCATAATTTTTTTTTTTTTTTTTTGCCACATTATCATAAGGCTGCTTTAATTTGTTCTATATTGTATGGAAACACAGCAACTTTAAGTTTAAATAAATTCAAATCCTTGTGCTTATTTTTCCCATCCAGAATAACAGCGCAGAGCATCGAGTGGCTCTGGACGTCAGCCTCTGGGACAAATTCAGTGAACTGTCCACCAAATGCATCATCAAAACAGTGGAGTTTGCCAAGCAGCTTCCAGGCTTCACCACACTCTCCATCGCTGACCAGATCACGCTGCTCAAAGCCGCCTGCCTCGACATCCTGGTCAGTTGAACACAGAAAAAGCATCTCAGACTTTTCAGTTCCTTACAACGTTAGGCTCATAACGTTTGAGTTTATTCTGAATCTGCAAAGAATGTGTCAGGAGTTTGGGGGGCAATAGGTCAAATAAGAGCTCAAATATAACAACATGCTGCTCTTATGAGTCAAGCTTTGGCTGAAAAACATAACACACTCATTTAAGGGGCTATTTGTGTGACGCCAAAATGATCTATGTTATCAAGCCAAACTTTTTTTTAAGCACAAAAACACACAGAAACACTTCTAGGAGGTCTCTTAATACTATCTAGGATGCAAACCATTTACACCTCAACACAAATCCGAATAAATCCACAAACATGTGTTCAAATAAACCTCCAAATACATCCTCATTCAGGAGCATTTAGCACGTTCACATCTTGCATTGAGGCTGGCCACATTAGATCCAATCAGTCTGTGCTATTGCCAGGTCTTAAGGAGGCCTATTTATGTCTTAATATCTAATGTCCTTTGCTAGATTCTGAGGATCTGCACTCGCTACACTCCAGACCAGGACACCATGACCTTCTCGGACGGTTTGACCCTAAACCGGACTCAGATGCACAATGCAGGCTTTGGGCCTCTGACCGACCTGGTGTTCTCCTTTGCTAGTCAGCTGCTCCCGCTGGAGATGGACGACGCTGAGACGGGTTTACTCAGTGCCATCTGTCTGCTGTGTGGAGGTACTGCAGTCCACTAACACTGATGCAGAACACTGTATTTTTACTAGTTAGTGGAGATATTTATTCACATGGTGTGTGGTTGCTTTCAGACCGACAGGAGCTGGAGGAGGCAGAGAAAGTGGATGTTCTACAGGAGCCACTGCTAGAGGCCTTGAAGGTTTGATAATTATTCACTATTGAGCGCTTTTACTACTGATGCACTTAAATCTACTCAAGTATGTCGGCTGCTGTGTTGTTTACCAATAGCAAATAAAACAAGAATACTAGAAAGTTATTAGATTTCACATGTGTTTTTATTTCTCTATTTGTATCTCTCTGGGTGTGTTTTATCTAAAATGTTCAGGTGTAATGTCTAGGACTACAATGTTAATGCACATTTTACCGTCTGTAAAGATCTCAATATATCAATCTTTGTCCTAATCATCCAATGTCTTGTAGCATTTAGCCTAATGCCTTTATATTATGGTAACACTAAAATCTACTAAATACTCACTCATTGGCAGCATGCAAATGTATTATGTCAGCTGCCATTTGCCAAAATTATCTTGTTTAAGCAAAATGTGTGATTTTTTAGTAATACTCATCCATTAAACATGTATTGCAGTCTGCTTATCTTCATTCCTATAATTGTGATATGTCTTGAGTGAGCAAGTTAATGCTTTTATTCAGACATTGGCCATTTGTCCCATCTTTGTCTGAGATATGTATGTATGTTTGTGCAGTAGTAATGGTAATGCCTTTCATCTGTTCTTTTACTTTGCTCATTTAGATCTATGTGAGAAGGAGGAGGCCTGATAAACCATGTATGTTTCCCAAGATCCTCATGAAGATTACTGATCTCAGGAGCATCAGTGTCAAGGGTAAGACTCACTAACTACAATTACAATAAAAATTTTCACTGATATATATGTTTTCACAAGATGTATATGTTTATGTATTTATTGATTTAAAGCAGTTGTACTCATGAGTTTGGTCGAATATGTGTTACAGGGGCAGAACGTGTGATCACCCTAAAAATGGAGATCCCAGGTTCCATGCCGCCGCTCATCCAGGAGATGCTGGAGAACTCGGAGGGTGATGGGCAGAAGGGTCAAGGAGCCGGAGGGAAGGGTCGAGGAGCGTCAGCCAGAGAGAAGGACACAGACACGCCCAGCCCCTCGCCACAATCACCGGCCACTTCCTGCTCCTCTCCCTGCTCCTCCGCTCACTCCCCCCCCACATGAGGAACATCAGCATCACCCAGAGCCTGGTCATGGTACTGCTTCCACAAACACACCAGATCCAAACTCACCAGAGTAACATTGGTCACATGTCTACTGCTGACGAGTGGTTACTGTCCTGCCCTCTGCAGGACAGTGCTGAAAGTGCTCAGCCTGTTCAGACGTCAGGATTTTCAACTGGAAAATATATACAGAATATAACCTCTTTTATACTCACTGGATATTACTGTCCTTCTAACATTTCACCTCAACCTCTAAGTGTGAAAGTTCTTAACTGGATTACTAATACAGGAGCGCCAGAACAGTTACTGCATCAGTGGGAAGTTAAAGAAAACAAATGAGGTATTCAATGTGAATGCGACAGTGTGTCCACAACAACCAACATTCAGGGGTCATTCTAACCCCCTGCCACACCAGCATTGGCATTTTCAAACAGTGTTATAAATTATATTGTCCGTTTAGTCAAATCAACACTAGTAAACAATTATATGTTATTGAATGAGGTCAACTAATATGCAAATGTGTTTAAAAAGCTCTATTTTTATTAACTAGACCACATTCATCTGCAACTGTTTTTGTAATTAGTGATTTTTCATTTTTCTCAGTGATTACCATCTGATAAAATCAGTCTCTCCAAGCACCACTTACCTTTCTATGTTTTATTACTGCTAATATACAGTAAAAGGTTTAATAGGATGATATAGAGAAGTGTGGGGGAAGTTTAGTTGTTAATACATACACAACTCTAACCTAGACAGTTTTATTCCAATGTGAATATTATTTATTATCACTGTCATCTGAAGAAAAATTACCAACTGCGCTCCATTTAAATGACCTAAAGTAGACTACCGCAATTACGCTATACACTAACCAACATTATATTTGTTTCCAAGACCCAGCAGCTAAAACAGCAGACATTTAGCCTCATATCTTTCATTTCTTTTGATATTTAAGTGGTTGGAGTGGAACATATTTGTGCTGTTTGCCAACCAAGACAGCATGTATGTAGCATCAACAAAAAAAGTCACCTCACTGAGAGCTGTCTCAAGGAAACTGCAACATTCTACAGTGTTTTCTGAATGGGGTGAAAATGACCTCTCGGTGATATAAGCCTTGATATACATCATCATAGTTTTTCCATTGTTTATTCTACAAAGTTTAAAATTTGACTAAATGGACATACATTAAGATTTCATATGAATAAATGTATAATAAGAAATACAAAAGGGGTAGCGATGACCTGGCAGCACTGGTGCGTTTGTGTCAGTTTATACAAATTAGCCATGTGTTTTTAGGTTTCCATGAAACAAAGAGCTTGTGTGGAGTTTTCACACTAGAATACCAGGCCGGGACGCAGCATTTGTGTAAAAAAAATTCCACAAAAATGTGCATAAAAGTGGCTTCTGTCATATTTCAGTGACAGTATCTTTTTAATAATTTTTGTCATTAAAAACCTCAGCAATATGTGGGCAGGATAGAGCTTTGAGATTACATATAACAATGTGTAAAATGTTAAAGGTTCCTTCAGAAATGTATAGAATGCAAAGTATGTATATGTAATAAATTGTAAATACCGAAAAAGCTGTGAGAAAAAGTGGCAGCATAGCAAAAACTGACTAAACAAGTTATTTTCCTAAATGTAAATGTGTAAATATTGACTGTTTTTGCTGTATTTATGAAGATGTAAAAGGAGTTCTCACCAGTACTACCCCACACTGCCAAGCTTTGTATGCACCACAGGCACATCAGGGATAAACAATTAGCTTTTCTATCAGGAAGTAATTCTAATGTAAACATTTGTGGTCTCGCTTTTTGGCCAACATTTATTTGTGAGTTTGTCTGTATTTGCTGTTCTTGTATTTGTCGGTCATAAAATCATAACAGTCCACACTCTTAAATTGTCATACTTCTGTCATCCCCTCTTTGTATACACAATGTTACTTGACTGTGCTGTCAGGTCTTAATGCAGTGAACAAAACACAGCAATGTCTATAATGTATGGAGACTTCAATAAAGAAATGATTTAATGTTACCATTGGTTTGTAACTCTACTCTTTTGATAAATGGTGTGCATTTATATAGCGCTTTTTTTGTACCCTTCTCAGGCACCCAAAGCACTTTACATTATGCTTCCATTCACAACATTCACAACATTCACCCACATTCACCCCTGGGGCTGACAGAGAGGGGGACTGTCATACACACAGTGCTCACATCCTACTCCGACCACCACCAAACACACCTCTACAGTCACACACATTCATTCACCAGTGCTGTTGCACGGAGGCCGAAATAATAATTTAGTTAATAAATTAGTTTTTTAGCATAAGGATCAAAAGAAACATAATATATATAACAGAGGACAGTGTTTATAGGTATGACTGCTAAATATAAGTAGTACTACTGTGGTGCCTTGAGGCCCTCCTGTTGTAGCTAAAATGCCTCAAAGCGACCTTGAGCTACGGAAATGTGCTATATAAATAAAACTTCTTCTTCTTCTCCTTCTTCTTCATTTCTACTAGATCAGCTGAGTCGATGCATCGCCATTTTTCAAAGCGTACCCTACTAAACTTCATTGGTAACCCCTCAATTTGTGCTTTCATCATTGTGGTCTACTTGCAGAACATTAGAAAGTCATTCTCTATTATTTTCTTTTATTAAGCTTGTCTTGATCATGTGAAAAGCAGTCACATTCTAAGAACGACGGCTAAATTCATTCATTTAAATTTTAAAAAGCTTGGCTTTATTGACCTTAAACCTTGTATGAGTAAACCCCATTTCAAAAGAAAAATAAGATTTTTGTGCTTGTGCTTGGTGGATGGCACACTCATTTTCATTGCAAATCCAGAAAGAAAGGCTGGACATGGCATAAGCAGGCAGAGTTTTTTTTTTGGAGAGCCAGGTCAAGTTGTGTATGCCAGAGGTGAACGCACAATCTGTATTTGGTCATTTCAGATTTTAATGGCTAATTTCACCTGTGAACTCAAAAGGCATGTGTTTACAAGATGACAACTTACATACATTTCACTTATTACGTTATTTTACATAAGTCACTGATGTCTGTCATGGCTGAACAATGAACTAAATAAACGCAACTTAAATAGAATATTTAATATAGATAGAGGAATTACATTTTCTTCAATGGGAATCTACTGCAGGTCACAGTTTACGAAGCAGGAGTGTGAAGCCGAGCACATCTTCGATTTGGATGGACATGAGGACTTAACACACACAGTCTACTGTGTGAAATGCCATATGCTAATGTCTTTGCATAAAAACAGCTGTTATGTCCTTCATGCGGTTCAACAGTGTTCATTCACCCAATTCTTTGATAAATAATTTTTTATTTAACCTTTATTTAACCAGAAAAAATTATTTAAGGATAAAAAGCATTAAAGATTAGAATAACTAATAATTATAAAGAGTTAAATACAATACAACCCAACCTGTTAACCTTTCCTAATGATTGTAATAACAGTGGAACATCTTTCAGAATTCAATGGGATTTCAGATGAGCCTTCTAGACATCGGTGGTGGATTCACTGGAAATGAGGACTTTCAAAAGATTGTTTGACTGGAGCACTTTAATTCAGATAAAGTGCCTTGATAATTTAACCAACCAACAAATGTGACTTTGAACTTCAAATTATATTTGCTGTGGTGTGTCAGCTTGTTTTTTAATATTGTAGATTGCCAAAGGAATAAATGAGGCGCTGGATGAATACTTTCCTGCTGACAGTGGAGTCCGGATTATTGCTGAACCTGGACGCTACTTTGTGGACACTGCCTTTACACTGGCCGTCAATGTCTTTGCAAAAAAGTGCACCCTTTCATCTGGAGGCAGGAGGCGGAAACAGCATTTCATGAACTCAAACAGCGCTTTACCTCTGCCGCGGTGCTCATCCAGCCGAATCCTGAATTACAGTTTGTGGTGGAGGTCAGAGAAACAGGAGTTGGGGCAGTGTCACAGCGCTCTTCCACAGACCAGAAGCTGCATCCTTGCACCTATTTTTCACACAATCTCTCTCAGTCTTTTGTCCGGTTATCACCTACAGACAAATGGACAGATCGAGCGGGCCAATCAACTGATTGCGGTGGTGCTGAGGTGCACATTGTCAGCCAATCTGCCTTGGGTTGAATACGCCAATATATATTATATATATATTTAGTTTTTAACTAGACACATTAGTAGCTACACTACATAAATCATCAGCCAGGCCTCCTGAGTAAATGAGATGCCTAGAATCCAAGCAGAATACAGGATGCGTGTATGACGCTGTGCTAGCTCCGCGGACCCTGTGTCAACAGCTAAAACCAAGCTATGCTAAGTACTTGCTAATCGGCCATGCTAATCAGTTACTCGACACTAATGAACTACATTGTAATGTTAGTCTGTACATGAACTAAATGCTGCTTTTATAAAACTTTTTGAGCCAAAACTAACCTATAAACATGGTACGCGCTAACATAATTGTTTTATGGAGCATTTTTTAGACTGGGCCGACCTCAAGTAAATACTTTTAAAATTACACATTGCCAAACAAGTTGGCTATATAACTTAATCAATAAACAAAATTAGATTACTTACTAGATATTTGACACTGAATACCAACCAAAACCTTGTTGATAGTGTCTTTCTGCTGTTGCTGACACGGGGAGGCAGCCAGTATTTGCAGTTGGAAGTGAACTTTCCAGAGCTTGTGCTGATGTCACTGGCCAAAGCCCCTCCCATCACTGGGTAAAAACCAAGCCTCTCTCATGGAACCCCTTAAAAGGTCCTCGAGTCAGGGCGCCACCATACAGCGATATACAGCACTATACAGCAATATACCGCCATCCACTAGAGGGCAGGCTCCAAAAGCAAAAATATAAGGAGAAATCCAATGGCAACTTTACAAATGGTGTCTTTGCTCATAGATATTAGTGCACTCAATTCTCAGGTAATGTAGTATAATCAGATGATCTAGTCAAGTATTGACTAGATCTTCTGCAAAATGAAGAACCTATTAGTAATGATAGCTGGACATATTAAAAATAAGAAAATAAGCAATAAGAACGTTTGGCTCATTTATAAATGCCCTGCTCTTGAGAGAATGCATTTACCTAAAAAAAAAAATGGAAAGGAAAGAAAGATTATGGCCCCCAGTAAGTATCTGGGGGTCATTATTTAATGACTTTACTGATGTTAATGCTTTATTTTTATCTCTTAAAAATTGTGACTTTGAAATCTTGGAAAGTAGAAAAACAGCTGAGGGTGATAAAGTACATTTACACTACTTTATTATGTATTACTTATCAGATTATCAAGTGGTGTTTTATTTGTCCAGGGCAGTGAAGTGCTGTCCTGTGTGGCAAATTTGGATAATGTGTTATCATGTTATAAAAGGTACTATGTGTTCCTTTTTGACATATTCATGAACTCACAAATCAAGTTCAACCAAAAGAGCAAAGTTAGAATCTGATCAACAACTGGCAAAGACAATTTTGGGTCTTGTGTTTGAGCCGTGGAGGCAGCTCAGATCTGCGTTAGGTATAAAAAATGACTTAGCTTCTTTTTTACTAAAGAGGTAAGACAGAGTTGTAGACAGTTTTGTGTGTGTTAGTTGTCTAATGCTAAATAACTATGAAGCTTTAGCAAATTGTGGATGCTAGTATCACATTAGCGTGCAAACCAAATGTAACTGCTAGATCATAGCTGGACAAAAAAACGGTACTGTAAATTTTATGACTGCATTGTGATCCTGGCTCTTTTGAAAATCTTTTCAAATAACATGAATGTATTTTCAAATCAGTGCTTTCTGATGTGCTATGTTTAGTCTCGCATGCTAACAACATGACCTTGGCATTTATATCTGGATATCAAAAAGAAACATGGAGAAAACTATGTTTACATAAATATACACTATTTCTGTTGTAATAATATAGGAGCTCGTCTGTTTACGTTATGATTATGTCCATTGGAGTGTACGTAGTAAGGAACTGTCACCCATAAGACATTCATCAGCCAGTTCATAAGACCTTATGAACAAGGAGCACTGGCACTTGTTTAGTTGTTTTACTTTATGGCGGTCCTTGCTGATAAGTAAATATAACATTTTACTGTACCAATAAACTTGCAGATTTGTACTTTTTCTTACTTTTTCTCTGTAAACATTGTGCATCTAAATGTGCTGCAGACTCTGCCCGTGCGTGTACAAGCTTGTGCGACGAGAACGAATAAGCAGGCTTACCTTAATGTTTAATGTTTGTGTGTGAGTTTGATGCATGAGTTCAGTGAGGATTCATTTGGAATGTGCACAGACTAGTGCTGTGTTTTGTCACTGATGACTCTAAATCAGTAATACAACTCAGTACAAAATTCGAAGCCAGACTTCACACTTTAGGCACTCTGCTGGAACAAGCTCAAACGCTGGGCTTAGAGGTCATCGGGGTCAGTTTCCATGTTGGCTGTGAATGTCCTGACTCTTCGGTGTACAGAGGGGCCATAGCAGATGCTCGGCACATCTTTGATAAAGCAGTAAGTCATTGAAAGTGCAACCTTTAACCAGGTTTATTTAAAAAATATTTTATGTAGAGATAAAAAGCATGATTAAAGGTTAGTAATGCGTGAGCCGACAAACAACCGAGGTCAGTTCAAATGTTTTCATGTTGTCTAAATACATATTAGATTTTTTTGAACATGATTTATGTTTACATAAATCATTTGTTACTTTTAATCACACTGTTTATTATGCCCCATGTCGTCTTTGTATTGTTTTTGTTTTCATTTAGCTTTTCACTGTAACATTCTTTTTTCTGCTTTCTGATAATCCATAATAATAATTAATTCATTTTTACATTTTTTTTATACTTGTCTTCAGCTTATTTGGTTTTTGTTTGTATAAAATACCAGTTTAAATTGTTTTTCTTCACTGAACAGCATTACTTGTTACAAAAGGGACAAAAGGGAAGTGTGTGGTTGTCCCTTATGTGTCTGGTTTATCTGACTTAACACTTAAAAGGATTTTCTACAAACAGAACATTCCAGTCAACTTTAAACCAGGGAACACGCTGTGTCGAAAACTGGTCCATCCTAAAGACATAAAGTGGTTTATGTAAGTTCAGCAAAGAGTATTGTGACAGTGACAGTAATGTTGGAAAAAAGCAAAACAACAGCTTCACAAGAGGATGTATCAGCAGAAGAGCCAATCCTGGAGGACCTGAGTCTGCAGTCCACCTCCACCTCAAAGACAAAGGACATTCCTTTGAGGACAGCAATGTCCCAATTTTGGTCAGAGAGGCCAGATGGTTTAAGAGAGGTGTGAAGGAAGCCATTTTTGTGAAAATGGAAAAAAACCTTTCTGAACAGAGGAGGTGGCCTCAGATTCACAGTTTCGACAGTTTCACTCTAGTACCACAACAACACCTGGATGGAACAGTGGCACTAACAACTCTCCTGAGCCTTAAGAACTCTCACATCAGGAGTCACACTGCCCTTTCATAGCTAACAACTCAGGGGAAACTTCTCCCTCTGGAGATATAAGCTCAGCTCTCTCACCACATGAACTCAGAATTGATAAAGTCTTGAAATTAGAGACAACATGTCTTCACCTTGATAACTGAGTCCAGATGCTTTTGCTTTAAGGGCTTTTATTGACCTGCTTCTGCTTAACTTTTCAGCAGTGTTGTGCTTTATCTTGTGATGTATCTAAATACAGTAAACATAGATAAATGGTCGCTAATATCTATCATCAAAATTCTACTCATTTATTTCCTATACATTTATATTTGTAAAGATGTTATCTATTGTAGAATCACTTTGGAATGTAATTCTAGTTGGCTTAGTTATTAATGGAAAGAGACACTATACACACAAACTATTCATGGAACTGACAAAACCACTTGCTCCGTGATTACCCAAATGATCCAGATTAATGTCAAAATCCCCACATATTATCTGCATCTTATTTTTAATACTATCAAATAGTTCTATTATTTTTTTCAGTAAATGTTAAACACAGGAGCCTAGCGCTCTGTAAACACAACTGATTAAGATGTTCTTTGTTGTTAAAGATATGATTTTCACTGTCACCATCTCCTTCACATTAATCTCTATTATTGTTATTTCTTTTACTTTCTCACTCTTTAAGTTTGAATTTATGTATAAAGCAATGCCTCCACTTCTATTGTTTGCTCTATTTACATAATAAAGCTCAAATCCATGTTTTTGTGCCTGCTATTATACTAAATTTCTTAATAAACTCATTAAAGTAGTTTTTTTGTTTTTGACAACTTATAATAGAGACTTTCACTGTTTATGTGGAGGATTGATAAAGAGTCTTCTTCAAATGTTTGTTAAATGCTTCCAACCTGTAATAGTCACAGTTATTGTTTACATTAAATATGTGTTCATCTCTTTTGAATCTGTCATATATGTTATCCTGTGTATGTTCTTATCCATAAACACAGTCAGTGTTTGTGATGTACACTGTTGTTTGCACATGACAGACCGTTTTCTCACTAGCTACTTTTCTGTATTTATTGAGGTCATTTATATTTCTGATTTTCACGACACTTGATCCTGTCATGTCCTAGTGCTGTGTGTTTATCTGTTTATGTATTGTATTTCATTTCCTGTGTCTTATTGTGGAATCACTAAACCCTGTGTGTGTTTCAGATTGTCTTCCTGCCCTGGTGTCTTTCCCTCCACTGTGATTACCTGCTCCGCCCTAATGTGTTCCACCTGTGTCTCATTGTGTTCCCTTTATAGTCTGTGTGTTTTCCCCTGTCCTGTGCCAGATTGTCTTTTCCTTAGTGTGAGCTTTCCAGCGGTTCTTTGTAGTGCATGCTAGTATTTTTGACCCTTGCAGTGTCTTGTTGATTACGTCTCTCGGATTTTGGACTTGTACCTTTGCCTCGGAAAATAAAGAACGTCAAAGCTCTGCCTTTTGTGGGATCTGCTTTGTGAGTCCTTTTGCCTGGTCCTGACAGTACAATCTGGCCACTAACATGGACTCCGCAGATCCAGTGCGTGCCGCCCTGCAGGCACAGGGACAACGGATTCATCACCAGGAGGAACAGCTGGTGTTGCTCCAAAGTGAGATGAGGGCTTCAGCAGAGAGCCATGAGCGGGTTTATTCCCACCTGTCTACACAAATTGGATATGTCGTTGAACGGATGCAGAGGCAGGAGGCTGCGTCATTGTCAGCGGAGAGTGCGGTTACTGACCAGGTGCCAGCTGAAGCGACCCCGAGTACGGTCATTCGGGAGCCAGCACATATCCGGCTGTCTAGCCCGGAGAGATTCACGGGTGAGTCGGGGGATTGTCGTCCCTTCTTGTCCCAATGTAAGCTGCACTTTGAGTTTCAAGAGTCCTCTTTTCCATCAGATCGGGCTAAGATAGCCTACATTATCTCATATTTGTCCGGCCGTGCGAGAGCATGGGCCACAGCTGAATGGGATAGAGAGTCAGCAGCTTGCAACTCGTTACCTTTGTTTTTAGAGACATTTACTCGAGTTTTTCAAACCATCACGCCGGGCCGTGAAGCAGCGAAGGCACTAGTAACGTTGAGACAGGAACGCCGTAGCGTCTTTGATTATGCTATTGAGTTTCGCACATTAGCAGCAGACAGTGGGTGGAATCAACTAGCTCTTGTGGATGCATTTTTCAATGGTCTGTCTGAAAGAGTCAAGGACTATCTGACCCCGCTATATCTACCCACCGAACTCGACGCTCTAATTGCCTTGGCGTCTAGGATTGATAATAGACTACGGGAGAGAGTGAGATTCCGCTCTCAATCTGACAGTTACCTGGGAAGGAGGGGGGCCTCTAGGGAGGAGGTTTTTTCGGTGCCCGCTAGTTCTGCTCCTGCCTCCCCCCCTTCTAACTGAGGAACCCATGCAGAGGGGTCGGACCAGGCTCTCTTCTGCTGAGTGGAATCGACGCATGAGGGAGGGGCGTTGCATCTACTGTGGTCAGCTGGGCCATTTCCTCTCCACGTGTCCAGTGAGATGAGGAGGTAGATCACCTAGATCCTCCATTCTGGTAAGCCCGGCTATTATGAAGACTGATATCAGACGACAACTCTCCAAGATCCGGTTAACTAACACTTCTCAGTCTCGCAGCCTTCCAGCACTTATTGATTCGGGAGCTGATGCCAACTTTATGGACAGCGATCTTGCTGCTGGGTTGGGACTATCCATAATTCCTTTGGACTCGCCAAGGGAGGCTACCGCTCTAGATGGCCGGCTTTTATGCACTGTTACTCATCACACTAGCCCGGTAGTTCTGTCTTTTCCGGATCATCATTCCGAGAGACTCAGTTTTTTCCTGTTCCACTCATCTATGCACCCTGTGATCTTGGGCTACCCCTGGCTCATTCTACATAACCCGCACATAGACTGGTCATCGGGAGTTATATTATCATGGGGAGATCAGTGCAGACCCCGGTGTTTCCAGTCCTCCTCTTCAGTTCCTGATGCGCGTGGAGACACTCTCTCATCAGAGGAGACCCCGTGCGCAGAATTGGCTACAGTTCCTGAGGACTACTGGGGACTACGAGAGGTGTTCAATAAGGTAAAGGCAACCACCCTTCCACCACATCGGCCGTATGACTGTGCCATCGAACTCCTCCCTGGAGCTTTTCCACCTAAGGGACGTCTGTACTCCCTATCCAACCGTGAGCGGGCTGTCATGGATGAATACATAGATTCTTCACTCAAGACTGGTATTATCCGTCCTTCCTCCTCTCCCGCCGGTGCTGGATTCTTCTTTGTTGATAAAAAGGACAAGACGCTTCGTCCTTGCATCGATTACCGGGGATTGAATGACATCACAGTGAAGAACAGGTACCCCCTTCCATTAATCGCCTCTTGTTTTGAACTGTTACAGGGGCTAAAGTTTTCTGAAGTTGGACTTAAGAAATGCGTATCACTTGGTCAGAATCAGAGAGGGGGACGAGTGGAAGACTGCTTTCAACACCCCTAGTGGCCATTACGAGTACTTAGTAATGCCATTTGGGTTGACTAATGCGCCTGCGGTTTTTCAGGCTCTGGTTAATGATGTACTAAGAGAAATGCTGAACAAGTTTGTCTTTGTGTACCTTGATGACATTCTCATTTTTTCCCCTGATTTAGAGACTCGCATTGTCCACGTCAAGCAGGTGCTTGGCAAACTTCTGGAGAATCAGTTGTATGTTAAGGCTGAGAAGTGTGAATTTCATGTACCTTCAGTGTCATTTTTAGGAATGGTAATCGCTGAGGGGGTGCTGAAGATGGACCCGGGCAAGATTCAAGCCGTGGCTGAGTGGCCTACCCCCTCTTGTCGTAAGGACGTTCAGCGCTTCCTAGGATTTGCCAATTTCTACCGCAAGTTTATCAAGAATTTCAGTTCTATTGCAGCTCCGTTGCATGCTCTCACCTCTTCCAAGGTCCAGTTTTCCTGGTCTCCTAGGGCTCAGGCTGCCTTCCAGTGGTTGAAGGACTGTTTTACATCCGCTCCTATACTCGCTCTTCCAGACGCCAACCGTCAGTTCATGGTAGAAGTGGATGCTTCGGATTCGGGAGTGGGGGCAATTCTGTCACAGAGGTCAGTCGATGATGATAAGATACATCCTTGTGCATTCTTGTCAAAGAAGCTTTCTCCAGCAGAACAGAATTATGATGTCGGAGATAGAGAGTTGCTGGCAATTAAAGTAGCTCTGGAGGAGTGGAGACATCTTCTGGAGGGTACGCCGCAACCTTTTCTAGTTTGGACTGATCACAAGAATCTGGAATACCTTAAGGCAGCCAAAAGATTGAATCCCCGACAGGCCCGATGGGCTCTATTCTTTTCCAGATTTAATTTCACCGTATCATATCGCCCAGGCTCCAAGAATATCAAGGCTGACTCTCTCTCCAGACTGTTTCTCCCTGACAGAGACCCTAAAGAGGCTTCCTCCATCCTGCCAGGCTCCTGTTTCTTGGGGGCCATTACCTGGAGCATCGAAAGAAGGGTCAGGGAGGCTCTTCGAGCCATTGAGGCGCCACCGGGGGTTCCACCTAATCGCCTGTTTGTACCACCAGCACTACGAGGACAGGTAATATCTTGGGCTCATTCGTCGTGGGTGTCCTGTCATCCTGGAGGGCGCAGGACACTGTTTAGAGCTCAAGAGAGGTTCTGGTGGCCAAACATGAAGAGGGAGGTTACTGAATATGTGGCAGCTTGTGATATTTGCTCCCGCAATAAGACCTCCAATTCGCCCATCTCTGGTCTGCTGCATCCATTGCCTGTACCCCATCGTCCTTGGTCGGACATCTCGGTGGATTTTGTTACTGGGTTACCTGTTTCGGAGGGTAACAATACTGTGCTTACTGTGGTAGATAGGTTCTCCAAGATGGTGCGGTTCATCCCTCTGCCCAAACTGCCTTCTGCTAAGGAGACGGCAGAGGTTTTATTAAGTCATGTATGCAGAATTTTTGGTTTCCCCAGGAACGTGCTGTCCGACCGTGGCCCGCAGTTTGTAGCAGGTTTCTGGAGGGCTTTCTGCAGCCTTGTGGGAGCAACTGTCAGTCTGACTTCAGGCCATCATCCTCAGACCAATGGACAGACTGAACGGGTCAATCAGGATCTGGAGGTGGGATTAAGATGTCTGACCTCGAGAAACCCCACATCTTGGAGTAAGGTACTGGGATGGTTGGAATACGCACATAACACTTTGCCGAATGCATCTACTGGCCTGTCACCATTTCAGTGTGTTTTTGGATATCGGCCACCCTTGTTTCCTGCTTTAGAGCAAGAGGTCAGTGTTCCATCTGCTCTGGCCTTAGTTCGCCGTTGCCGCCGCACATGGAGTCAGGCTCGACAATCCCTTCTAAGGAGCTCCGACCTATACAAGACAGCTGCTGATCGAAGGAGGAGGGAAGCTCCAACTTACCGAGTGGGACAGAAGGTGTGGCTATCCACTAAGGATATCCCATTACGAGTAGAGTCCCGTAAGTTAGCACCAAGATTCATTGGTCCTTTCCCTGTGTCAAAAGTCTTGAACTCTGTTGCGGTCAGACTAAAGCTCCCCGGGACTATGAAGGTCCACCCAACGTTCCATGTAAGCCGGATAAAGCCTGTAAGGGAGAGCTCTTTGGTCCCTGCCTCCAGACCCCCACCACCCCGGATCATTGATGGTGGGCGGTGTATACGGTGCGGAAGTTGATGGCAGTTCGTCGCAGAGGGAGAGGGTTCCAGTACCTTGTGGATTGGACGGGATACGGTCCCGAGGAGAGGTCCTGGGTACCGGCCAGGAACATTCTTGACCCAGACCTCATTCGGGACTTTCACCATCGCCACCCACAGGATCCTGGGCCGTCCGGTGACGGCTCGTAAGGTGGGGGGGGTACTGTCATGTCCTAGTGTTGTGTGTTTATCTGTTTATGTATTGTATTTCATTTCCTGTGTCTTATTGTGGAATCACTAAACCCTGTCTGTGTTTCAGATTGTCTTCCTGCCCTGGTGTCTTTCCCTCCACTGTGATTACCTGCTCCGCCCTAATGTGTTCCACCTGTGTCTCATTGTGTTCCCTTTATAGTCTGTGTGTTTTCCCCTGTCCTGTGCCAGATTGTCTTTTCCTTAGTGTGAGCTTTCCAGCGTTTCTTTGTATTGCATTCTAGTATTTTTGACCCTTGCAGTGTCTTGTTGATTACGTCTCTCGGATTTTGGACTTGTACCTTTGCCTCGGAAAATAAAGAACGTCAAAGCTCTGCCTTTCGTGGGATCTGCTTTGTGAGTCCTTTTGCCTGGTCCTGACAGATCCATCTGTAACTCTGCTATTCTACAGTTACAAGTTGCAACAATGTGATTTTTTTTTTTTTTTTTTTTTTTTTTTTTTCTTAGTAATCTTGCTCATTTACATTTACATTGGTGCCTTTCAGTTGATTTTTCCTGTTTGTGAATCGTATTATAAAAGATGGTTTGGTCATAATGTTTTTGTGTGGGTTGGTCTGACCTGTTGGACACAGCTGTGATGTGGAGGAAGTCTGGTCTCACCAAAAAGACATGTTGGTTTGGGAAAGTGTTTCTGAATAGATTTAAGTAAAAAAAGAAAAAGAAAAAAGCTCCATCTCTTGTACTTTGTATTATTTTATTTATTTTTTTGTTGCTGATGATAAATGGAAAACTGTGTTTAGTCTTTTGCTGTGTGTGTGTGTTAGTTCTGACGACAGAATGTTTTTTGACAGTGTTAGCTTTTGTCACGGCCCTCATGATGGCTTAATTTAAGAATGACTTGTGTTAATACAGTGGTAAATAATGTTTACACGGACTCAGTCTACACAGCTGTAAATACCTCTGTTAAAACTGGAAGCTGGAGGTGAACTGGAATTGGCTTTTACAATTAATGTGGTTAATGTTTTTTATTGCCTCAGAGCAGAATCTAGGCATGAGATAAAAGTGTAAGATAAAAGAGGTGTAACTGTTAGAGAACTGCACTACTGAATGGCACCTGGGCATTTAATGGCACAAGGTCATTTCCTTTAGTCTATTATTATTGAAAATAAAGTTTACTCATCTAAATAAAAGTGCTGTATTTCCAAAAATGGTATCCACACCTATCTTCATTAGGTTTAGGGAATGAGTCTACAAATAAACCCTTAATACCCAGCTTGTTTTTGGTGTGTCTGCTCGAAAAGGACACAATAAGTTGACTGTATCTCTGTAACTGCAAGGTGTATTTCAATAATTCTGTTATTTTAAATTACAGCCACACATGTCAACATTACCTGCACCAAATATAATTCCTCTAATGTGAAACAAACCAAAACTATTAAGATTTTAGTGTGAAATGGTGGGGTGGAGTCTCCATTATAAAGAATAGGGCAGAATTTGGCAAATTGTGGCACCAGCTGTTTTTGTTTGCTTTCTGTTTGGTCTGTGTTTGGAGTAAATAGATCTCCACTGATCAATTTGATGTGCTGTTTTGCCATATTAGGCTTGGGCTGTGTCTTGTATCATGCTGTTTGTTTGTTACATGTGACCTCGGGTTTAGCAGGTTAATAGCTAAGACAAAAGTATGACAAGAAAATAAGTTGACTGTTTATTTTAAGCGGCAAAAAAAAATAATCTTTGGTGTGTTCCCATGGAACTGAATGCTGCACAATGCTCCCAGACAAGGCAAGGCACTTTAATTTTTAAAGCTTAATTCATAAACTGGGTAATTAAATAAATAAAGAAAATATAGAATAAATAAATGAAAATAAAAAGACAGAGTGCAGATGAAAAACATTTTCAGTTGTCTTTACTTAATGTAGGCGGAGCTAAAGATGAAGGTTTTAAACTTCCCTTTGATCATTGTAAAAGTTGAGGCTGTTCCAGATCTTTGCTGCATGAAACTTAAACAGTGCTTCACTCTGTTTAGTTCTAACTCTGGGCCCGAGCAGAAGCCTGTCCCAGATGTTCTCAGAGTCCGAGGAGGCTCATAAGCTACTAGCATTTCAGAAATATATTCTGGTGCTAAACCATTTAGAGACTTGTAAACCAGCAGTGCTGTTTTAAAGTCTATTCTCTGAGCAACAGTAAGTGCAGAGATTTTAAAACTGGACTGATGTGGTTGTACTTCCTGGTGTTAGTTAGAACCCGAGCAGCAGCGTTCTGAATAAGCTGCAGCTGTCTTAACCCTCGTTTTGAGAGACCAGTGAGCAGGCCGTTACAGTAATCTAACCTGCTGGAGATAAAAGCATGGATAAGTCTCTCTAAGTCTGGTTTAGACATTATCCATTTGACTCTGGAAATGTTTTTAAGGTGATAAAATGCAGATGATGTAATTGACTTAATGTGACTCTGGAAATTTAAGTCTGAGTCCATGATGACCCCTAGATTTCTAACATGGTTTATAGATTTTAGAGAAAGAGACTCGAGGTGACTGCTGATACTTTCTCTTTGTTTCTGTTCCCAAAGATGATTAGTTCAGTATTGTTTCTGTTCAGTTGGAGAAAATTATACAGCATCCACTCCTCAATCTGTTCGATGCAGTGACACAGTGAATGGATTGGTCCATTTTCACCTGCTGTGAGTGAGATGTAAATCTGAGTGTCATCTGCATAATTATGGTATGATACGCCACAGCTGTGTATTAACTGGCCTAAAGGAAGCATGTAAAGATTGAATAATAGATGTCCCAAGATAGACCCCTGTGGAACCCCACATGGCAGGGCCATTTGGTCTGATACACAGTTACCGACAGAAACAAAGTACTTCCTGTCTTCAAGATATGAATAAAACCATTTCAGAGCAGTTCCAGATATACCTATCCGTTCCTCTAATCTTTGTGACAGGATTTCATGGTCCACTGTATCAAACGCAGCACTCAAGTCCAACAGAACTAAGACAGAGGCCTGCGTCAGTGTTCAGACGGATGTGATTTGTGACTTTGACGACTTTTTTGATGACTTTCTCTAAAAATGGCAGGTTTGTTATGGGTTGATAGTTGTTGAGCACTGTAGCATCAAGACTGCTCTTCTTTAGAAGAGGCTTAATGACAGCAGTTTTTAAGGCCATTGGAAAAGTTCCAGACTGTAAGGAATTATTGACTATATCAGTGAGTTGTGGTAACAAACTGCTTAGTACTGATTTTAGAAATCTAGTGGGTAGAACATCGAGGCAGCAGGTGGATGAACCATAGATTGTAAATAAACATGGATGTAATCCGCCCATTGGTCCCCTATTTACCGATATTGTCATTACGACAGGGCAATAAAATGGCGGGTACATCCGGACACAACATCTGTAGATGGATAGATGTAAAATGAGATAATTTTACAGTAGTATACGGGTTATAATGATATCATATAACATATACACAGGACCACAGATAAAAATTTGCTCTTGGGTTTTCATTTTTAATGCCTCTGAAAAACATTGCAAGCTTATTGCATTTAGTGGTGAAAACTAATTCTGGAGGAAATGGAGCTTAAGGGTTTGTTAATCTGTTCACTGTAGCAAACAGGACACGCGAGTTGTTAAGGTTGCTGTTGATGATCTCTGAGAAAAATACTTCTCTCGCTTTTTGATAAATGTGAGTGCAACAAGTTGTCCAGAGATAGAAACACTTTGTGCGCCTGGTTCGACGGTGGTTCCAAACCATTAAGAACAATGGGAGGGGATCTCAGATAAAAAAATGATGAAGGTTTACGGCACCACTGCATATATTCAAAGGAAGCATTCAACTGAATTTATCGGCTCACTGATAAAAGATTGCACCTCAAGTTTTGCTTAAAGCCTTTAAAAAAAAATCTGATTCCCCTTTCTTGTGTCAACTGCACCCATGTGTAACATTATTTGTTTAAGACATGACTTGGGGGAGGAGTGCTGTTATATCAGTGACCGTGCACTTGGAGAGCTGCATGTAACAAATCTACTGTTTTTTAAGTCTTTGATAGCACCGTCTCCAAGCAGCAGGATAGTTCTGTCCTTCACTTTTGGCATAGACTCTCTGTCTCCATTTGCCTGGTGCTTTTGTCTCCTGCTTTTCAATAGAATAGGTAACATTTACCTCCTGTTTTTCAGTTACAACTGAGTTTTCTGGTTCAGTCAGTGGTTGGAATTGTTTTTTTTTTTTTAGCTGGAAGTCTGGTGATGCTACATATGCTTCTGTGATGCCAGCATTCTTTTTTCTAATCCAGTGCTGCTTTGGCTGGGCACCAAGTTTATGTAGGTGGCATTATTTTCAGTTCCTATCGCTTTGCTCAGTTTTGGGAATGACACTTTATTGTGATTGGGACAGACTGCAGTGCCAAAATATGTGCTTGTAGCACACTGATTTCCTGTACATATTTCAAACTATTTTGCCAGAAAGACTGTGTAGTTGTTTTTACACCAGACATGTTGAAAATTAGATACCACGGCTGCAGTTACTTAAAAAAGTAATGTAAATAGTTGATTGTAAATCATGTCTGTTTAACTAATGATAATGACATCTTTTTTTTCATTTCTTTAACTCATTTGCAGTTTTTCAATCTGTTTTTTTGCATTTAAATTTTCAAATTCTAGCTTCACTCGGCTAATTTGAGCTTTCTTCTGCAATTTTGAAATTAATTCTACAATTTTTTATGTATTTGGCAGATTTGAGTTTAATTCTGTTCATTTTGATTTCATCTGCAAATTTGAGTAAAATTCTGCTAATTTCAGCTTTCTTCTTTAATAAGTATTATCTGCAAACACCTGTATTGACGTCTGCCATTATAGTTCTTTTTCAAGTCAAATAACTGATCTTGTTCTTATCGGGTAGCCATTATTTTGTACATTAATCAGCAAAACACTTTTTGATTCAATCGGATTACTAAACTTGTCATCCTATTTTTTGTTTCTTAGGCTGTAAGAGCATTTCTAGGAAGAAGAGTTTTGTGGCAAACAAAAAAGTCAACAACCATTCCGGTGGGTGGGCCAACTGTGCTGAACTACTTCTGACATTCACATTCTTGTCTGCAATTGTTGTGGAAATACCTCACCTTCAGTCTGCAATATGGATTGGAATACAGGGCTCGGTGAGTGTGTGAGGCTAAATGAAGAACCTTTCTATGTATGAATTGAGACATAACATTTTATTTTCAGACATTTTGTCTTCTGCAAATTATGACACTGAAATCTTGGACGCCGAAAAAAACATTGAGGATTTTATTGTTGAAAAAATTAAAGCGCGTAATGCAGTGGTATGTAGCATGAATATTTATAGCTAAATATGTGTTGTATTTGTTTTATTAAATGGTCTTTCATTTGTCCAGGGCAGTGAAGTGCCATTCTGGGTGGCTAATTTGGATAAGGTAATTGAAAACTACCTTAAATGGCAAAAAAATTTACCTCGAGTGCACCCTTTCTACGCAGTGAAGTGCAACAACACCCCAGCCGTGTTAAAGATGCTCAGTGCACTGGGAACAGGTTTTGACTGTGCCAGCAAAGTGAGCATTGTGGAAACCTCTTCTATTGTTCTGTTTCTTCTTTTCCCTTGGTGAAACACATTTGGTTTGTGACAGAGGGAAATTGAGATGGTCACGTCGTTTGGAGTGGCACCAGACAGAATCATTTACGCACATGCAACAAAACCCCAGTCCCACATCAAATACGCCTGCGCTCACGGAGTGGACATGATGACTTTTGACTGTGAGGAGGAACTCCTGAAGATTTACACTTGTCACCCCAAAGCAAGGTAAAGCAAACCATAATGTTTAATGTTTGTGTGTGAGTTCAGCGAGGATTCTTTTGGACTGTGCACAGACTGGTGCTGCGTATTGTCACTGATGACTCTAAATCAGTGATACAACTCAGTACAAAATTCGGAGCCAAACTCCACACTGTGGGCACTCTGCTGGAACAAGCTCAAACGCTGGGCTTAGAGGTCATCGGGGTCAGTTTCCATGTTGGCTGTGAATGTCCTGACTCTTCGGTGTACAGAGGGGCCATAGCAGATGCTCGGCACATCTTTGATAAAGCAGTACGTTTTTGCAATAGCAACATTTAAACAGTAACACATGCTTTCTATTAAAAATATTAATTTTTATATAAGGATATGTATGTTTATATTTACCTTAATCGTGATTTGTAATCTTTAATCTTCCATGTTGATAATTCTGACTTGTGTCTTTAAATTAAATTAAATGTCTTTCATTTGCATATAGATTTGTGTATATTACCCTCTACCCTTAAATGAATGACTTCAGCATATTCAGTCAGTTAAAAAAGAAATTAAAGTTTATAATAACATTGTAAAGAGTTAAATACAATACGACGCAGCTTTTCCTAATGGTTGTAAAAACAGTGGAACATCTTTCAGAATTCAATGGGATTTCAGATGAGCCTTCTAGACATCGGTGGTGGATTCACTGGAAATGAGGACTTTCAAAAGGTTGTTTGACTGGAGCACTTTAATTCAGATAAAGTGCCTCGATAAATGTGTTATATTTGCTGTGGTGTGTCAGCTTGTTTTTTAATATTGTAGATTGCCAAAGGAATAAATGAGGCGCTGGATGAATACTTTCCTGCTGACAGTGGAGTCCGGATTATTGCTGAACCTGGACGCTACTTTGTGGACACGGCCTTTACACTGGCCGTCAATGTCTTTGCAAAAAAAAAAGTCCTGCGTGAGGCGACAAACGACCGAGGTCAGTTCAAATGTTTTTTATGTTGTCTAAAAACAAATTATACCTGTAACCTGGCTAATTCGATTTTCTAACAGGATTTATGTTTACAGATGAGGAAAGTGCAGACACGCTGATGTTGTACTACATTAGTGATGGGGTCTTCGGCTCTTTCAATGCCCTCATAAGTTACTCAGATACAACCACAATTTTTCCAAAACTTCACAGGGTAATACATTACTGCATACTGTTTTTGGAGTTGTTTCTTTACACAAACTACTGAACTTGTTTCACAATTCTAATCAGAAGGTGGAGAGCAGTGAGCCGAGATACCAGACCATTATCTGGGGCCCGACCTGCGACAGTGTGGACAGAATAACCAACACCATATTAATGCCAGAGCTGCATGTTGGAGACTGGCTTCTCATCTATGACTTTGGTGCCTACTCAGTTAGTTTGTCAACTGACTTCAACGGCTTTGATAAAGCCATAATCTACCCTGTGATGACGGCTCAGACAAAGAATATGTAACATTTTCCCTAGAATTATATAACCTAGATGGGCAGATAGTCCAAAGTTCTTGTATGCAATGATTACACAATTACCTGTAAGGATTTCTTTTCTTTGTTTTTTTTTTTTTTTTGTTTCTTTTTACAATTGATGGCATCTCAGCATTACTTTTTTTGTGTACTTTGGACCTACATATTGTCATAAAATCTTTTGAAATGGGATGAGATCTTGGTAGAATCATGCAGGTGTAGAGTACTGTTTTTGGTTGCATTAGATGAGAGCACTTCTTTACACTAAGACAAAGGGAGAAAGCTGGAGTTATTTATATGTTATGACATTATTTTACTGGTCCGACCTACTTCAGATAAATTTGGGCGGTGCCTTTTTTTTGAAAGATTCACACTGGGCTTGTGGTATTTGTGAATGTGTCATCATTTTCTAGAGATAGACTTTGTTTGTCCCATGCACTACAATGCAATTTCAAATATTTCCTTGTTCCTGCAGTTAAAAGCAAAAAGTAAAATTCACACAGTACACAGAAAATCTAAATATATACAATTTTAGATTCAGGAAATAAGTTTAATTACACATAATTAACACATAATTGAAATAGATGTTCAATATTTAGAAATAGATGTTCAATATTTAGATATTCCAGTTTGGATTGGACATCACAGTGCAATATTTTTAAAATGTGTTTAGTAATCTCTATTGCTGCCTTTGTCTGTGTAATGTTTTTATCTGTTCTGTTGTGTTTTGGACTGTAACAAGGAGTTTTATTTCCTATCGCTGAGACCTTTGATAAGACATTGTGTCTACTTTGACTCAGTTTCAGTAATTTTTTTGTTCTCTTGTATCAGTAAGCTGAATAAATAAGTTGCATTTTTTAATGTTTGATGTCTCACAGTTAACAGTAAAATGTTGCTCAAACATAATGCATTTTAAGTTTAAACTTGGTTAAACTAGACGTTTTAACAATCCAGGATATATTCAGATCCTCTCCGCCGCCTGAAATTACTACCTCACCTTTTATTCTGCTGTGAAAATAGAGTTGGTCAGACACAAATTACAGTTGCCTGTTGTGCTGAGCTTATTCTGACATCATGACATAAACAGAGCATGACAAAGAGAGTAGTCAGAACCAAGGTCAGGGTGAGCGAAAAAGGCCCTGAAACATAAGTTACACACCGTTTGGTACATTCAAAATGCTTACACAAAAGGTACAAATATTACCGTGAAGAGTAACATGTTACCTCAGGGTCTCCATGTGAGAGAGGAAACAAAGAGGTGATAGTTCACACAGCCACACATTTAGTCAAGTCCGGTTTTGTGGTCATTTCAACAGAAGTTGTCAGTTTCTGGGTCAGTTCAGTCAGGCCTTTTGTTTTTGTGCATACTTGAGAATGACATCATTAAAACATAGTTTCTAATCATGTGATATATTTTGGAATGCATGTTCAGGGCTCGGAAAAACCCTTTCTGTGATCACAGACCTCAAAGTCACAGCTTTTACAATTGTGATGGGTTTTCACCGAGTTTGTGACCTTTTGAGTCAAATATCAGTTTCCCAACTAAACAAAAGAACAATTGTTCTTTGAATTAATTCATTGAAAAACTTGTTGTCAGATTACTAATTAAATGTTTTAGCAAAAAAGTAGAAGAATTATTGTGAGTTCTTTATACCAGCTGGATTTTATATTATTATACTTTATGAAGTCTGTTGATTTACCAAATCCTGTTTATCTGTAAAATTCTGAATTTAAAAAAAATTATCCATGTTCAAGATGTAGATATTTCATATTTTGCAGGATCCCTATGAATCTATTTGAATAAAAAGCTAAGAATGCTTTTGTAAAAAATATTAATACATATTCAAAGACTTAACACAACTCTTTAAAACTTTGTTGTGATGTTTTTTTCTTAGAACAATTTTGGGGTTTTATTTTTTATTTTCTTTTATTACAAGGACATAATATGCCAGAGTTAGCCAAGAGGCTAGTTTTCATCTGTAGCCCTTTGCCAGACGAACAGAGGGCACCCTGGGAAAAGTAGAACAATTAAACCATAATAGAATTCCATAGTTTATACCTGGTTAGTGCAGCAGTAAGACAGAAAGATATAATAGTTAAAAGTGAGTAACATTAGTCCATATGGATCAGTACAGAGCTGCACAGTGAGGCACATGCCTGCAGCAGTACAAGCATTAGCTGCATTATCAGAAACATGACTCATAACATACACCATTAGATGCACTAATAAGACACTGTTAATATTAGACAGACTAATAGAAACATGCATTAGTTACACTGCAGACATCTTATTAACACATAGAAACAGAATCTGCATGCACAGACTCAACACAAGATGGCAGCAGAAGGGGTCTAATGCTGAGTCTGATTATTAAAGAGCCACACTTTTAAATGAGAGCAAAATAAGCCGTAAGAATTAACTGCTCTGATGGTAGTTGGAATACTATTCGATTCTTTGGAAGCTCTAACAGAAAAGGCAGACTGACTGAAAGTGGAATAAGATAAGTAAAATAAGTTTTTTCTAGACGCTCCTCCAGTGACGTGGTTTAAGTCACTGAGAGGTCATGCCATGCCCGGCAGAATTTTATAGGTTAAGGTGATATTTGTGAATCTGATCAGGTTTTTCCAGCCCAACAGACTGAATTTTGTCAAAAGGGTGCAGTGATGGAAGTGATTAGTTTTTTTGTTCTTTTTAAAGTGTCTTTCAGAGTGCTGTGGTTGGCCTGGGACCAGCTTCTGATGCAATAAGTCAAAGATGATTGAGTGCATATACAGTCTGGCTGCTTGAGTGGATGTTTAATGCAACCTGTGGTCTTTACTTCTCACAACATGGTTAGGTGTGTCTCTGCATCTACAAAACCTTTTAATGAGCTCAGATAAAAGCAGCTACAGACTGTACAGTCTAAGGTGTTCCCGGGCTTATCGTCAATTGGGCGTAAACCTGTGTGCCTAGTGTTGTACCCAAGCCATGTAGCCAGTCATCTGGCCAAAAATGAGCTTATTTGGAATAAAATGTGGAGTATATATAACTGAAAGGAAACCTTGATAATAAGTGTCAGTTACATCAAGTCTCAGCGTCTATATGAATGTCTTATGTATACGTTTTATGTACAGAGATAGTTAATGATATGGTAGTCTGTCCATGACTTGCATGTCGTCTGCAAAAGGTTAACACAATAGTTTGTTCTCTATTGTACTCTCATTCCATAAGTGTTCAGCAGTTCTTTTATTATCTTATGGTGCTCTACTAAACATAAGGTGTGTAATAAGTGCCAGTGAACTGTGAGAATATTGAGGTATTTGCATTGATTGTATATAATTATGGTATGTCATGTGCGTGTAAAGCTGGGGTAAGCAGTTCTTTCGTTGCAGAAGTAAATGTGTTAAGTAGCAGTTGTGTGTTTAATGTAGAGGTGCAGGACCTGGGGTTGGAGGCCTTCTATGGACGTACTCCCCCTCGCCCCGCCCTCTTGTTTGTCTGCTGGGAGCCGTTCTTCTGGTCATGTCCATGATTTGCCGGACAGTCTTTGCGTTGTCAAAAATGCTTTTTCACAGAGGCAGCACACAGTGGGTTTAAGAGTCCCTCATTGTGTCCGTTGTATCAGCGTCTCCTCTCCAGATCAGTCATTGTCTTACTCTGTCAGCATGTTAGACGGTTCAGTTGTTTCCAGGAGAGGAAGAGCTGGTCCAGGTGTTCAGAGGAGGACAGGTGCATAGCCCTCTCGTCCACTGTGTTTGAGTTGTGCTGAAATAATGTCACTGAGGTTAAAATGCCACAAAAAAATAAAAAATAAAAGGCCAATATGACGCATTAGAGGCATAAATTTGTGCATGGGACAGAGCAACATACACATCGTGATGCTGCGTCTGCTGGTCTCTCGGTCAGGGCTGTCTATTGCTCCAAGCAGCCCCCTTAGGGTTTATTTTTATTTTATTAATTTTTTTCCCTGAAGACTGGCTCTGGTTCTTGTGGGCTTTGGCTAAGTCGGACAGAACCAGAATACGACCACTTATACGACTCAATCAAATGGACCTTCTCCTTGATAATAGTAAATTTGAAGTCTATATGAGTTTAATGATATTAATTTTTTTTTCTCACCGTGTTCAATTGCAATTTGAGTTCGTTGGGCCTTAAAGTGACAGTCCAGGAGTCACGGACAGATCCTCCTCCCCTCTTAAAGTTTTCCAGGTTACAGAGACAGCATACAGAGAAAAAAACACAAGGTCTTGAGTCAACCAAGTTGTCTTTGTGAAGTTTATTCTGCAGGAGCGCACACAATACAGACAGTCAGGAAAACTGTAAAGATGAGCTCTGCAAGGGGAGGATTCACTGTGACTTATCATCAGTAGAAGACGTCAGCAGTTTTACAAAATAGGCACTGATATTGAAGTGGGAGTCTACAGAAAAGAGACAAAATGTTGCTTATTCGTAAGAACCACGGTCAAGGTTATTTGTTCGTGTGAACAGCAATCTAAATAGAAAAAAATATTTTTCTACCATACTGGTTAAAAGCAGAAGGTAGAATCAGAAAGATTAATTTTCCAACCAACATTTTTATTCACCGTGGGCCAGATTATGTATACATATTGACCAGAAGAACTGTTAACGCTTAACAAAATGTAAACCAATGGAAACTACCTAAACTGCCCATAGGCCATGTGCACCAGGTTTCTCTGATGATGGTTTTTCCATTCCATTCATTCATTTTCTACTGCTTAGTCCCATTTGGGGTCACGGGTGACTGGAGCCTATCCCAGCAGCTTTGGGCCTGAGGCGGGGTACACCCTGGACAGTGGCCAGTTAGTCGCAGGGCTGACATTTAGAGACAGACAGTGACAGACAATCATTCTCTCTCACATTCTTTCACTAGGGACACTTTAGAGTTGCCAATTAACCTGTACATGCATGTCTTTGGACGGTGGGAGGAAGCCGGAGTACCCGGAGAGAACCCACAGTAACACGTGGAGGACATGCAGACTCCTCACAGAAAGACCGGAGTCGGCCGAGAATGTTTGAGTCGGCCGGGTTTTGAACTCACAACCTTCTTGATTAGAATTAGAATAGATTAGATTCTTCTTAGATTAGAATAGACTTTAGTGATCCCACAGTGCGGATATGTGAAGGCTGTTCACATATACAGTGCAAAAATAGTGTTGTAAAGTATTTAGAGAGCATCCTGGAGAAAAATTAACATGCAGCCTTTGGAGCAAATGAGACTTAAACTTTCATCCACCGTGTGCAGGCAAACACCTTAACTGATAGACTAACTAGCTGAACAGATTTGGCTTCTTGTTATTATTTTCTATGGTGAACGGTGTTATTGATTATATATATTATTATTATACATCACTGGTGTAACTGATGTAGGGGGACACTTTCTTAATTTTTATTTGATCAGGGTCATTTGGGTAGTTTCTGTTGTCATTATGATTGAAAAAGAGTAAACACAGTTGAATAACAATTAATTGCTTCACCCAACCACAACTATGAGTGAAAGAATGTTTTTTGTAGTATCGTTTATATTCTCTGAAAAATTATTTAAAAAAATCACAAATTCTGCCAGTGTAAACTTATGAGCACAGCTGTATGTGGGCTTATGCCGGGACAAAAGCCCGGCTAAATAGACGTGCCTTGACCAGCCAACCAGAACCCAGGTAAAGCTGATGGAACGGCTGGACGCAATGGAACAATAATGAACAAAAGGCAAAGTTTTTTTATTTACTGGTCGATCTACGTTCCTACTCTCACCTATGGTCATGAGCTTTGGGTCATGACCGAAAGAACAAGTTCCCAGATCCAGGCGGCCAAAATGAGTTTCCTCTACAGGGTGGCCAGGCGCTCCCTTAGAGATAGGGTGAGGAGCTCGGTCACTCAGGTGGAGCTCAGAGTTGAGCTCTCCACATCGAGAGGAGCCAGCTGAGGTGGCTCTTGCATCTGTTTCGGATGCCTCCCGGACGCCTCCCTAGGGAGGTGTTCCGGGCATGTCCCACCGGGAGGAGACCCCGGGGAAGACCTAGGACACGCTGGAGGGACTATGTCTCTCGGCTGGCCTCGGATTTCTTCGGTATTTCCCGGAAGAGCTGGAGGAAGTGTCTGGGGTGGGGTAAGTCTGGGCGTCTCAGTGTAGACTTTTGCCCCTGTGACCCGGCCCTGGATAAGCGGTAGAAAATGGATGGATGGATTGATCCTTTACAGATACTAATAAATGAAAAGTCCACTTGTATGTGTCTCTTAAACAGGAAAGGCCATGTGTTAACAGCATTATGCTATGTTTACTTGCGCCGTAAATCCCAGCACTATTAGTTTTCATTCACATTTATTTACCATTTGGGCTGTGATATAATATTTTTAACGTTATGTGTTTTATTCCTTTGTACTTATTTAGCTATTCATTATGCATGCGTTTATTTTATGTGCCTTAAGGTTTATACTTTTGTATGGTTTATAATCAAGTATGGGATGTTATATTTATACATTTAGAAGCATATTAATAGAAAAGAGAAAACATAATGTCAAAGTGTAAGGTTTTAAAACATGATCAGTTTAGTGCACACACACACACACACACACACACACACACACATACAAGGAATATCTTGTCAGAGATAAGGACATGGGTACCTGGTACAAGTGGTTACTGGGGAACTGTGACAAAGGTTAAAAGGAAAGATGTCTCCACTAGAAGAAGGGGGTCTTCCCTCCCTCTAAGAGTATTCGTCATCTGAAAAATGTATTAAAAACCCAAGTTTGAGTTGCAGACCTTCAGTAGAGCTTTTATCAAAAAGGCAACATTTATTTCTGTAGCACATTAACTCAGAACTGAGCAGCTCAGAACCAGTCTGTTACGTACTTCTAAAGAAAACCTTAGACAGCCTAGGTTACAAGTCAATTAAAAAGACCGTTAAATCCCTCATACTTTTCAAACAAGGGGCACCAATTTGTAATCTTGCCTAGAGCACAAAAACGATCGCTGAATGGAATTAGTGATAGTTGCATAGTCCGGACAGTAGATGCTGGTACCCACAGTAAATAAGAAGACAAGAAATAAATTGGCTAACTAGGTATTTACCCTTGTTTGCTGGAGTTTTTCAGTAGCTCCACAGTTAACTGCACCTGCGCGGTGTCCCGTGTATTAAAAGAAATAAGATCTCAGACTTCCCAGTCTGCCATTCAAGGGGCAAATGCCATCATAAGGATGGACGATAGGCTAAGGACGATCAAAGTACTGGCCACCACTGGTCTAGAGTCTAGACCAAACATAGGAGCTACACTGTTGCAGAAAACAGTTTGTTTTGGCCTTATGCATGGTCCATTTTATAAATGTCAATGTTTAGAAAAACATATAAATATATAATATATAAAAAATAAAAATACAGATAATATATAATGCAAGTTTAATATAAAAAACTGCATTAATTTGGAGTGCTTCACCCTATTTTGGGATTTATGTCAAAAATCTTGTGAAAAAAGTGAGGGATTAACAGAACATCCATGATAAGCTCCATGAATGAAGTCCATTAACCATTACACAATTAGCCCTAATTTTGAATGATATGCAAAAGCAAGGAGCGTTTAGAGGAGCGTTTGGTAGAGGTTAACTGGTAAAAGCAAGGAGCAAAGCCCAGAAAGGGCAAAATGTGTGTGATGCAAAAGGAGGAGGAACAGAACGAGAGACAGTTTTATAATCTACCACCATGGGTTGGCAGTCTTTTGGATAAAGTCTAATAAATGACAGGAGCAACTTTCCCATGGAGCTGCTTTTAGTTTACTGAAACATAACATTGGTAAGATTCTTTATTCATACTGAGATTCAAACTAAGGGTAAGTGTTATCATCAATGCTCTGATTCTCAGTCATTTTGGCACTTTGGATTGTATAAAATGTCATTCTGCCACCATAACATTTACTCTTCTTCTTAACAGCGTAACATCACATGGTATCTGATGTGTTTCCTTACACAAAATATTTACTTTTTTGTCACAATTCTAATGTGCAGGTGGTGGAAAACAGTGAGCTTAAATATCAGTCCAATATCTTGGGTCCAACCTGTGACGCTGTGGACAGAGTAACCAGAAACCTGCGGATGTCTTATTCACCAACGTCATGACATGTGACCTTAATGGATTTGAAAACGCAAGATGGCTCCATCCAATATTGTGTCTTGTGTTTTGTGTATGCTTACTTGTTTTTTTTTTTTGTTTTTTTTAAGTGAAAAAGGGACATTGTTGACACCTCAGACAAGGGACATTTTGTCAAAGTATTGGGATTAAAAGACTATCTTGACACCTATGGAACTAAGTGGGGACTATAGCCCTCTAATGGCTAAATCCGGTGGTAAATGTAGAAATCCAAAAACATGTCAATCCACAGTTCATCACTGAGTTAGAAATATGGTTGTATACTGTTTCAGCTGCACAAATGTTTTATTTCATCTTTCAGCTTTTCCCACTCTGGTACTGATTTAATTTTATTAAACAAATGTTGTCCACATTGAAGACATAATATGCAGGATGACTACAACTAACCCATGCTCTAATCAAGAATTTGCATGAAACTTTGCAAACATAAGAATTACTTGGTGCTGGTTTTCAGAGATGGAGGAGATGCATCTGCTCTGGTTGAAGTAAGAGCTTTTGCACCATTTCATTTTATCAAACCTTGTCTGAGTTTAAGTAAAGGTCAAACAACAAAAGGTCTGATTTGTAGTCAACAAACTGTCTCACTTTTTCATCAACAAATTATCAAAAAATTATAAACAAAGAATTTAACTTCAGTTATTAAAAATGTTGTCATTATTTTTCACCAAACCCCTACATATTTAAGTCATCTTTTATTACTTTTCTTTTATAGGTATTAGTGAGTTGTCCGTCTGCTGTGACTGTTCTGCATCTCATATCATCGCATATCATTTTGTAAAACTGAATATGTTTTTTGCTTGATAGTATAAAAACTGATTTTTGAAGATATTTATGCATTTTTATTTAACCCATTATTAAAATAAACTCCATATGTAGATGGTGATGAATACCAATGCACCAAGATTTTTGACCATTTGTCATTTTCTTGCATATTTGGGAGGACTCACATTTGCGTATTGAAGTGTGGGTCGTCTGTGAAAGGCCAGCAGTGGCAACTTATTGCTAATTGTGCCCATTTGGAAGTTTGTCAGTGGGCCTAATCGATTGAATATTGATTGTTGCCCATTGTATGTGTGGGTTTTGTTTATTTCTTATGACTATTTTATATTTGACATGTAAAAATAATACTAAATGTCTAAATAAAGGCAATGGAACCTTTTGTAGTTGAAAAACACATTATTATCGCTGTCTGTATTTATTTAACAATGTCTCTGATTGTCCTATTTATAAATGTAGCATACTGTGCAGTCTATATTCTTCCTCCTTTTTCAGATATATTGTGCTATAAGAAAAAGTTAATTAGGTTTAATTAGTGTTCAGTTTATAATTCAGTTTGCCCTTTTTATGTTTAAACATAACAAGACAGAGAAATTAGGTTAATGAGTTTATAGTATATGATATAATACTAATTTATTCAGGATATTTAAAAGCAAATGCTGAACATCTATAACCATTTCTCCTTCCAATACAGTGTAACCAATCAGCAGCATACACATGGAGAAATAGCCCAATCACAAATTGGTATTTGTATTTTGGAATTTAAGTTTTATGTGACATTTGATTTTTTTAAATACAAATCCTGCATATAATTCCTTAAAGAACTTCCTTAAACAACATTTTAGGCAAGAATAAAAAAATGCTTTTAAGAATACTCTCAAATATATCAAAGAAAGTTTTAAATTGAAGAATCATCGGTTCTAACAGATGCAAGTCCACCGTTAACCACTAGATGTCCTTGTACACTTGGCGGCGGTTTAAGCAGCTGCCTGTCCGCTGTCTGTGCCGCCCACGCACCACTCAGCCCCTTGTTGTTGTCTAGATCACGGACGCACGGGACGCACGGGACGCAACGCTCTGCCACAATACGCGCGTTGGCCACGCCCCTCTTATGAATAATTCAACGACCTCCTGTCGAGCGGAGCAGGCTTGTGCTTGTGCTACCGGAGCTCCGCAGACGCCAGCCTGTGCTCACCGGAGAAAAGAAGGTAACGCTCCCATAATATCAGCGTTTGTCTACGAGTGAAGAAGTATGAATATTCTGTAATGAATGGGGACCTGGGAAGAGCGGGAATCTGTCTAATGACCAACGAGCTCGTGGAAGGGCACACGCAGAGGGCTCGATATTAACCCGACCGTGACCCACCTATTATCTGCCGCCGACCGTCACATTATTCTCATCCCAAGCGCTGGAGGTAGGTTCATTCTTCTTCTTTTATATTCCCGGTAAAAACGTGTTTAAACCGTAGTAGGACGTGTTGTGTACGTCGTGCGTGAGTGTAGATGCTATCTCTCAAAGACACACCTCTAATATCAAAGGAAGAATGAAAACACCATGGAATTAATTCATAATAATACATTATAGTCAATATTGCTAATTTTATTGCTAACACGCTTGGTGCTGGCTTTATGCTAATCTAAATAAATTGGACACAGCCTGCTCGCTTTAATATGGGCTACTGCACTGGTCAGTTATTATCGCTGTAACATAGCGCTATGATAAAGCTTATATAAATATATTATTGTTTGTCTATGTTATTGAATATGTCATGTCCAATTTGTTACTATTAGACATAATTTTGTTCCTTTTGTAGCTATATTCTGCTTTCAGCTCATTTTGGTTCCTCATTTGTGAATATATATATATATAATTTCATCTATTTTATCTGCATAGTGTGATTCTCAGTTTCTGAAAAAAGCAGGTAAATGTAAAAAGGCTATAAAACGCATGTAGCAGTATGGGCTGTTATCTAACATTGTAATTTTACAACCCAAACTTCTGTAAAGGCGTGTTGGCTGGATCACCTACTCCTTCTTTTGGACGCTCTGTGAGGAATGGTAAATGGTGTGCATTTATATAGCGCTTTTTTGTACCCTTCTCAGGCACCCAAAGCGCTTTCCATGATGCTTCCATTTGACACATTCATTCACCAGTGTCACAGACACTGGAGGCAAGGTGTGTTAAGTGTCTTACCCAAGGACACAACCGTATGAACCGTGGCAAGCGGGAATCAAACTGCCAACCTTCTGGTTATAGGACGACCACTCTACCACCTGAGCCACTGCGCTCCAAAAAGAAGAATAACTGCACTTTCTCGCCCTCCTGTTGTTGTTTTCCTCACATTTTCCACACATTTGGCCCTCGATTCAAAGTGCTTGTACAGTACTGCTTGTCTGTCTGAGCCAGCTGGTGGTTAACAGTTGTTTTGGCAAGAAACAGAAATCCTTTGTGTGGAATTGAAAGGATTATCTCTCAATACGGAATTTGTATTATTAATCTTCTGTATATCTTCTTATGTTGTGTATTGGTTGGATGCAATGGTGGTGGATAATTTGTTTTGGGTGACTTACTTGATGATTAAATCAGTGGATGCTATCTATTTTATTGACACACCTGCATTTTAAGTAGGCACATTGCTTTAAACCTAACACTTCAAAGGCAATGCAAGAAAAACGCATTTAAACAGAACACTATGATCTGTTGATGGTTTTGATACAAACCATCAACAGATCAATAAAAAATCAATAAAGTTCACAGTATTGTTGGACCATTCAGACTTAAGTCCATTTCTTGCCACGTTATATCCATTTTTCCTCGGTCTGATTTTCCTCGACACAAGTGGTACAGATGGATGTAATCCCAAGTTAATCTGCCTAGTCCCGTATTCTGGGTTTATACTGCGATTAAAAGCTCTCCCACTATGTCTATCATTAGTTTAATTAGATCACTTGGAAAGTATCAGCATTGCTAATTAAGACAATACTAAACATATTGGCTCAGTGTAGCTTATTAACTTGAATATGTTAAATATCTGCTTTGTAGTATTTATGTTCTCCAAAATCTATTAAGATTTCTCATGTGATGTCATATGCTCATGTGAATATTGTTTGGTTGGCATGTGCAGTTGGATGGGCCACAAAGAAATGATTAGCCTCATTTAAAGGCACACTGCGTAACATTTCTGGCTACACGGGGTGACCTAGAGTTCACCCCGTGTAGCCAGAAATGTTAAATTTTTTGCTTTGCAACGTGGCGGTGAATTACATCGTCCCAGATAGAAGTGAAGAGGGACTGGACTGGCACAGACACAGTACATTTACATGATAATAACATTTTTTGTGCAGATATTTGTCCGTTAGAGTCCGGTCTGAGTTTGCATTTTGCTTGTGTAGTAAGCTAAAGCAAAAGCCTACGTGATATGGTCTTGTTGTACAATGCTTTACTTTGGAAAAGCATTTATAAGCATTTATAATTTTACATGTAGAGAAAAAGAGGAATGCGTTTGTCACGGTATGTATTTGTCTCTGTTAATCTCAAAACGTACTAAACTAAGTGTTCAGAGAGAACACTTGGTTGAGGTAGAAGAAGTAGTAACACTTGGTAGAAGACATATCGCCATTTAACCAACGTTACGACTGTTTTTTTCCAACAGGGGACTGTTTCAGGCTC
The DNA here is from genome assembly GCA_024349245.1 of Neodontobutis hainanensis. Lineage (NCBI taxonomy): Eukaryota > Metazoa > Chordata > Actinopteri > Gobiiformes > Odontobutidae > Neodontobutis > Neodontobutis hainanensis. Next base: position 906,671 of record JALDNG010000029.1, read on the forward strand.
TGAGAGGAGGCTTATTTTCCTTATTTTATGCCAAATCAAACGAGTTTAATGCTTTGTTTCTATAGGTCAAAAGTTACATAACAGGACTTTAATATTTTCTTTTTTTGTCAAATATAATCTCATGTTAACCACACTGGAGTGATACAGTTAAATTAGAGAAACTGTTCATCTATTCTGTGTTTTATTTCCCTTAACTGTCCACATATTATATTTCAAATATCGTAACCAGTTCCACATGAGATGCCCTGTTAAATCCAATACAAAAGGAATAATAATCTAGACATTTATATTGATGCTTTCATATAATTAATCTTGAGAGCACTCAGATTTCTAACCCAGAGATCATCCTGAAGGCCTGTGAGTTGTGAACAATGTCAGAAGTATGTGTTTTTGATCACCGAGCGAGCTGATGACTCGTATATTGTGCGGCTGGTGCTGTAAGCACAAAAAAAAACATTGATGCCAAATGGAGAGTGGAAGCCTCGTAGTTTGTGGGGCTTATTTGTACTTTACTTTTACTGCTTGGAGTCATTTTTAGGCTTTATGTCTTGCACAACTCTCATTGAGACAACATGTAAATGTAGTGAGACTGACATTTGACACTGAGAGCTCTAAACTACATAAAAAATGATCACATTAACATTGTTACAGTTCTGACTACGCCTGATTGTCAAACAGTGTTTTACACAATCATGAAATAATTGTGGAAAAAGATTTTTTGTGTTTCAAAAGGTGTGGCTGCATTAGACAGACACAAACAAAACACAAAGAAAACAAATTACTGCAGTGTGAGTTGCTTTTAAATTAATCAAGTATATCTACAGGAATGCCTTTTTAGAGTGACCCAGACACTACAAGGTTTGGCCTATACTCTATAATATATATAAATGTTTGTTAACTTCTTGCAGGCAGTATTTAGCTACATATTTCATTCAACATCTCTGTGAGCAGGACATTGTTGTTGCATCTTGAAAGTTGCACAAAGTTGCAGACTTAATTTAACGTTGCAGTGAGATATGTCAAGCTGTCAGCTTTTTGCCTACCAAGATAGCAAAGCCAAACAAAAAAAGGAATGTGACCAAAAACAATCTATGAAGCTGAATTGCAAACTCACTGTTAGATAATATAATACGCACTAAATGTGGACAAAGTTTATCATCTCAATTTCCTGCAAGATGAAAGTGTCTTGTAAATGGGCAGCCATGATTTACCAGGCCGGGTTTCACCCCCCTCATGGTGAAACTGAAACTAGTGTGTGACCGGCTGACTCACATCTTTGGCAATGTTTGTCAAGTTGTCTGGTAATGCACATATCATTGGAGTTGTGTGTCAATAATTCGCCAAGCTACCCTTCACCGGTTTGCTGTCCTAAGCAGTAGTATTTAATGCTCACCTATCAGGATGCGCCCGGTGTGGCACAGATATAAGCTTACGGCACAACTAGAAATATTACACTGTCCGCTTACATAAAAGGAACAGTATTTATCAGCAGAGATGCAGTGTCAGTTCAATTTTATCCTTGCAGTGCTTCCAGGTTATAGTGGCTGTCACATACAAATAGGAACCTGAAGTCACTTTACAATGAATCTATAAAACAAATACACACTTAAACATTGAGTTGAAGACAGTTTAGTTTTGCTTGTTTGTGGATGGATGCACCAAGACCATTGTTGGAAGGAAATGGTCTGAGTTCAGTGAGAACTCAGATATCCTACAACAGGGCTCATGCAGCTGTCATCTGAAGATTTGTGTGTAAATGTCTGGCCGGCTACATTGTACGTGAGTTAAGATGAGAAGAACATGAGCTGCATGCACATTTTGGCAGAAAATGAAGATGGGTTAACAACCATAATGAGCAAAATCTGCATGAACAGGCACATTGTTATAAGTAGTAGGCAGACTTCAGCCTGTATTCTTTCAGTCTGTGCTTTAAAAAAAAATATATATTTAGTGGTGGTTCTGAATCATTATTATTATTATTATTATTATTATTACATTTACATTTTACATTTATTCATTTTAGCAGACGCTTTTATCCAAAGCGACTTACATTGTTCTACAGTAATTACCAGTGTTACAGCCACTGGAGGCAAGGTGGGTTAAGTGTCTTGCCCAAGGACACAATGACAGTATGAACTGCGGGGAGAGCGGGAATCGAACCACCTACCTTCCGGTTGAAAGACGACTGCTCTACCCACTGAGCTACTGCCGCCCCCACTGAGCTACTGCCGGCAGTAGCTCAGTGGGTAGAGCAGTAGTCTTTCAACCGGAAGGTAGGTGGTTCGATTCCCGCTGTCCCCACAGTTCATACTGTCGTTGTGTCCTTGGGCAAGACACTTAACCCACCTTGCCTCCAGTGACTGTAACACTGGTAATTACTGTAGAACAATGTAAGGCGCTTTGGATAAAAGCGTCAGCTAAATGTATAAATGTAAATGTAAATTATTATTATTATTATTTTATTACTGAAATAAACAAACAAATTGTTATTTATTGACTACATTTGTGTACTGTCAGTGAGTGGGTAGAAAACCAAAGACCACCATTATAGACAGATTTTATTTGAGTGATTAACAGTTAACAGTTACATATATGGCTCCAGGGCTGTGCAAAAATAAGTTGACATACAAAATTAATTGATTTAAAACTGCAAAGCCAGGGTCATAACACATTTTTTGATGACACTAGTTAAGCATTATCCACAAGCAAACTTTTTTCAGTGTTTCAGTTCCTCTTCACTCATAATTTATTTTTCAAAAGAGACATAAATGCTTTAATCGTGTATTTAAACAGTGTGGCTTACAAATGTTTTTTATTGATTCAAATTATTGCAATAATACTGCATCAGCATCACAAAAAATGTCTCTAAACTCAAATGTCACTGAGCGCAAGATAATGTTAAATGTCTAATTTGAGGGACATACCAATTAAAGGGGATGATGTAATTTTACTATAATTAGATGATCAAGTTTATTTATTGATTGTAGCTATCCCATAACTTGATAGTAACTAACAATTTAACTGATTTGGTTAGGCCCTATCTGTAGATAGGGTACACTGGGAAAGCTAACATTTTGTCTAGACTAAGTTTTTGCACTGGTTACACTGGTGTGCCCAACTTTTTTTCTGCAGTACATTAGTAATTTTTGACTGCATCACATTTAACATCCATTCTGGGTGTGTCAAAGCAAAAACTTGCTTATCACTATGTAGTGCACTATTTAGTAATTACATCTTTTTGTAGTGGTGTCTGAATTAGCGTCTAGTGTAAGTGTAAGATACAGTAGTTTTTTTTATTTACTTATTTTCTTCTTTGTAATTATCCTGGCATTATTGTATTGTATTTGGCAGATTTATTTTTAATTGAAGTACTTGTACTGCCCATATCTTTGCTAGTGCACTATACTGTATAGAGATTAGTGTGTTGATTCAGACACAGCCTAGGAGCTTAACGGCATCCCACAAGGTGATCTCCATGTGATGAGTTTGTGATGAGTTTGAAGTAACTCTGCATCAAACATTATGCTTTTCAATAAATATCTGCATAAGCCACAGTTAATAAAAGACATTGCTCTAGAGCCACAGCGTCTTATACCGGACTTTTATTGTTCACTGTTGATGCTGCTGCAGTAAAACACCACTTTGAGCACATTTTACATTTGTGAGAAATGAAACTTAAGCACGTGGCTCATTTGGCATTAACCGTGTGTCATTAACGCTAATTATTAAATGGAAAACACGTGGCTTTGGTGGACTATTTGGGCAGACCAGGATCAGACCAGGACTATAGGTGGATTACGGTCGGTGAGTCTTTTTTGCATTGAACAGGCTACATGCGCACACACTGTGTGGGGTTCAGTGTGTATTGTTAAACAGTTAATGATGATCTTAGTGTCGAACAGAGCTCTTTATTCAAAAAAACATTACTGGTGTGGAGTTGCTCACATTATTTTTCTAAATTGTCCTGTTTACTTGTTAAACGCAGAACTCAGCGGAGGATAATGTGCGCTTGTTGTAATCCATTTTTGGAATGTGTACTTTTTTTTAAGTTGCTGTGCGTCAACGTGACTTCCCCTCGTGTTTCCGCTGAGAGGTTAGTGGATTCGGATTGTGGAAACACCACGTCTTACTGTTGACCTCATTACGTAGCTCACAAAGGTTAAGGAACAGTGGTTAGGATCAGGAATCGAGATATAACTGGATTCGGATTTAGCCTTTTTTTTTTTTTTCTTGAACAGCTGGCTGCACCAGTGCAACGTCAGATTTTTATTTTAGTCCCACCACCATGTGGTCCCTAAAATACAACTATAATGCCAATTTCTCACACGTTTAAAAACAAAGATTTACTTTATTCTTCTCATTTACAATATTTCTACATTACGAAAGTTTGACTATTCACATAGCAGCCAGGGGTTACTTATACTAACCCATGCCATACCAACCTGAACCATACTGTGCCAGCTCTACTGTTATGGCTGGCTGGTTATTCTGCACAGCCAATCTGTTGCACTAGTGAGTTTGCACCATCAAACTTCAATGAGCAAAACCATGTAAAGTTTATAGCAAAGACCGGTAAAAGGTAAACGTATCAGTTGGCCCTTTGTTTGTCTTTCTGCAGGAAGTTTTTTTTTGTTTGGCCTCACACACACTAGTTTCCTACATGTGGGTCGGCTGAGTGTCCTGAGCGATTGCAGGAAGTCAGGATTGGCTTCTCTGGGGAAGAGAGATAAGAGTGTGTGCATGTGTATGAGTGTGTGGTTGAGCGAAAGGCAAGACCATCTGCACGCTGCTATTGCTAATAACAAACATCCATTCAGACCCACACAGCCAAGCCCAATCAACAAACAAGCCCTGTATAGGCTCAGTTTTAATCTGAATTTCTGATAAGTTGTTTGAATAACTGGTGTGGGTTTCATTTGCTTATACCTAGTAACAACTCTTTGTGCGTTTGGTAAAAGAGGAAATCCCTTTGAACCAGTGACGGAAAGGGGGCAAAGGCAAGGGTAGTGCCGCCAGCGTATCCCAGCATGCCTTGGAACATGTGAATCCCCAAGAGGATGTATCTAAGCTGAGTCCTCTGCTGCACAAATATACAAATAAGGTTGTAGTTTTGCTGTGGGAGCAGGTGCTTTCATTTGAATTTTGTTTGCATGTTGTTCAAGTTGAGCAAGTTTTAAAAACTGACAATTTTTTAAGGCAGTCAAATTTTTTAAATTGGCACAAAAACTTTATTCTATTTTTAAGCAAAATTTTAATTTGGTACAAAGTGCTTGTTTTTAATTAAATTGTTGCAAACAAAAGCTCAATATCTTCAATGGTGCTGACCCATTAACAATTTTCAATTTGAATAAAGCCGGATGAATGCTTCCTAGTAAGCAGATGGGCGTGTCATAACATGTCTACTGCATCATGAAAGCTTTCTCTGCAGTTGTTTGAGTCAACACTGTTTAAAGTGTTTAAAGAGTGTCGGAAGAGATCGTAAAACTTGTCGCAGATGGACAGTTAGCATTAGATGCCATATATATTATAGCTGTTAATGTAACACTGGCACATTCACTGGGTATCTTCAATGGAACCAAAAAGGGTTTTCCCAACCAACTTCAATTTGGAATTTACACCAAATACAGATTACATCAAACAAAAAATTTTAGACCTTACCTTAAACTTCTAGTTCTAGTGTCAGATTGATGTAATCCCACAATTATCTTCAATTTGTTAAAAACCTGCATGAACACTTTGCCAATATTTATCCATGTTTTACGTTTTTTTGTGTGTGTGTAAGCCACTGTATCCAGCGCTGGAATAAACACATTATTTGTATTAATTGTGGCCAAAACTTCCTCGCATGTTATAGCTTAAGACCAATGAGAGCTGCCTCAACTCAAGGCCTTGCCACATAAATTTACATCCTTGATAATAAAACCTTTCAGAAATAGTGAGCCTCTAGACTTGTTTGTCAAGTGCATGGAATTAATGTTATGTCATTTTATAAAATCTTGTTATTCAATGTTTTGATGACAATAGCACTTGTAAAATAACAGGTGATAACAAGTTTAAATGGATTTTTAATGAAATAGACAGATTGGTTAACCCCATCTGATTTGTCAAATATAGTGTGTTGACATGCAAAGTGTAGCCTGACACTTGGAACACCAAAGATGTTTTGCAATACGTATGTTGTGACTCGTGAGCAGCAGTAGGGGATATAATGCCATCCTCATTAAATGTAAACACTGCTTCTAATGGCGCAGATTTATGTGGAGATCAGGTGTTGGTGAACACTAAACACGATTTTGTCCATACTGTATCTGCTCTTTACCGCTACAATTCCTATTCTGCTTCCTATATGACTTGACATCTAATTTGATTATTATTTGATACACATGAAAATATTTTATAGCTACAAATAAAACTCTGTTTGCTAACTTGCCTGCTGTGTTTTTTGGAGAATATCACTTTGAGTTGGACAGAGAGCGGAGTGATGACTGGACAGTAAACATGACTAAAGGTTCACAGATTCACAGTGATTCAGCTCAGGAAGCATTAGAGTATGCATTTGATGTCAACCAGTCTCAGGTTACACCATCTAAATGACATTTAGTAATGTTTGATGCGTCAGTACATTGGTCTTGGTGCTGACTTTTCAAATATTATGAACACTAGAGAGGATATTTATTTTTGAAGTAGTCACATTGTAGCAGGGCCATCCATCTGTTCCGTTTATGCGTGCACTGTAGCGTAAATGAAGTGTTAAAGCCATTAAGAGCAACAATAGAACAAGAACAGTACATTAAATGACTCCTATATAAACAAAGGGAAGTCTGTGTCTAGTTGGCAAATATCCAATAATGTGTGAATTAGCATCTGGCTGTGCTAAATACGCTTTAACATTGTTTATGGTTTATGTAGTGAGCTGATGTGTATTATATAATAAACAGTTAGAGAGATCAGATGGACAGTATCCTAACTGGCAACAGATGGTGAGAGTGTGTGTTGCACATGAATGAACCGCTCCACACGTCAGTGCTGAGTCACATTTACTGGCTGCGCCTGCCAGGACTGACTCAGACACTTAGTTTGCCACAACTTTTCATACTTCCTGTTTATTCCATTCTTAATTATGAATGTGAGAATTAAGGCCCAGTTACTTGCTGCTTGTGTGTAAGTCCATGGAATTAGATAATGGTAATTACATTTGAGGACCAAAACATGGTATGTATTACAGTAACTGCAACTTTATCATAGTAAAAAAGTGTATTGTGCTATTTAAAAATGAATATTCCAGCTGAACAAAATGCAGCCACTGCTTTTGCCTGGACAGCTTATACCCATTCACTTGATGAAAATATGGGTTTACTATGTGTCACCATCATTGAGTGATTTAGATCTAGTTAGAAAACATTTGGAATTGCTAGTTTTGGGTCAGTGGTGGAGGAAGTACTTAATTCCTCTACTTAAAGCAACACTATGTAACATTTATTGACCAGGGACGCAGATCCCCCTACAGACTGACTGTGTTTGTTTTTGAGAGGAAACTATCCAAAACCGGCAAGTTTGGAATAAAAAAACATTCTTGAGCTATGTATTGACCTATTTCTACTCCCTGTGTTTGAGCTGCTAAGCGTGCCGAGTCAGAAGGGGTCTGCATGTCCCGGTGGGACCAGAGTTTTCTGTCCAGCTGGGGGTACTGTTTCAGTCTCACATGAGGACTGTTCCCTTGTAGCTTATGGGAACATGAGTGGAAATACTGTTCCTTAAACAGTCGTTGCAACGTTGAATGATGTGCGCGTCCTCTACATCGCTCCACACAGGCCCGCATGAACCGGGCTTTGGCCAGTTCAGAGCATCCTTTATCACTTGGGTGCCTGAAGATCTTATTAAACCATTATACTACTAATTAAAGTGCCACTGTGTAATTTTTAGCCAGTAGCATCACAAAAGTAAAGTCCAAAAATATACATTATCGTATTGATTCAATGGTTCTTTGAAACACAATTGGTAGAATCATGCCTATTTTACTGACGCAGTACCCTCAACTGGACAGAAAACTAAATGATTTATAATTCCATGCCACTGGGACGAACAGTCCTCTCCTGAGAGACACGCTATGCAGCAAGCAAACAGGCCAATACAATGGACCCTAGCAGAGTTACTTATTATTTGTACAAAATGGCTAAGCTACATTATCTACTCCCATATTATGTTTGTTGCACAATTTTATGGCATATTTATTTGGTTGTTTTTTCTACAATTGAGATTGCTCGGTGATTAGACAACGCAAACTACCAAAATATGGTTTAGTGAGCTTTTATTTTCATAGGGTAGTGCAAGTTTATTTTTGAAACTTAGTGCCTACTTACTGTGTTTTCCCGGTGCAGCTTGCACAGATCTGGACATATAAAGTAATAATTTTGAATCCAAAGGCCCGTACACACCGGGACAAATATCGACGCGCATTATTCGTCAGCGTTTTTCAATGTGTTTTCTGTGGTCACACCCAAGGGATTTTCGCTGACGATGAGCCGAGTGAACATGCAAATTTATTCCCTGACATTAGATGGCGTTTAATGTTAAACAGAAATACCCCGGTACACATGGTGGCGCTGCGCAACTTTACGCTTCTGACACTCACTTTTCACTCGGAAGAAGAGGGCAAGTAATTTTTGTAATTGATGTCGCGTTTAGTTCTTTGTGTTCTGACACCAACGAGACCAGAAACTCTACATTCATCTTGCCTTGCATCTTCTTCGTCTTATTTCTTCCCGGCAGTGTAGCCGCTACTTGCCGGAAGCTCCAGACACGTGAGCAAAAGGGCGTGGCGCGTCAAACCAAAAAAACAAACCCGAGGCATTTTTTTTTTAAAATTACACTTTTACGTGTGGCGTTTTTCGTGTCGGTGTGAACACTCTTTGTTTAGTCACGAGGCATTAAACGTCGGCGAATATCAAATATTCGTCCCGTTGTGAGAACAGGCCTTTAGGCTCTAAGTCATAAATGCAATTCATGGTCCATGTTTTTTGGATAATAAAGTTAGCCATAGCTTGACATCATATTAGCCCTTATGTTAATTAGCATTTAAACAAACACCATGACATTTTGCAAAATTATCTTTGTAAAATGTTTTTTACATTTTCCTTCTCATTCCCAGACACAAAGCACTCAACCCAGTCTACCTCATTTACATTGAGGGCAACATTTTCCTATCCCGGAGACGTTTGCTGTCACACTGATGCTGTTGTTCAGTCAAGTGTGTGTGGACGTACACGCGTGTACACAGCTTCAGTTTTTAGACTCAATCCCATCATTCCTGCTCACTTGTCATGGAGGATTAGCACATTGACACACAAGCGAGGCTAAGCTAGCTTCTGCGTCGAGAACAACAAATAGGATCTTTTGTGGAATGCTTTCTCAGACAAGGATCACGCTTTCCCTACACCCAAACAGACCTTTTTATTAGAATCATACAAAAAAGATGTCCAGACTACAAATTGCCACCATTTTGGCCACACATTAGACAGCAAGTCATTTCACTAAATTACTTCACAAGCACCAGGGACATTCAAAATGTGGCTCCCAGTATGTCTCAGAAATGGTGAAGGCTAACCCAATGTCTCCAGCAGAAATAGATAAATCTGGAGAGAAAAGTCTTTCTCATTTAACCAAGATTTCTACCACAAAGACTGGCTTGTCCACTTTCCATGGCTCATATGATAAATCAGTCCATGCTGCATTCATTTGTGACCAAAGCTCGGCCGAGAACAGTGCTTTTGTTGTCTGTAGTCAAAAATAGCATAGTGACTAAAGATCTTTTGTAGTCCTTACTGTAAAGTAAATCAAAGCTGGTGTCAGGTATGCATGGCGGTGTATACTGATTTAAACCGATTTGATGAAGAAAGAAAAGACATCGTACAAAATCCATCTTTGAAATGAACCCGCCATAGTTGTTTGCATGACCGACCTCTGGCTTTTCACATCAAAGACAGAACTGAACCATTTGTGTGTAATCACCTTCGGTCAGCAGAGGGGGACAGAGGGTAGCGGTTCCTAAATGCCCCTTAAAGTGTAACCGTCACGAATACATGTTAATTAACTCCAGTCTCTTTGTCACAGACAGTGTGACTGCTTTGCCATCTGCGAGTAATGGACTTAATTAGACAGAGACAGGGCAGGGGTAAAGGGAGCTTTTGATTTGGTTTATTTAAAGTGAATTGAATTGGCAAATGTTATAGATATTATAGATTTTGAGTAGTAAACCGTGCTGTTCAAAATTGGGCTGCCCAAACATGTCTACTCTGAAATGAATGGTGAACGGGGAGAAATTTGTAAAAACAAATTCTAATATGTGCTTCAAGTTTCACTTATTTTCTGCAAAGATTTAAAAGTTACATTTTAATTAAAAGAAAGTTTGAATATTTGTTCAAAATATATATATTTTTTTATACACAATTTTCTGGACTACTCAGATTTCCACAATCTAATTTCAATAGTTCAAAATGATAATGGTTTAATTTATAAGCTGCACATATAGATAGAAAACATAAAAAGGCCCAAGCAGAATGTACCATTGTTCCAATCTGTCATAGGCATATGATACAAGGCATGTGATGTATATTTGGATGTACTCATGTAAGATTGCTGCTCATAAAGTGGGATTACACAAGATCAATTGATATCTTGCTCCCATTTAAGATAAAAAATTGTGTTAAAACCTGAATGATAATAATTTTCTGATTTGTAGACTATTATGGTCATTAGCGAAGGACTTGGGTTGCTGAACTTATCCAATTCTCCAGACATCCTCCAGAAGAAAAGTGTGAAAAGGGTTTTAGAGACCCTTTTGTGAAACCAGCCTGGACATCCAAGAGTATAGTAAAACTGTGTTCTTAAAGTATTTATTTAAATAGGCATGCCATCTCACTAGGAGACTTGAATATTAAATAGCAAGTCATGTTACTACTTTGATTTGTTTATTGTTATTATTATTATTATTTTTAATAAACCTAGATTTATTGTCCGAACTCAGCATATGTATGTTTTTGAATCTGGTTAGGTGTGGATGTGTGTGTAAGTCCAAATCCAGAATCAAACCGTGGTATCTAAAGAGGGACCTAGACCCATCTGACAAACAGCTGGCGCCCACTATATTTGAAAATGCAAAGATGACTGAAAATATTAAGTCGGTGCATGTTTTTGTATGCATGTGTTGACATTAGCATGTGCAAATGAGTAGGAAGGAAGTGACTGTCTGCACCATTTAATCTGCCATCTGTTCACTGCCCCGGACTGTCTCATTGTAAACACAGACACACACACGAGCTTTCACACAAAACTCACGTTTAGCCTCATAGTCTGCCAGGAAGGGGCGGGACGGACAATTTATATTTGAATTAGTCTTTGTACCCATTTGTATGTGTTGCATAAAGCTGGAAAGACTCAACAACTAAAGCCAAGTGCAAATCAATAGTGTAAAGCAGTGGCGTCAAAGCTAATTTTAAGACACAAGAATTAATACCAAATTAATTTTCTACCACTTTTACTGTTATGGCTCAAGTGTGGCTGGAGCCTATCCCTGCAGCCCAGGGCATCAGGCGGGCAATACTCTTGACAAATGCCATTTATTCACTGGACCACATTGCCACTATACAAAGTCACATCAAGACATTGCTAAAATTGGCTTGTATATAGGTTTAATTTCATTGGCATTGTTTTGTTCTTCCTTTTGAATCACCTTTTTTATCATCAATAATGTAATTTTATGTCTATCACAGGTTTTGCTACACCAGGCATATAACAACCTAAATATATATTATACAATTTGGTGTATATTTTGTATTTGGTGTTGGTTTATATGAGCCACCATAAATTGTTTATTTCTTTATCTAACATGTGACACACACCAGGAGAATCATACACTAGCTGCAGGTGAGTGAGGTTACATTCTAATATCTATCCTCATTAATGGATTGCTAAGCAACAGCAGACGGTTGCCTAGCAATGGCATTACTACATGTTGGGGTGTGCTCAAAAGTCATGTTGTAGTTGCGAAAAGAGAGGGGGATGGTGTTTTATGTGTGTGAGGGAGTAATAATTCCACGCTGACACTGGAACAAATGAGATATTCTGCCAAGTCAGCTAATAAACTGCACAACATGCATGCGGTATGGCTTTGAAATAAGCATGGTCATCATCTCTTCCCTATGCTTCTAAACCTCACTCAGCTCATGCCTTATCAGTAGAAAGACTATATACTGGTGCTGGACATTGTGGAATTGGTCAGAAACATGAAACGTGTGTAGTTTGCAGTCATAATAGTTCCACTATATTTGCTGACTAAGAATATATCTTTCTAGGCTGCCACATGTGTTATTTGCATGTTACATTTTTTTGGCTCCCAACCCTGTGAAAACAATAAACTGTAAGAAACTAATCCTAGAAACCTCACACAATTTGGCACTTTTGCTCTTTTAATATTAAGGCTCCCTTCCCTCTGTCAAATGTTCCAATAGTTTTATGAGACTTTGCTGTGGCTTTGGCCTATTGTGGTTCCAGACAACTGTGACTGGTTTAAACAAACAGGACAAAAAGTATCCTTTCTGTTTTTTAACTTGTTAGCAGCACTTTTTTAAAACATTTTACACATTGTTATTATTTTATAAACTTTGAGGTTGTCTTGTAATTAAGACCACTGTATGATAACAGGAGGCCAGTTCTCCCGTTCAAATATTTCATGTCCAAGCTCACCACATAGAGGTTTACAATCTCAATAAACCATAAATCAGTCCTAACTTTGGCTGGTCTTATAATCTAGGCTTTTCTATGTCCAAGAACTAGACAAGATTAAGTAAGTATTGGTTCAAGACAAGGCCAAGACCTTTACGAAGTGGTTACAAGAACACTCATTCTCAATGTTCGCATCTGTATCATTAACATTTTCACTGCATTGTATCTGTATGTGTGTGGATAATAAAAGGTCACATCTGATTCCATTTGTGACATTTATGCTTGGAAAATCGGTAGCAGTAACACAGAAAAATGCAAGGAATGTTAAATTGTGGCACTCATTTTTTACTGCACTTATATTTTACTGAATAATATCTTGTGACTTTCATTGGGAATAAAAATAAGGTGAAACTTTTGACCCACATGCGCTTAATTTGATTGACGTCTGTACTGCTCTATAATGGCAGACTTTCCTGCTTGTAAGCCACTGGATAAGAGACAGATTTTTGAAAAGCTCCTGTCTCTCAAGTGTCGACTTCTTAAGACTACAGCCGATCAGAAATGGTGCTTAAAGGCAGTTAAGTGGAAAAGCTGTCGGTCACTGCAGAGTAGCCAGCTGGTTTGGATAATAAAAATATTACAACCTCTTGAAAGTAAAAGGTATTGATATATTGATATCCTTATCTTTTCTCTTATCTTTCCTCAGGAGGAGCAATGTTCCGAAACAGCCTGAAAATGCTGCTCGGAGGCAAAGGCCGCAAGAACACAACAAGTGGTAAGTATAGTTGGTGGCTAACGAAAAAAAAAAAAGAATTGCCAGTGAGTCTAAAGTAGAAAAATGTATATCATTGTATTGAAAGTGTATAGTTACCATATACATGCTCAACTATTATGTAACATTATTTACTTGTGTGTTGAGTGTGATTTCAACAAAACTCTGGTTCAAAAAAGAATTTACAATTGGTCAAATCTACAATTTGTTGCATTTTTGTTTTAATACTGTTGCAATTTACAGGTGGCAGTAGCATAGAGTCTGATGGTTCAGATGTTAGAATAATGGAGGGATTCACTCGGTCGCTGCCATCTTCTCCTCTCCTCAACCTTCGCCTGGCCAAAAGACCTGGTAGGAACATACATCCAAAGCACACAAACAAACATGGCCCTACACAAAAAAAACCCTGTCAAACTAGGGCTGCAACATTTCTCAAGTATTCTCAATAGTTCCCGCACTGAACCGTTTAATACAACCTTCACGGTTCAATACACGTTGGTAAATTTTCGGTTTGATTGTTATTGCGTAAAATGAATAGTCCCAGTCTTTTTATGTATGTGCTGAGTGTGTACCTGTGGCTTTAAATCATTTGAGATTGGGGAAGGCCTCTGTGAGTGAACAACCAATCACAACTCTCTTTGAGCTGATTACGACAATCAATATGAACGTGGGTGTTTCCCCAGCACTTTACTGTTTGGGCGACGTGGCTACCTGGCAAAAAAAAGAAAAGTTCAGAAAGTTGAACTAAAAATACTAATTGTCACATTTAGCAACAAAAAAGAGAGCTAGCAAAGTGGCTGAATTTCAATTGTAGTACTGGTTCTTGCTGGTCTAAACCATCTCTGTCTGAGACATTAATTATTTCATAACGAGTCTGACATTATTGAGGTTTGATAAAATGTGAGTCTGTTATAAAACCTGGTCCTTTGTGAATTAGATCAGGTCCTCATAAATGTTGGTTTATAAATGACAAATAACAAAATATTTATTATATACAGTATATGAAAGTATAAATAATCATTACACTCCCTATTGCAGGAGATATTTAAGTGCAACCTTGAATCAGAATATGTTGATAAGCTTATGTTTTCACAGAAGAACTTCAATACACAAGAATAGTTAAATATTGTATAGGCTACTTTAAAGTACTACTGCACACAGCATTACATTAATTTTTACAGGTATCTATTTACTTCAAATGTTTTATGCACATTTCTCAAAGTTTTCTATAAGCACTATTTATGTTATATGCTTTATTAGTAAAATTCAGACTGTATTGAAACTACAATAGTCTTTGTTTCTTTAAAATCCCCTCACAATGTCTACTCCTTGTTTAATTAATATCAAATGAAATAATTTTACAATGGCACCATAAACCAAACTGAACCGAAAACGGTGAGCAAAAAACCGAGGTACGTATTGAATCGTGGACTGGCTGTATGTTTGCATCCCTTCTTCAAACCAGTACTAATCATGATAATGTTTTGTGTACGCACTCGTCATCTATAAAACTGGAAACAAGGAATTGTGATGGTGTGATTCAAAAAAATATATTACGTTCCTCCACACGTTATATTTTTTAAGTGAGCAGACGTCACAACACACCAGGAACATAGGATTACCTTGTGTATTGGCCATGTGTACATAGCTATCAGTCCATTCTTTATTTAATCTTGATTGCGGCGAGTTTTTATTTGAATGAATGCCGCCCTATGGGCTGACTGTAAATCACTGCGACGATGCCGTAAAGTGACACAAAGTGTTGCAAATTGGTAAATGCACAGAAATAGTGGTTGTTAAAAACTATATTTCTTAAATTCAAATGGGCCACATGCCAGTCCAAATAGCTTGGAGGGCCGGTTCTGGCCTGCAGGCTGTTCTTGAATAGGCCTGCTATAGACCATTCTTCAAACGCTACAAAAGCAGTGTTTTGTTTAATGCCTATGTCTAATTTGGCAGTGTGTTTTAACATAGATTTTACGGCTTTAGCTGTAGGCTAATCTTGTTTTTCTTAATTGTGATTGATAAGGAGGCACAATTTATTGTTGGGTGCTAACGGGAGACTATAACATGCTTGATGTTGGTTGGAGAAACCAGAGTACCCAGAAAAACCCCACTCAAGCACGGGGAGAACATACAAGCTGCTAACCACTGTGCCACTGTGCCCCTCATTTAAATGCATTTAAATATTGAGACACTCACCAATGTTTTCTACCCACTCACTGAAAGCACACACATGCAACCAGTCGGATTCCAAAGTTTTTAGTGTTTTAATTATAAAAACATTCTACAACGGTCTACCTACTAAATTAATAAACACCAAGCCAGCACCAAGACTTGAACCACATGTTGTCTCTCAGCTGTAATGTGTTACCCCGTCTCTAACAGAGGGGAGTGCATCTGACCCCTGACAGCTCATTGGATTGTCTGCGTGGAACTTACAGACGGAGAGAGAGCGACTAATACAAATGTAACCCAACCCTATGGAAACTTGTCTCCTCCTCCGTGGCTCCTCCTCTTCCTCCTCCCTGACACACTTCTCCTAAACATTAACATGTGCAGTCTCTCTCTGGGTCTAAATGTTCTTCCCTCTGTCAAAACACAAGCAGGAATATGGAGCAAAGACAGACAAATACTTTCTATGGCTTTTTGTGCTAAATATTAAATAGTGTTGTCAAGATTGACAGAGATGGTGTCATGACTGTGACCAGAATATTTGTGAAACAGATTCCAGGGAAAGGTGATGAAAACAGTCAAATTCCAGCCTTACACCAATGACAAACTACTCACTGTTTGTTATTGGATATAACTTTGTAAAGAAGTGAGTAAGGAATTAGAGTGTGGAGTGTGTTGTTTTTTTCCCCAAAAAAAGTTGTCTGAAGTCTTGAGTACTACAATACTACTAAACAATAAGCCAAAGCTCAAACAATAAATAAAAAAGTTGGAAATAAGGTGTCTTTACTTGGTAACTTGGGGCAACTCAGGGTTGTTACAACAATTTTACTGACAGTTTACCCAAGTTTTTATCTTTGTCGGATGATAATCTTTCTATACTGACCTCCTCAAGTCCTCTCTTTCTTGTAAACTCAAAATACCTTGCCTTGTACCAGATCACACTGCGTAGCTCCTCCCACAGGTTTTCCCTCTCTCCTGCATGTGTGCGTGTGCAGTTTTTTCAGGTTGGAGGAGGGGAGTTTTGATTTGCCGTGCAGTCAGACGAGGGAGGTCGCCTTTCAGTCCAGATATGGAGGTCCTGCTGCTGAAAGAAAGACTTTTTGAATCCTCTGAAACTTTTCTTTTACTTTTTACCAGAGTGGACATCATCTGGGAGAAGAATCATTTCTTTTAGTTCATGCATATCCATTCCTCGGTTTCATTTACACACTTTGAATAGCGTATTACCTGTGTATTAGGCTTTTTTGGCAAACTATGGCTACATCATCTGTATGCTGCTAGTTGTGGTCAGATTCTTATCTAAGGTTTTTGCCAGTGTTTTCAAAGTAGCGTTAAAGATAGTTGTAAAGCAATGTTCTGGAAGTTACTTGGCTGTAGTTTCCACTGCATCTAATCTAGTGTTTTTGTTTCTCTTGGAAGATTTTCTTTGCTTTATCACTTCATTCCTGCCTCCTTAATCTACTCTCCCTGGATCCTTTGTGTTTTTTGAAGAGGGAGGAGCTCAGGACCAAAGAGAAAAAGACTGGACACAGTTGTCATTTTGTGCATTACATTTTTTTGTGAATTTTAAGGCAAGAACAGTTGACAAAAAAAAAGACAACTCTTGGATCTTAAGGTTTAAGAACTCTACACACAATGAGTATTCTTTGACTTTGGCTTTTTCACAAACTAATCCGAAACTTGCTGCTAGTTAGCTATGGACTGCACAGCGGCAATTTTAAAAGCTTGTGCCCGTTCACGGATTAAGTTGTGCCGTCCCGACTGTTCGTTTGTGCGTCGCCCACGGAGACGGGATAATAAGTGCGGATGCTGTGGAGATGCTATGGCAGCGCACGTCGTTGGCCACGTTTGCTCGCTTCTGCAGTGCTTGCTGTTTTACGTTTGCTGCTGTCTGTCGCATGATGAGAGCCCTGATCTGCGTCGCAATTGGCTGGAACGCACTAACAATGTAGTCGTGAGAGGAGGAAGAGGAAGAAGAGAGGAGGAAGGTGGGGTTATTAGTGAACTTATTATGTTATGGTCTCTGTTTTGTATATGCTTATGTTGTTATCGTTTTACCATGGAACTAGCTTACAATTGGTCAAACTGTCAAAACAAAACTCAGACATACACTCAAGGGTTTAAATTTATATTGCAGATACTTTCTTTTTTTTACAATTTTGTATGAGTAATTAAAAAGGCATTGCATAACTTTTAGCCGGTAGAGGGCGCAGATCCCTCTATAGACTCTGTGTTGTTAAGACGGCGGCACAATATTCACGAGTCAATCCTTTACAAGTGACTTTCCAGGCCGGCAAGTTTGGAAGTAAAAACTGAAATAGTAGGGTAATTTTTATTGTACAGATACAACTCTGCTAGGTTCCAGTGTATTGTCGTAAAGCATCACTCGCATAATCACTTGCAATATGTAACCATCCTGGGGACAGGAAAGTTACATTACAGGTTTCTGTCCAGCTGAGGGTAGTGTCAGTGAGAAAGGCATGATTCAACTGAGCTCATGTCTAAGAACCATCAAACTGATTTGGAGAATGTATATTTTTGGGCTAAAGGTGAGCCAATGGTCCATAGCTTTACAGTGTTAATATGTTTTGAATAATGGCACATTTCATTTCTGTCAAATGATGGTCTAATGTTGTTTTACCAATGTCTCATTGATGTTTGCTTTATCACAAACCTCTCGAAAAAAAGCTGTCTCTATTCCACTTTATGAGTTTTAAATGTCAATTAAATCAATTTATAGAAACATGACTATTGAAGGAAACAAATTGGCCCTTTACAGTATTTTATCAAGTCTGCACATACATTTTAGTTTGTAATATAGTTGCCTTTTCAGCTAAAGTACCAAAGAGCGATTATAATGAAACCATGAAAAGCAACAAAATGATTAACTCACTTATACAGTATTGTTGAAAATAATATCAGTACAATGTCACTAACCAGAATAATTCATGTTTTTATTGCTAAGTGGAAAACAAGTTACCAGTAGGTGCAGTAGATTCTCAGAAAACAAACAAGACCCAGCTTTCATGATATGCACAATCTTAAAGGCCTGTTCACACCGGGACAAATTTCGCGCGCGATATTCGCCGACGTTTAACGCCTTGTGACTAAACAATGGCCGCCAATGTGAGTGTTCACACCAACGCAAAAAACGCCGCGCGTAAAAGTGTCAGTTTTTTAAGAACGCCTCAGGTTTGTTTTTTTGGTTTGACGCGCCGCGTCAAAAACTATTCGACCAATGAGATTAGCGCTTTTGCTCACGTGTCTGGAGCTTCTGAAGTTACTGTAAAACACAACTTGGGGGCGCTCAAACACAAAACGGTCTTGCCGAGCACACATACTTAACGGCGAAGAAGATATACGCCAAGTAGCATCTACACTGCCGGGAAGAAATAAGTCACAAAGAACTTATGACAAATGCGACATCAATTACAAAAATTACTTACTCTCTTCTTCTGAGTGAAAAGCAAGTGTCAGAAGCGTAAAGTTGCGCAGCGCCACCTTGTGTACCGGGGTATTTCTGTTTTACATTAAGCGCCATCTAATGTCAGGGAATGAATTTGAATGTTCACTCGGCTCATCGTCAGCGAAAATCGCTTGGGTGTGAACACAAAAAACGTGTTGAAAAACGCTGGCGAATAACGCGCACCAATATTCGTCCCGGTGTGTACGGGCCTTAAGGCTGTGCAATTAGTTGAAAGGGGTGTGTTTGGAAAAAATAGCAGTGTGGCATTCAAACACTGAGTTCATTAACTTTGTAAAAAACAAAGTTAAATCAGGTGGGCCTTATTTAAGGGTGAAGCCACTAGCACTTGTTGAACATGGGTCGTTTAAGACATGGTTCAGAAGAACAGCGAACTTTGATTCAAAAGTTGATTAAAGGAAAACCTATAAGGTACAAAAAATTATAGGCTGTTTAGCTAAAATGATCTCCAATACCTTACAATGGAGAGCAAAACCAGAGAGACGTGGAAGAAAACGGAAGACAACCATCAAAATTGATCAAAGCATAACAAGAATGACACAGGCTCAGCCAATGATCAGCTCCAGGAGGATTAAAGACAGTCTGGAGTTACCTGTAAGTACTGTAACAGTAACAGGAAGACGTCTTGTGAAGCAAATCTATTTTCAAGAACCCCCCACAAAGTCCCTCTGTTAAAAAAATAAACCATGTGCAGAAGAGGTTACAATTTGCCAAATAACACATGAACTGGCCTAAAGAGAAATGGACTGATGAGAGTAAAATTGTTCTTTTTTGGGAGACGACCCCCAAACTCTGAATTCAAGCCACAGAAGACAGTGAAGCAAGCATCGTGATATGGGCATGTTTCTCCCACTATGGTGTTTGGCCTATTTATCACTTACCAGGGATCATGGATCACTGGAAACTAGTGAACAAGTCTTGGTTCCAAACAAACAAAATTAATGTTATAGAGTGGCTAGTCCAATCCCCGGGTCTTAATCCAATTGAGAAGTTGTTTCTGAAGCAAAACCAAGAAATGTAAATGAATTGAGGAATGTTGTTAAAGAATCATGGAGTGGAATAACAGCTGAGAGGTGCCACAAGTTGGTGTCACACACATGTGAAGCAGTTTTAGTTTTATTGCCACTTAATAAAACATATACTAAAATCCTATACTAAAAA
Organism: Neodontobutis hainanensis; assembly: GCA_024349245.1. Lineage (NCBI taxonomy): Eukaryota > Metazoa > Chordata > Actinopteri > Gobiiformes > Odontobutidae > Neodontobutis > Neodontobutis hainanensis. Next base: position 926,983 of record JALDNG010000029.1, read on the forward strand.
AATATACAAAAAAAAGAAAGGATAGTTGATATATCTGGTATTGGGAAACTGATTATAATCAATCAATTTAAGACCCTCCAATAAAAAGGAGTCTTGCCAGTCTCATATTGGTGGCCTTGATACAAACATAAATTTATTGGGTATGTATTGATCGGTCACTGTAATGAGCTATGTCCTTCCAAATGACACTCAGCCTTATAAGAACCAGCAGGGTAACGTCCTTGGTTGAATTTCCAATAGCTCCAATAGGTTTCATTCAGGAAAATGATAATGAGAATAGAATGATAGGGTAAACTGTTGCACATTGGTTCAAGCACATAAATGTACACTATAAATGGGCCATGACAACACCATAGTGACAGAGTGCACACTGTATACTGGCTGTGGAGTTCAATTCGACTTTAGCATCTGCGGTTAGTGAAGTTAGCAACATCTTAACAGCAGACCACCACATCATTGTCAACTAGTCCCTGTTGTAAGTCCATCTCATCATAGAACTAGCTCACCTCTTCACTCGCAGAAAACGTTTGCTACTTTTGCTGAAACTTAAATGAATGCAAATCAGCACTGTTAACTGATTCATTACATTAGTCTCAGCTTTTCACTCCAAATAAATCATTACATTTTTAAAGATTGCTATGTATATTTAAAGAGTTGAATTTGCCTCAAACTAGTTTTGTCAAGATCACACCAGCTGAGACGAGTCTGGACCATGACTAGTGTATGATGCATTGAAAGAGATACCAGAGACAATCCAAACAAATCTAAGTCCAGTCGAAGACCAAGTCTAAACTTTTTATGGCATGAGAACTGAATGTTGAATTTAATTTCAACATTAAAATAATTGGACTAACGCACTTTTGTTTAGACAAAAAAAAAACTCTGGTTAGAACAAGATTGTGCTAAGCCAATAGCAGAATAAAAATCATGTTCCTGCAATAAAGCAACAAGGCTCAAAAGCAGTTCTAATAATAAACATGGTTCCAATTAAAAAGTTAAAACACTTTCTCTAGGCTCAAAAGAGTAATCAAGAGAGAATAAAAAAACAAAACAAATAGGAAGTGAATGGAAGAAATAATGGGACACTGCAGCTCTTAACAAGGACAAAATGGAAAAGTCTGCTGTCTGTCTCTCTGATCCTTCCATTTGATTTTTTTCTGCAGCTAAAAACGTCTCACCCACCCTGTCATTGACTGACCACATGTGCACATGTATGAGCACACATATTTTCTGTGTTCTTTTTGTTAGCTCGGTTTTCAGCATGCGTGGGACGTGCCACTTTAGTTCCTACTCGGGCAGTCAGCAGTTTATCGCTGTAATTACAGAGACAGAGAATATGAGTTTTCATGCTGTGGCTGTGGCTTTTGTATGAGCCTGAGTGCGCCTGTGTGTGTGTCTATACTTGGCATATTTAGGTCATGATAGTGAATATATTAATGTGGAGATCAATCACAGTGTTGCTCCAGTGGGCTTTGCATTGGTTACAGAGTGTGTATGTATGCGCGCCTAAGTTCTTCAACACTTTGTTCTACTCGCATATTGGATTGGACTGATGTTATTTCTGTTTTTCCCAATTGGCTAGGTTTACTTTCACATAATAGGAAGGTGGGGCTTTCAGTCCCCATGGCAACAGGGTAGATAGGCAGAACCTCTAGCAAAAAAAAATATTTACAGTACAAAATATCCATTACTTTACATTATTTGAGTGAGTATTTACTGGGGCTTGTGCTATACGCAAATCTCTCATTATCGCATTATCATAAATCACAATCTCTATATCGTATTTGTTAGCTTGCTATGCTTTTACAATTGCTTTATTTAGCCATTTCACTGAAAAATAATTGCAGTTGTAAATGTATTTAATTTATGTTATACAAATACAGTACAGACAAAGTGTTTAAGTGAGCGTAAAAGTCTTATTAGCTTACTGGATTACTTATATACCAAGTTAAAACCACCCAGATGCTTTATTTACTCACCGAATGGTTCTTGTCTTAATGTTTCACTGTCATATTCTCTCTCCAGGGGAGGAAGAGGAGTTAGGACCACCCCCCTCAGTAGATGAAGCCGCTGATGCGTTGATGACCAGACTGGGCTTCTTACTTGGGGATAAAGTTGTTGCTCGAGAGGCAGACCCATCTTCACACGTCCAGGAGGATGGACAGGTAGAACAAGACTTTTGCGTAACATTTATGATGGTGAAACTGCATTCAGTGTGGATGTTTGTTAAAGCCAAAACATTTACAACAATTCATAAAAAACTAACTCTGAAACAATAAATGGAAATGTTTATATCATAAACATTATTGAATGATTTATGGGATAAAAGTAAGAATTTACATTTTATGGCTACATGTGAGGAACTGAGAGTCATTCAGTTCAATTCTATCTTTTAGACACACAGTTTTGGTCCATAACAGTAGATAAAACAATACATAACAAACATTTAAAGTCCATTACAAAAAGATTGTATGGAGTCCTTTAAGCCACTGTAGTTGTTTTTTCAGTACAGATGTATATCTGTAGCAGCTTAGTGCAGGGCCTCTGTGAAGGAGAATTTTGAAACTTTTGAACACTTTAACTGGTCTTTTGTAATTACAGAGAAGTTATTAATCTGTAGAAAGCCCAGAAAGTTTATTTAATCATTCCAGTTTTACACATTACAATAATGTATTGAGTGGGCCTTTAAAATTAAGTAAAATAAGTTCCTATTTCTGTCCAGTCCAGTACCTAATATTTCACAGCCTCATGGTTGTGAATCACTAATGAACTAACAATGCCTCATAACGTCATCAGTTGTAGTCTTTATTTATGTCTATATGTACGTATGATAATGATATAAACTAATTTAAATAATAATATATATAAACTGTTAAGCATACATTACCACGGCTTTGCTGTCTGCTTGCAACATCTAAACTCACCCATTAGAATGTGAATCATAAAATGAGCCAAACTCAGTGTGATTCTGTATTGATGCCTCACTCCCACCGTCTGCTTTCTTCTCCCCAGAGGATCTCTCCGTCCTCCAGCCTGGCCAGTAGCAGCACCTCCCCCTGCTCCACGCTGCAGCCCCCTGCTGGAGGAGAGGGCAACAACAACAACAAGCACACCCCCTCCAACTACGCCTCCATCACCTCCCCCTCTTCCACCCTGGACAGCAGAGACAGCGGCATCATCGGTGACCTACTAAAAACAAAGCATCTGCTCATAATACACCCACGAATTACGATTTAACTGCTTCTTCTTCTTCTTCTAATTTTCTTCAGCCACACTGACCAGCTATTCTGCAGAGTCAGCGATGGAGCAGGGTGACAGCGCCGGCAAGTACCGGGGCGACAGTTACCACGGCAGCAGTTCAAACATCTGGCAACAGGGGGGTCGGCAAGTGGTGGCGTCCACGTCCTCGTCCAGCATGGTGGCACCAAGAAGCGGGAAGAATGGCTTTCTGTACAGGACCGAAGACGACAACATGTCCGCCTCCACCTACAGCCTCAACAAGCTCCACCCGGACCGAGCACACAACTTCTCCCGCTCCTCAGGCTCCACCCACTCCATCCCGCTCTACCTCATGCCACGGCCAAACTCGGTGGCGGGTAAGATGTGATTGTGTGTGTGTGTGGGGCGCTTTCTTTCCTGTTAGGAAGGAAATGCATCACTTGCTGCCACTCGGCCCGGCAGTGAGCTCATTCTGAAGGCTGTTGTAAGTTTATATCTCAGGATTTACTGCCGTTCAAATTGCATGAGCTGTGGCTATGGCTCAGTCAGCAGGTTTGGGTCTGATTAGTCAAAGTAAGGAGGGATTATAATTCATTACTGTGCTTTCATTCAAGTTGCTTTAGGAAAACTCAATGTGATACAGAGCTTTGCGAAAGATAAAGAGCCTATGAAGTGTAACAGCTTATATTTGATTCTATCTTTGTTAGACAGTGACTAAAACGTGGAGCTAAACACTCCAGTACGTTAAACTGAAGATGCAGAATCCTTATTTGTGATAAATTAGAATCTAAGGCAGTTGCAAAATGGTAATGATTTTTCAAATGAAGTTTGTCTTGGTTTTGTGATACACATATTTTAACACACCCCTTCTGTCTGAACAGAAACATGTTTTATTCATGTAGACAAAGGACTTTTTTGGCTATTTGAAATCTAAACTTTGTCTACTGTGTTAAACGTGAGATCTTGTGACATAAAAGATCATCTCATGATAATGTAAACTGCTCTCTGGAATTAAAGTTGAGAAAGCTAAGAATAAACACAATTTTTTACTAACCATGACTCAATACACCACAGTTTAAGTCCTTTAAGTTCTAGAAGGTAAATTTTATGGCTGGGCAAGTTAAAGTGTTAATTTCAGAGCAGAGGGAGACATGATCTTTGATTAGTGAGCTCTGAGCAGTAACACATGCAACATTCTGTTTAATAATGCCACATTGTAAACCAATTTAGTATTAGTAGTATTATTAGTATTTATTATTATTGTGAGTTAGGCTTGGACTGGACTAGCAATCTGCAATTTAAATTAACTAATTGTTTACAAAACTAACCAAAAACAGTGAGAAAAACGACCCACATCATCTATTCATCTTATGTATTAAATTAATATGGAGCTACTACACAGTGACATAAGCTACAAGTTGATAAAATTAGCCTATGTTTCTGCTGGTACCTGTTGTTGTTGTTGTTGTTGTTGTTTTTTTTTTGTTTTTTTTTCTACTTTGTAGTCAAGCTGTCTCCATCTACAGATATACTTCTTTTATAAAACGCCACAATTTTCTAAAATGAATTTTAAAACCCAAGGGAACTTCACTTTAAAAGGCTTAGCCAAACCATTATCTTAATTGATAGTTTAATTTAAAGCTACATTAAAACGGACGGCAGTTGCCTCTTCATTCAAATAGTCCACTAGATAAAACTTCCATTAAGAATAACACCATCTAAAATCAGTAAATTTGATTTAGTGATGCACAACCCCCCTCATGTGATACATGGACTAGTCTCGTCCTCCCTTCCCTCTTTTGTTGATTCTTATAAAAAGTAAAAACCATGGGCATTTGGGGAAAAGAAAGGAAGGGACGTGTATGACGTTACTCTCACCCACACAGGCACACACACATACCGACAGGATACAAGGCACAGTTATCTGACATTCTCAGTGGCATTGGATTTGAAGAGACTGAATTACAAGTTGGAAAGTCTTTCTCTAGAAACCTTAATTTTAAGAAATTAGAGTTTTGTGACCATGGCTGGTTTTGAGGTTTGGGAATATTCTGCTTATCCTTGCCCTATTCTTCTCATCAACAATAGGTAAGAACGTAAAGATTATGCCAATGATTATTTTAAAATACTGTTTGTATTAATCCTAGGCTTTAGTTATATTTAGTCATATATTACAGTTTCTCTAGAGTAGAACATAACAGGCTCTTAATATTGGTCAACTCAGTGCCGTAGTGTCCAAAAGCACAGGTATATAAATCTTTTACAAGTGTTTTGTCTGCAGCTTAAATTTGTAGTACCTTGGCTACAATAAAGACATGGGGCAAATTGTCGCTAATTAAAAAAGCTCAACCGAATCTACCGATGCATGTAAGACAGTGGTGCACAAACTAAAGTCCGGGGGCCAAATTTTACCATTCTTGGTAACTAATGCACTTTTGTCTGCAGTGCTTCTCAAACTTTAAAAAATAATCCCCCCCACACACAGTAAAGCCAAGACCAAGATGACCGTTATCATATTTTTGTGACTGGGTCTTTGATGTATGTTGGCTGTTTTCGACATCTGGAAATGTATTTTCTTTGCTTGCGTTTCTTTTTGCTCCTTCAGTGTATTTGTCCATGTTTTAGTCTCTCTGCCCAGAGCTCGACAGTCGCCATGGAAGCGTTTTTTGTCACTTTTTAAAGAGTCTGTGTTGCAGCACTACTCAACATTAGTTCTGCGCAATTTTTGGGCCCCCCGAACGGGCGCACCCCACACTTTGAGAAGCACTGGTCTAAAGCAAAGTTAATGCGATTAGGGAGACTTGTGAACTGTACACAGACTAGCATAATTAACACAAATCAGCCAGTAATAGGTCCCAATAATTAACACAATTAAGTATTATTTGGGATTAAAGTATGGCTATCAAGCATTGCACTACATAAAAATAAATATAAATCCTTTTATTTTGTCTTTTTCAGCCACTAGTACTGCCCACCTTGAAGATCTGGCTTATCTAGATGAACAACAGAGACACATCCCAGCAAGAGCCTCCCTCAGAATGCCCAGACAGAATTCTGGGAGTCGTAGTCAACAGGACCACAGAGGTAAGAGCGCATTTTCACTAATAAAACAGTGATTTTAAACAATAATATACTCCTGTTTTCTCTTCTTCTGCAGTGCGCTTCACTCCATCCCTCAACCTGAAGCCTTTCCACTTTGAGATTCCCAGTCTGGCAGGTAATTGGCTGTTCACAGGAAGGGAGTGGCTTTTCCAGGAAGTAGATGCCTGTCTGTGCAGCAATGACCCAGCAACAAATCGCGGCGTAGTGATCGTTGGTAACATGGGCTTTGGCAAAACCGCCATCATCGCCCAACTGGTGGCTCTCAGTTGTCATGGAAATCGCATGTGGCCGACCGCTGCCAATAACCACACTGTGCCAAAATGTAAGGCCAGAGAAAAGAACAACTGTATCAACAGTTATTAGTAATTATATTGTAACATGTTCATCTGATAAACTTTCCCTTAGATCCTGAAAGTGTGCCGTTCTCCCACAATTCAATGGGAAGAGGGGAAGGAGTGGATGAAGGAAGGGAGGAGAGCTGTCCAGGGACTCCAGAAATGAAGAGGAGACAGGAAGAGGCACTGAGGAGGCTTGCGGGACAGGTAGCATCCTTACTTTACCTCCCTAATATAAACTTGGGAAATGAAGCAGATCAAACATATTTTAAATTATCAAATTTCTTCTAAAGGGAAAGTTTTTTGCAGTACTTGTCGGGCTTTAAAGAATTAATCAAATGATACAAATAAATAGTCTGCTCTCTGTGTATTTAAGTAGAATTTTTAGGGGGCAGTACCAACGAACACAAAATACACTACCTTTGGACGTTATTGGATAGACATACAACCAGTGAGAGTATTACATGAAGGCAGTTCCATTTTTTTGATAAACTGTTTGATCTGAGAGGATGGGAATGGTTGGCCAGGCCACATTTGTTGCATATAAGCTACATTTTTAAAGAAAGTCATAAGTCAAGTTCTTAGTTATAAACATGCTACTCATGTCATTGTGACATTTTATTTCTTTATTTTCTATAGCCTGACGTTTTCCTTCTCTTTTCTAAATGTCAACGCAAATGAATTCCCAATACTAATGATAACATGGTCATTCTGTGCTAATATCGAAAGTAGGTTATCTCCATATTTGCAAATCCAAAGGAAAAGCACAGCTTAATCAGATCTGCCAATGCAGCCATTACAAAGTGCAAAACATAAACAAACAAACCTCCGCTAGTGACGTGTTTTGTTTTTTTGTTTAGCAAGCAGCTTTTTTATTTTTCTATTGCACTTTTTAAATGGTCATGATTTCAAGTGTTTCATATTCAAGGTTTGAAAAATGCTTTTTGATAAGGTGCTTGAAAATTTATGTCATAAATCCCTGAAGCACGGCCTCCTTTACACTTGCACTACTGCTGGTACTGGAATATTGTGGATTTTCAGTATTACATATTTAATGCCATATTGTTCACTTGGTTTATCTTGTTTTTATGTTGTTATATAAATTACAACAATTATTGTGAATGGCAAAAATGGATTAATAAGAAACACAGTTGAGAAAAGTTGAATATGTTTGTATAGGTTTCTATCTTTTTTAAACCGTTAATGTGATGGAAAAGCTTATAGTGGAACTTAACAGTGCTGGGAAAATGCTAGAGTAACAGTTAGCTTTTTCATTTTAGAGAAAAGTATCTTATGTCAAAAAGAAGACACATTTCTCTTAAAAGTACAACATTGATATTCTTCTTCATATTATAAACGTAAAAGCCTATGAATCATAAAATCTTTCTGTAATGATGTCTTTTTTTTTATTTTCTGTCCCTTTCTTGACCCCATCCAGCTGTTAGTGTCCATCACTCTCGTGTTTACCTCTGCCTGTCTTTCTGCAGGTGGTCTCATATCACTTCTGTCAGGCCGATAACTGTCACACCTGTCTGGTCCCCGAGTTCGTCTACAACATGGCTGCCATGCTCAGCGCCAGTCCTCAGCTGTCTTCATATCGAGAACTGCTGCACCAGTCGCCTCAGTTACAGAGCACTCTCAGTCTGCGCTCCGTCATCCAAGACCCAAACTCTGCTCTACTAAAGGGAATCCTAGAACCACTAGAACTACTCCACAGAGGTACAAACACAATGTAATTCATTTTAGCGTTATGTTCTACCAAGATAATATTGTTCAGTCTAACCTGTTAATGTTGTTGTTTTTTTCAGAGAGGAAGATACAAGTGGACAGGACGGGGCTTATTGTATTGATTGATGGACTAAACGAAGCAGAGTTCCACCGACCGGACTATGGTGACACTCTGGCTTCCTTCCTGATTCGGAACATTCAGAAATTTCCTCCCTGGTTAAAGGTCATAACTACTGTCAGGACTGGCCAGCAGGTACACACAGTCAAAGAAAAATGCTCCTGTCAATATTTAACATATGCCATAAAAAGGCATATGGGGAAAGGACAGGGTGTACACATAAAAGTAAAAGTATTGTGGTCAATTTAGTAATAAGTGTCATGTTTGTGTGTCAAATGTAATTCTATGTAGGGGTGCCTTATCCAAACACCCATTATCCTAAAGACACCTTGAACGGCAATAATCAGTGTTGTAGTATCAGATATTTGGATTTTTCATGTTGTTGTTCATTAACCATTCAGAGTTGGAAATCATATAAATTATTAGTTGCACAAAGCTTTAATAAAAATCCTTTTTATTAATTATTTTAGTTAATAAAAAATAAATAAAATAAAAAAACGGACCATTTTATCCAGCACAAGAAACAAGTGCATTACATCAAACCCAAGTTTAGAGTTTCCAGATGTTGGTGAACTGTAAAACATCAGAATAAGTAAGTTTTCCCTCCTCAGGACATCACTCGTTCCTTGCCTTTCCACCGAATCTCTCTGGACAGAATGGAGGAGAACAGCGCTATAGACCACGACCTGCAGGTAACACACACACACACACCACCTGTCTTTTCTTTTTTTGATTAAACCTCCTATGTCTTTACCTATCAACATATGTTTTTTTCCTCAGGGTTACCTGATGCAGCGTATCCACAGCAGCGCCGAGATCCAGAGCAACGTGTCTCTTAGTAATGGTCGGCTGGACAACACCGCTCTGGCAAAGCTGATCAGTCACCTGAAGAGTCTGAGCAGAGGATCCTACCTGTACCTGAAACTCACCCTGGACCTGATAGAGGGGGGGTATCTGGTACTTAAGAGCTCTAGCTTTAAGGTGAGGGATGGGGTTTCCACTGAAGCGGTACAGTAAGAGTCAGGTTGGTTTAGTATGTTTTAGAGGCGTTTCCATTGTCAAAATCAATTCTGTATGCATTAAAAACAATTTGTGGAAATAAATAATATAAGATCAGTGAATGTTAATTCGGGGGTGCCACAAGGATCGATCCTTGGAACGACACTATTTCTCTTGTGTAATAACTCAAGTTAAGTGTATAATGCATAAGTGTATTTTATTTGCAGAAGATTCAATCTTATTTATTTCAGGAGAAAATATAACAAAACTAAAAGTAGTTAAATATTTTTAATGGTTTATATTGACTATAAATTAATCATATTCATTATTTATGAATTATTTAGATTTTTTTGTATTTTTATTAGAGAAATAAATGTGTTACTGAATCATTAAACAAAAGAGTTTTTAGGAATCATTATTGATGGAAAAAATCTAAATCAATCAATATTTAAAAGAAAACTGTAAAAGTCAGCAATGTTAACAAAAATATGACATTGTTGATTAAGCAGGTCCTATAAAGCGGTACAGTCTGGTTTTAGTTCTGCACAATTCAGTTCAAAACAACAAACCAAACTGAGCTGAAAACTTATGGTTTACTTACCAAGTCTTTGTTTAAACTCCACAAGTAACATAAAGAAGTGTTTAAAGCTCAGTAGTAGTTGAAATTGTACCGTTGATGCCTTTAAACTACTCATGTGTCTTGTCTCGTCCTGTAGGTGGTTCCCGTGAGTCTTGCTGAGGTTTACCTTCTGCAGCTTAACATCAGGTTTCCCACTCAGTCATCGTTCCAGAGAGTTCTGCCACTACTCAACGTCACTGTGGCCTCTCTGCACCCTCTGACAGACCAGCAGGTATAGCATTATGTTGTTATTTATTGACCTCTCCTTATATAACATTAATAAAGCTCTATAAACACCTATCTGCCGTAACACTTGACCCAGAATACAAGCCCCAGTGACGTGTACCATGTCAAGAACAATAACCAAATCATCATAATGTTACGGCTGATCATTTCAGGACTGCATTTAAACTAATTTTCTCTGTATGTTCTAGTTGTTTGAGGTGGTAAATGCAAGTGCCGTGGCTGGAGGAACGTTGCCGTGGTCGGAGTTTGCACAGCGGCTAGAGCAGCTGTCTCCTTTCCTGCTGTGGCGGAGTGACGGCAGCAGGATGTTGAACCACGCCTCCTTCAGGGAGTGGCTGGTGTGGAGGGAAGAGGGGCAGGACGACAGGTTCCTCTGCGACCCCAGGTGCATGGTGGTAGAGCGAAAAATCTCTCCAAGACTTGTTTACACTGCACAATTTTTTTTACAGATAAATATATTTCTTGTTTTTGTTGTTTTGTGTCTGTGTTCAGGAGCGGTCATACTCTGCTGGCCTTTTGGTTGTGCCGACAGGAAGGTAAAGTGAATCGGCAGCAGACTCTGGAGATGGGGCATCACATCCTGAAGGCGCACATCTACAAGGTACACACTCACACACCTGAGAGCCATATATTCCCAAAGCTTTGTGCTGAGTCATAACAGTTTGTCATTATTACTCCCCAGGGGCTCAGTAAGAAGCTTGGGGTTTCTTCCTCAGTACTTCAGGGACTGTGGCTTTCCTACAGCACTGGGAGCCTGAGTCCTGCTCTGTCATCTCTACGCAACCTCTACACTCCCAACATCAAGGTGACACCATGTTCACACACATCACATGACACATTCACAAAGCGGTTTAGCTGTAATGGTGCTTCTTGTCCGTGCAGGTGAGCCGGCTACTGATTATGGCCGGAGCTGATGTGGACTACCGTACTGATGTCCTTAACAACGCCCCTCTATTGTGTGTACACGCCCACCTTGGATACAAAGATGCTGTGTTGCTGCTGCTTGACCATGGAGCTCAGGTACTTAAATTAATTTAAATAAATACTTAAAATATATACAGTAAATTGATATCCCTTTTATGGCAAATGCTACTTCACTCCAGTCGGCTCTAATCTTTAGTCCTATGTTCTGCATTTGCAGGTGGATGCCCAGTCGAATGATGGTCTGACAGCACTAGGATTCGCTGCAGCAGCTGGACATTCAGATATTGTGACCATGCTGAGTCAGCATAGAGCCAAGGTAGCGGTTTCTGCTTACTCTGTTTTTGTCTCTCAGCCAAAGCCACTGTATAGACTGTCCTTTTACAAGAAGCCTCCAGCATTAACAGGGATACTACATGGGGAAGTCAAGTTTTGGAAAAAATTTGCACTAAATTGTAATTCAACTGAATTCTGAGGTCACAGTGCCTGGTGTGTGTTTCTGTTTCCCTTAGGTGGGCCACGTGGACAGCTCGGGCCGGTGTGTGCTGGTGATTGCTGCTCAGCGGGGACGTCACGAGGTCCTGCACTTCCTGCTCAAGTCTGCAGACTGGAACTGCACTTCCTGCTGCGGCCAGCGGGGGGTGAGCAGGGACCAGGCGGTGCAGCAGGCTCTCATCGCAGGAGCCAGCATGGGCCACACTGAGGTATACATCCTACTCCCACACACGAAGGAAAGTATTGAGTTAGTTTTTTAGGATGGATGGTTTCTAACGAAAAGGTCTCTGTGCAGATTGTGTCATTCCTGTTGGATCTGTCTGAGGAAGAAGAGGACAGACCGGAGATTAACACATTTGACAGTCTGTGGGGGGAGACAGGTACTGCTGTTACACTATACACTATGTTATAAAAATCTTAAGAATATTATTCTACTTAATCTTGTCTTCATATTCTGTCAAAGTTAAAAGTATTTATTCATAGCTAGGAGAAGATTTAAAGTGTCACTCTGTTACTGGTTTAAGCAGAGGATTAATCAGTGTGTTTTGATTTTTCTCAGCTCTGACAGCAGCTGCAGGAAGTGGCAGGCTGGCTGTGTGCAGGCTGCTGCTTGATCAGGGAGCTGCTGTGGAGAAAGCCAACAGACGCAGCGTCGCTCCACTTTTCAGCGCGGTGAGGCGGGGCCATTGGCAGGTACAACACAGGACACACAGCAGAGTGAAGTACAATAACGCAGTTGTGAATATAGAGTGCCATGGCTCCGTCTGTGTCTCTGTGGATCAGGTTGGCGAGCTGCTGCTGAATCACGGTGCAGAGGTGAACATGGTGGACCAGCAGGGGCGGACAGCTCTGATGATGGCAGCATCAGAAGGTCATATGTCCACTGCACAGCTGCTGCTGGATCATGGTAATCTATCAAGCAAAAGCTATTTATTCATTCACTTTATTTCATTCACACCCTGGACAATTGCCAGTTAGTCGTTGAGTAGATAAAAAAGCTACAATGTTTAAAAAACATATATATATATATATAACAATAGAATAAATCATTCTTTAAAACTAGCAGCAGCAACACTGCAATGTTTCAAAGCAAAGTACACCATATAAATTCTTCATGCTGATTCACGGTTCATTCACAAACTGCTCTCTGTACTGGCCAAAGCATTGTATTTTATTTAAAAGAGAAGGAAGTGTCAGACATTTTGGCATAACACCATCAAAAAACAGCATTTAAAAAGGCAGAGTCATGTAAGAGACAAGCATGTATTGAAACCCACACAAGACCAAGACTGTCAGTGACACATTGAAATAAATCCTTGGGAACAGTTAGAACATCCAGTAAAAGTCCAGTCTTGGGTCAAGTCCAAACTCAAGCAGGAGTTGGTGTTTTTGCTGAAGGAGGTAGCATTTGAGTGAAATTAAATTAGAATTTTTAAATTATAGAAGTTTCCATCCATCACAAAATAATGTGGAACAATAAACCCGTTGTGGTTAGATTTGTCTCGAGAAAATACCAAGAAAAAGTGAGTTTAAGACCTAGAAAAGTAACCTTGTTTTGTGGCTGGATCGCGAGTTTTATTTAGAAAATCCATTCATTTAATCCATCGGTTCACTGTCATCACTGCGTGTAGGGGCCTCTCTGGACCAGAATGACAAAGAGGGACTAACGGCGCTGAGCTGGGCATGTCTCAAAGGGCAGTTGCCATTGGTCAGAGAGCTGGTGGACAGAGGAGCAGATACCACTCACGTGGATCGTAGTGGCCGGACCCCGCTGGACCTGGCTGCTTTCTGCGGTGACCCTGAAGTGGTATGTGTCCGTGCCTCTACTCAACCTTCATCCTGTCATAACTAAGAAGGGGGCAATTATTTACACAAAGCTACCCGATGAGCAACTGTCTGTTTAAGGATAGTATAGCACCAGACTTTGTGAGCCCAAATTTATCTCTCTAAGGATACAAATCTCTTTTTCAAGTAAGTCCAACAAAGACAGACAACAGCACAAATTTACAAACTCAGGAAACAAAAACTGCAAAACGTTATGCACCTACAGCAACATACTTTTTGATTAAGGACATTCAAGACATTTTTTTTGCATTAATATAAAACAAAACATATGTCTTAATTGAAAAATAAATGCCAGGTAATCATTAACACGATGGCTAAAATGGATGTGCTGCCATCTGCTGACTCAAAAGTGAATTAAATATTTTATACTAAGCAAATCCTTGACTAAATACCCAAGTTCCTCTGGCATTTATTTTGTGCCATTGACATGTTTTCAACACACTACCATTGCAACATTGCTTCTGTTTTTTTTTTTTGTTTTTTTTAGTTTTCATTTTGAAATCCCAACCATTTAAAAACATTTTCTTGTGTCCTAGGTACCCAGGTTGAGTTATTTATTTACAAGCAACTTTGAGAAACCTTTTTTTGAACCTCCCCAAAAATCTATTTTGCATTCATGGGACGGAAAAAAGAAAAAAACTTTTTATATATAAACAAAAAAATGCTAAACCTGGCATTTAAAGTGTTAAAATAATGACATTATTAACTTCCAAAAAACAAAAAATGATGTGTTGACACATAAGTTATATTCTATGGCAATCTTTAAAACATATTCTTGTGTCCAAGAGATTACTATTTTTCACAAAAAAAAAGAATTTATCAGACTCAATGTTGGTGCCAATTTTTGACGCTCCCAGACCTAGGTAATACTCCACCAAAAAAAATCTAATTTTCATTTATGGGATGGCTTTTTGTGAAATTTTTTTTTAGAGTTAGAAAATCTGAACATGCATAAATATTTATGGTGAGTACTGAAGTTAATAATTCATAAAGACATTCATAAAAATAAATTTGAAAAAATATGTTTATGGCAATCTTTAAAAGAGCATTTCTTAAAGCTAAAAAATGAAGGGAGCCCTAAGGGTTAAGTAGCACTTAGTAGAATTTACATTCTTACACTCTTTTCTGTTTCCTTCTGGTTTAGGTGCAGTACCTGGTGGATCATGGTGCATCGGTGGAGCACGTGGACAGCAGCGGGATGCGTCCTTTAGATCGAGCAGTCGGTTGTAGAAACACATCTGCGGTCATCGCTTTGCTCAAAAAGGGGGCTAAAATAGGTATATATGACTTACCAAAACAACTCAGATTTAACCTGTTTTATCAAACTATAGAAGAGAATTAGGGCCACTGTAAAAAAAAAAGAATAAAATCTCAAAATTATGACATTAATCTTAGAATTCTGACATTTTAGCTTAAATTGTATTTTATTTATTTATTTTTGTACTTTTTGGCTTTGATTTAATAATAGACAGTAGATTGACAGGAAAAAGGGTGAGAGAGAGAGAAGAATGAATGAGAATTGAGCAAATGAGCATGCGCTCTACCAACTGAGCTTGGGGCACCCCGTCCTGTCTCATAATTCTAACTTTTTCCAGTGAGTCATACCACAGAAACATTTCACATAGGCCCTAATGGTTTTGGTAACAACTATGCCATACTACAGAATTTTGTGGCTTAAGTGTTGATGCCTAATAGCCCAAAACATGCCTGCTTGAACCACAATATAAGCTTTGTGTTTTTGTGTAGGACCTGCAACCTGGGCCATGGCCACATCGAAGCCTGATATTTTAATGGTTTTGCTCAGTAAACTGATACAAGAAGGCGACAAACTGTACAAGGTAGTAGCCTCAAGCATCTTTCACACATTATCCACTGTGTCTAACATATAAGTCACTTTTTTAACGTGTTTTAGCATGGTAAAGTGCGGGAGGCTGCTCTCTCATACCAGTCGGCTCTTCAGAAGTTCCCAGGTGACGAGCTGAAGACGTTCCGACAGCTGAGAGTCTGCGTGCTGCTCAACCTCTCGCGCTGCCGCCGCAAAATGAACGTAAGGCTTGTCATTTCTCTGAGCCTTTTATTTGGTACAACAGGAAGCAGGCACACAGCCAATTTTATTAACAACCCCGCTGTATGAAATAAGCTTTAAGAAGAATCCTATACAGTTGTGTTTATAAGTTGCCATTTTTCAGAGAATAGGAATCATGAACATAAAAAAATGTTTGAAGACATTTATTGTTAATCAATTCTGTGTGTGTGTATATACTGTATATATATTATTCTGATTTAAAAAAACATTTTTTTTTAAATCCTCATTGAGGCCGTCTGAACCAAAATAGATGCTATGTCTTAGTAAGACCTTACATTTAAATGGACAATGAAGTCGTTCAGCGTTTAAAACTTTAGGTGTAAAAAGGCTAAATCAAAAAGTAACGGCTCCATTTTCTCCTTTAGCCATCCAAAAGGATCTTATAAAACCATTTACAAAATGCTTAAATATCTCTTTTAAGATTACTATTTTCCAAAATAACGACATGAAAAGAATGGTGATGTTTTATGTAATTGGATTCTCTTTGATAGTGTGTTGATAGAAAATGAACATAAATCCTGTGTTGTGTTTGCATTAGGATTTTAGCCTGGCCGAGGAGTTTGCCACCAGAGCACTGGAGCTAAAAGCCAAATCCTATGAAGCTTTTTATGCCCGGGCCCGTGCCAAACGCAGCCGCAGGTAACTATGGTAACGTGGACATGAGGAATGTCACCATTGAACAGTACTGAACTGTTTACAACAAGTTCCTGTTATAAAATCACAAACACAACAAGGCAAAAGACAGGAAATTTGAACTAATCGTGCTGTGCATGAATTGGCCATGACCAGGAGACTAATGAGTCACACTGTCTCATTAGAGACGTCACGTGAGAAAACAATTGACCTATGGTTAACAACAAGTAGCATCAACATTCTCCAGAGTTTTTATAAATTGCTCACACTTCCAGTTTATCACAATCTTTCCCCGTGCATCCAGGAGATCTGTCATCTTTGATCCTGTCACACTGTGTGACGTATGACATTGATTTAACATTCAATTTTGCCATGACTAATCAATCATTCATCAGCAGCCACTAAAACATCGCACACTGTGACAGTTTTAAAGATTAGGATTTAAACTCAAACCATGAGAAATGTAACAATTGAGTATCATATCAGGGGCCAAAAATATGAATTATCTGTACTCCTGTAAATACAGTATATAGTGTCACTTCCAGTGTATGATAAAAATTACATTTCCTTTAAAATGACATAAAGTAGACCAGGATTCGATGAAATATAAGCAGCTGGATTTAGCCTCCAGGTTCTGAATTTAAACTTGGCATGACATGGTTCAAGTTCTAAGCCCTAGTGCTTGTGTAAGGCATTAGACTAAAACTTCCAACCCAACCGCCACCTCAAAATACTAATTATTTTTATAAAACCCAAGTTATGTTTCACTTTGTTTAAATCCAAATCTTTATAATCCTTGACAATAAAGCCGTGATGTCTTAAGTTCTTGTTTTTTTTAATTCCTTTGACAATTTTCCTCAATTAAAAGAAAAGTTACACACTGCACATTTAAGGGTCAGTTTTGTCTGTCAGTTATCTGATTATTTTGTTGTTTTCACCTCACAGGCAGTACCACGCAGCCCTGGAGGACCTGTTAGAGGCCAGCCGCCTGTGTCCATCAAACCGTGAGATCCAGAGACTGCTGTCCAGGGTCAAAGAAGAGTGTCGCCAGGCCGCACAACAACAAGACCCCTCCGCTCTCCCGTCTCAACATGTTTATCAGCAGAATGTCTCACCCAGTTTTCAGGTGCATGAGAGGGGCGGGGGCTTTACCAACGAGGAAGAAGACGAAGAGACGCTTCAGGTAGAGGCTGTGGGACAAACTCTGGACAGCCACAGCAGTCCTCGAGGCCAGTCGCCAAACTCTCTATCCCCGACTCATATGTATCACCATGTTTCTAGCCCCGCCCACTCACCATCCACTTCCTCTCCTAGCCACACCCGCCATTTTAGCCCAGCCTCTTCCCCAGTCCACCAACAGCGGGTTAGCCCCATGTCAGAAAGCCTGCCTCAGTCAATGTTGGCCATGCACCATTCCGAACAGCACCTCCAGAACCAGGCTTTACAGCACCAGAGGTCTTTCCAGAAGCAAAACACAGTGCAGGGTCAGTGGCTCCAACCAGCCAAAGCTCAAGTGGTCCGAACCAGCCAGCCCACATCCGCAGCCCATTCAAATATGGTTTTTGGCGGTTCTGCTTACTCCCAGTTTGCCCATCTGCCTAAAGAACTGGCTGAACTCGGCGAAGGGTTTTGTCCCGGTTTGACTTCTTATCCCGATGATGTGGATTGCCAACCTAGACCTACAACGGCCTACGGAAGGGGAACAGGGGTAAATCGCTACAGCCAAGGCAGCCAGTTCAGTCGAAACCAATCCAAAGCGGCTTACTATCCCATGGAAGTTACCGAATCTGCAACTCTGGGGCCGCCAGATTCGTTCAACGATTATCAGTACCATTCCCAAGGAGTAGTACGTCGCCCACTTAGCGCCCACCCGGCTTCTTCCTCCGCTGCTTCCAACAGGCCTCTTATCCATTCCCAAAGCGTCAATGTGCGCAGCCTAGTGGGGCAACTACCGCCGCCAAACTTATCGACTTTCAGAACTTCGGCTTCAGCCCAGCACATGGATATACCCCCAGATACATCTTCTTATGGGGGAAGCTACCACGACGACCTCTTTATAGGCTCTGCTCCTCAGTCAGAACATGGAATGGTAGGGGGCGGTACTTACCCCGGAGAGGCGGGGCGTTCTTCAAGGAACACTCCTTTTATGGGCGTTGTCGACAAAGCAGCAAGGGTGCAGCCACAGTATCAGCAACAAGCCCCGTCGACATCAACAACTTGTCTTAGTCCGTCCCGTTCCTGGGCCGTCTCCTCAGTGGACACAGTCGTTACATCACCCAGCAAAGCCCTGCCCACTCAGCCCCACGCTTCTTCGATTGCTTACCACAACCGCAGCAACAACAACGCGCACAACGGGCATTTTTATGACAACCACAACGACTACTACGAAGTAACACCAGGGAAAGGTGACAACTCCATCCAAGTCGTCAGTCAGAACCCGTCCTACATCGACGTGAGACTCGCCCGCACTATGCCGGTGATACACAGCTGTTCTGAAAGGCCCCCCGAGCGAAAGACGGGCCCTACCTCTCCAGTCAAACCAAAAAGACCCTTTGTGGAGTCCAATGTATAGAGATAATGTCGTTCAAAGGATAAAGAGTCTGGCAATGCTTGAAGTAACTAGTTGATGCAAATACGTTGAATCAACTGCACACAAGTATGAAGTAGCAAGGAAAGATGCAATAATTGTAGAGTCTCATCGAGGCAGTGGTAAAATATAATAAGATCAAGTTGTGTGGAACAGCAAAAGAAATATTCTATTACTCTTGGAAGTGGGGTTTGATACATGCGGGTTTGCTATAACATTTAATTTTGCACAGACACAAAAAATAAGAGCATTGTGATTTGGAAGTTCAAGCTAATAACAATTTAGAGCCAGGAAATCTTATCGCAGAACAGAACGCTCGATGGTTTTCGGGACATAAAATGTAACAAAAGGAAAAGGATTGAAATATTAAATCTTGGAGAATGAGCACCTCTCACAAAGCACAAGAATGAAGTGGCAACTGTTTAACTGGCGTAAGTTGAAGCCTTTAAAAAGATGGAGTGAAGTTACGTAAACTTGTGGCTTTGTTAGCCATAGCTCAGTCCCAAGCCATAAAGTTTGAGGACAATAGTGGTGTTGAAAAAGCACTGACTTACTGTATATACAACAAAAATAAGTGTTATTTATGTTTTTAAGTTATGTCTGATTTGACTGTATAATACAATTTCTTATAATGTAATGTATATTTCTTTTTTATTTGTTTTTGTCATTTTTATTTGAGCATTGTTTACCCAAAAACTGTCAATATTCAAAATTCATCTGTCAGCTTTCCGTAAAATTGTTTCTGTAAAATTCTTTTTTAAATGCTGTGCTTCAGGGTTTGTTTGTTTTTTTCTACAAAGACCTTTTATACTTTGCTAATTTATGCAAATAACAGCTACATCACGCCTTTTACACGTTGCCATGGAGACGGTGCTAAATTCCCGTCATTCGCCAGAGGTTTGACCAACAGCTGGCATTTATAAAGGAGCAAGACATTCACTTCTGAACATTTCTGTTGCACACTCAGATGCCTGCTTTTGTATTGTTTTTCAGATGCTAATAATGCCAAGACCTTTTCTGTCACAGTGCAAATGTCTACTACCTTCCGAGGTTACAGTCATAAGGAAATGTACTTAACTAGTGGCCAGTTTTCATTGTTGGACTGTTCCTGAGGCCATTAAGTTTCTAAGACATTATTAGCATGTTGACTTGGATGTTCAAAAGAGAGCTGTTGAAAAAGATTAAAGTGATATCAGCATTAGAAAGTGTGCCGGAGTGAAGTGCTTTAAATACAAACTAGACATTTCTTTATATTATGCAAGAAAGTGGTTGAAGCTGGCACATTAAATTACTACTTAAAATAGAAAATATACACAACTGTTACAGACAGTGGCATGAAAAACTATCTGCCTTGGCAATTTCTCACATTTCTGCATAAATCCATCAAATATGATCTTATCTTTGCCAAAAAGACAAATAAAAATAGTGTCTGCTTTAACTAAAACCTCCCAAACATTTATAGGTGTTCATATTGTTTATGAGGATAACATGCAAACAATGACAGAAGGGGGAGGAATAAGTAACTGAAACTTCTGCCTAAGGAGACTTTGAAAGCAATTAATACTATTTTTTTACCAAACAATTTAAGTCATGGGTGTGTCCAGTCACTGAGGAGTGGCTTAAAGCTGCCCTGCTCACTATAAAACACACACCTGGTAAGAATTGTGTCTTGATAAGAAGCATTGTCTGATGTGCACCATGGCTCGCTCAAAAGAGCTCTCTGAAGACCGGCGGTCAAGAATTGTTGTATAAAGCCAGGAAAGGTTACAAAACCATCTCTAAAAGTCTGGATGTTCATCAATCCACAGTTGGAGAAATTGTTTACAAATGGAGAGAGTTTGGCACTGTTGCTTCTCTTCCAAGGAGTGGTCGGCCACCAAAAATGACAAGAGTTCAGCGCAGAATACTCAGAGTAATAAAAAAGAACCCTACCTGTCTGCTAAAGACACAGAAATAACTGGCACTGTCCAATATCTCTGTGCAGACATTGACTATCTGTAAAACACTGGCCGAGAATGGTGTTCATGGGAGGACTCCACGGACGAAGCCAATGCTGTCTAAAAAAACATTGCTGCACGTTTAATGTTCGCAAAAAGGCACCTGGACAGTCCACTGAACTTCTGGCTAAATATTTTGTGGACTGATGAAATGAAAGTTGAACTGTTTGGAGGGAACACAGAACATCATCTGTGGAGGAAAGATGGAACAGCTCACTAACATCAACACCTCATCCCCAAGTGAGGCATGGTGCAGAGAGCATCATGGTTTGGGGCTGTTCAGCCTCAGGGCTTGAACATCTTGGAAAAATGAATTCAAAAGTTTATCAGGATGCTTTGCAGGAAAAGCTGAGGCCGTCTGTCAGACAGTTGAAGCTAAGAAGAAGATGGATGCTGCAACAGGACAATGACCCAAAACACAGAAGTAAATCAACTTGAGAAGAACAAAATACATGTGGCCAAGTCAAAGTCCAGACTTGAACCCTTTGAAATGCTGTGGCAGTGATTCATGTCAGACAGCCCAGGAATCTGAGTGAACTGCAGCAGTTTTGTAAAGAGGAATGGTCCAAGATTGATCCTGATTGATGAGCCAGGCTGATCTGCAACTTCAGAAAACGTCTGGTTGAAGTTATTGCTGCCAAAGGCGGGGCAACCAGATATTAAATGTGAAGGTTCAGTTACTTATTCCTCCCCCTTCTGTCATTGTTTGCATGTTATCTTCATTAAAAATATGAAAACCTATAAATGTTTGGGTGGTTTTAGTTAAAGCAGACACTGTTTTTTCAAGGTTCATTTCATCAGATCACATTTGGTGATTTTATGCAGAAATGTGAGAAATTCTAAAGGGTTCATATACTTTTTTTTTCACTGTAAAATAAGCTCACAAATGAAACAGGTCTTATTGGTATAAGCATTTTTTAACATTGGCAAATGCCAATGAATGTTCGTTTGACCGAATTGTACACAAAGCATGTAGTACATTAAGTTAAACTGTATAATCACACTATTGTACACAGTGCACCTTTATTGGGGTCAAACAATACATTTTTAATCACACAGTACGTCACATCTTTTGATGTTTAATCAGTCTGAAATACCAATTACATTAATACATACATAATACATGCAAAGAGACATTTTACTACTCTGATGCAGAGACATAAAACACACTGACAAAACACAAAAAGAGTAATTGTATCATAATTAATGCTCATTGGAGTACAGGTCAAGAAGGGGTACAAAGATTTTTTGTGATATTTAGATTATGTGTGCTTTCATAAAATCTTAAATGTGTTGCTTATTATTATTAAATCTTATATTATCTTCAAATTTTATACTATCAATGACTAGTTTTGCACATTGTTATTGTATGAGAGGCACTGAGGTATTCAGACGCTAATGATCTTTGACCGTCTATTTGGGAAAACTTGAGTGGTACACAGACACCAGACTCAAGTTTAACAAATGTTCGCTTTGATTCTCTTACATAAAATATAAATATACGTTGGTTTTTCATAGTAATCATAAACCAGTGGTGAAATTAACATGACATATTAAAATAAAGGATAAATAGTATGTTCAGTAAGTAACATGGAAATTTTTTGGTAAAATAATGGCAGGCATAATAGCAAGTGGGCACAAGTAGGCCGAGTAGTAAGAATGTTTATTAGCTCAATAAGTTAGGTCGTTCTCCATGACTGCTCTGATTATGAAATGATGGAGAAATGCAAGGCCTACTCAATTACTAATTTCATGTACTATCTAACAAAAATCTGGCAGCAAGGGAGGGAGGGCTAACCGGATGCTACTACGTTTTTGTACAAGAGGTTAACGTCAGCGCGTGGGGGATGACACGCCCTCAGTCAGGGTCTGGAAGTGGACAGACAGAGACTCTTCCTCTTGGTTCGGCGGGCGTCTGTACTCCTCTTTGGTGATGATGAATATGAGCAACACTCCGAAGCACACCAACAGGATCCCCAAGCTGTTGGCCAGCATGCCCTCTGGAGAAAACTGAGAGTAGGTCGGCCTGGGAAGAGAGGAATAGATCTATAAGGAATAATGCAATGGACTGTGAAACAGTGAATACCACATAAGTATATTACCTTTAAGAAAAGGTTCAAGCAAAACCATCTGGGCTCAGTTTTCAGTCCAGATGCTTTTGCTTTTAACCTTTTCTTCATGATTACCTGGATGACTGAGAACCTCCACAGATAAATTACCTTTACTTCTCAAGGCTCTATGGCCATGTTGCATTTATACTAAGAATTCATTACAGGGTTATTGTAATCTTTTCCTGATACTGTTAAGTTGACAACATAAAGAACTCGGCACACAAAGCGACAAAAAATGCTTCAACCTTTCAAAATACCTGCGCTGGCCAGAGAACAGTGCTACTTGTATGTGACCAAAAAGTGAATATGTCCTAGGTGCTCTTCAGTTTAGGGATTTCTCTTTATCACATAAAACAGGAAGTGTTTTGAGTAAAGTAGCTTCTTGCTTTATGTAACTGTGATGGCCTTTTTAATCCTGGAAAAAAAAAAACACATTTAAAGCTCAAAAAATATATTTTGAATTACTTTTTTTTACATGTCTCTGCAGTGCTACTGTAGGTTTAGGGCTGTGAGGTGTGGAATTGCAGTATGCAGTATCACCCCCAGGTGAAAAACTACACATCCTTACTTATAAAAAGGTGTGTAGAATAATCAGTCAGTTTAGTGCGGTGATATACATACATGATGCTAAAGAGTAGTTTCTCTGTGATTCCAAGCAGACAGGTCCCAATGGCCATAGCCAGCAGCACCACTCCACAGAAGACGTGAACTGGGAGGTACATGGCTCGTAACCATGCCGACGCGACAGGAAACAGGAAGAACATCAAGCCTAGCACCCACTGGAGTCATAAACAGACATAGAGCAGTCAAGATTTGCTATACATGGTAGGAATACTTTGGCTACGCTACTATACCACTTATTATATTAGTTCACATAACAAATTGAGATAATCTCCTACCTGTAGGCAAAATAAGAGTAAAGTAGCCATCCCACACCAGCTGTGCAGAGAGTACATGTCTGGGATTTCAGACATTCTGTGGAAGTCAAACACAGCTACAAAGCCTACATAAGACGAAAGAAATTTGACAGATGGGAAAGAAATTAATAAAAAAAAAAAATTATGTTCAAAACCTATGAAAGCCAATTTCTCTTACCTATGATGCTGATGATGAGGGCGAGCAGGTGGATAAAGCCGTGCAGCAGCTTTACTTTTTTTTTGGCTTCGTGACGAAATACTCTATAAACCAAAATAGCTGAAAAAAGATAAATGAACAATTAGAATAAAAAAGTGCAGAAAATGTATTACTTTGGCTGACAAGAACTGAAAAAAAAATCCACTTCAGCTAATATTAACATTTTTAACAGCACAATGTGATCTAAGGCTTTCATTATTTTCACCGATTATTTTGACCATAATAATAATAATAATAATCTTTATTTTTATATAGCGCTTTTCCACCTACTGTAGTAGGCACTCAAAGCGCTTTACATACATTAAACTATTACCAGTGTTACAGAACTTCACTGGAGGCAATGTAGGTTAAGTGTCTTGCCCAAGGACACAAGGACAGTATGCGGGGGAGAGCGGGATGTTATGATGTTTTGGGATGTTTCGAGCGGGATTCGATCCGCCCACCCGCTGGTCGAAGGACGGCCGCTCTACCCAGTGTGCTATACTGCCGCCCCATAATAGTGTGATACAAGCAGTTCTTCAGATCGTGCATTACTGTATAAAGGTTTTCATAGAATATTATAGCATAGCAGTGTGTTTGTAAATAGGTGTAGTATATTAATGAATAGTAAGAGCATATTATAGTAGTATAGGCTACTATAGCAGCACTTTTTATTTATTACAAATAAACCTAAACTCTTTTAATGTCCTGGATAACTGAGAATCTCCACAAACTAGGGCTGTGCAAATAATTAAATTTTGAACTGAACCGTGATTTATTGGCAATTACTGGTTTATGGCTTTTTAATTGGCACGTCTATGTCATGTATAAAAAGTCTGTTTTTCCTTTGTTCACAAACCTCATTTTTAAGAGCCATTTTTTTTGTTAAGAAAAATTTTAATTAAAAATTGCAATTGATGAATATACATTTTGCCATATCACCCAGCCCTACAACAGACATATAGCATTATGTATAAATTTGTATATCATTGGTGTATAATAAATGTTATATAGGGTTAGGATTATACTTTTTTTTTAATACTTTATATGAATTTTTTCTAATTTATAGTATGCATTTACTTATACTTAAATATTCTAGGCCTCACTCATATTTAAAGTATAGTATAGTATAGTATAGTATAGAATAGTATAGAATAGTATAGAAAACTAACTCAACCAGTTCAACTTGAGTAAATAAACACATTTCATGTTTACTTTCCTTCGTTAAAACAACCAGTGCTATAGAAAAGAGCACCTAGAACCACACTAATTACCTTTTTGGTCACTTGTCAGATACAATTTCTGAAACATGTGCGTAAGAAATGATTTTTGTGTTTGTATTCATAAGAGCGTAGCCGGAAGCAGACCTGGCTATAAAATTTGCTCTTGTGCGCGTGACTGCCTTCTGTGAGAAATCCTTACGACCCCCCAGGGTGTTCCTGTCTCTGTTTGCATCAAACAGCCATCTGACCTTTAGCTTTTATTAGTTTAATTCAATCTCACATTGGAAAAGACAGCTGCACTGGTCAAACAGTTAAACTAATCGGGTTACTTTCATTTTCAAATGCACTTAAGGCTGCAGGTGTGAAAACAAAGACCGGGATAGGCATATTTCAGAGAACATGGCTGCATTGAATGTTTCCTCATTAGACATTAACATTATGCAACACTCTTTATAATGTACAGTGTTTGAAAGTTACATTTCTTTGTATCAGGAGTTGCACACCTCTCTGTAAGCTAAAAGAGCCAGTTTGTGTTGTCAGTGACCGGGGTATGAATCAATTGTACATTTTCATTGGAGTACTTGACTTCGTGTTCTGCTTGTTTTTGAGATGCACTAGGTGGACAGGGTAGTGTTACTGTCTGGGCCATCTGGATAGTGCTGGCTTAATGCAACAAGTCAGTGGCACATTGCTTGCGGCTAGGACACAGTGGTGCCAATCACAGGCACGATGTCTAAGCTACAGGCGAGCAGACAGTGCCTGAGCTCTGTTTTATGTTGGAGATACTTTACTAAATTTTCTTCTCAATCAATCTCAACACTAGCTGCTTTTAGTTTCTCTGAGGAGAGTTATTTGTCTTTATTTGCTGCTTTCCCTCAAAGCTTGGCACAACCTTCCTACTGAGGAGCTAAGATTAAAGTTAGCATAGACCCTTTTAGTGTCTGTAAAGAACATAAGCTGTGTGCACATGTAGGTGTCGTCAGTAAAGCCAATAAGAAAGGCAAATTGTGCATAATCATGGGTTTGCCGACAGACTACATATGATTAATGTCATTGTCAAAGAAGATTTTTTTTTAATGATTATGTTGAGCTCAATTAGCGCAACATGAGCTAAAGGCTACATGCTAAGGCTACATGTCTTTTGTCTGAATTGCATGGCTGATTATGTTTAAATAACTTTAACAAGTTATTTAACACTAACTGAAGCAGCAAGTAGTTTCTTATTTCTAACCACTAAAACTGGGTTAAAAACTGGACAGTGAGGAACGATCATCTTTGAAGAAGAAATGTCAAAAAACTAATAACAGTAGAACTCACAGCTATGTTTAATAGTGAAAGTAGCATCTTTTTTTTTTTTCAAACGCATTAGGGAACTCAAGGGATTGAGGCGAAATATATTTTAGCCTCAAGAAAACCCTTTGTCAGTCAGGCTAATTGAGAAAATTTGCTCGGGAGCATAAAGATTGGACTCTGGAGCAATGGAAGACCGTCAGTTGTGGTCTGATGAGTCCAGACCAGTTCCAGATGCTTCCATCAGGCCTAGAGCCTACTGTACAGGCCTGTGGGCAATGCTATGATCTGGGGCTGCTGCAGTTGGTCAAGTCTAGGTTCAGCAACGTTATGTGCCCAAAGAATTGGTTCAGCTGACTCCCTGAATATACTGAATGACCAGGTCATTCCATCAACGGATTTTAGAGTGTGTGACTGTTATTTGGGCTGGACAGTGTATAAAGATCCTTGTAGTGTTGACGTACCATCGCCTTGCAGGAACACCAGTCCCAGAACCATGCACAGCGGATGCAAGTTGAACATCTGCGCTGAGCCGTCCCAGGCAAAGCCCCCTCTGTAGTGACCCATCCACACACCGGTCAGTACCACTATTGCCAAACCAAGCACTTGGGAAGCACCGACGACCAATGAAAACATAGTGCGCTGGGGAAATGGCCCACACTCATCCATGATCTAAAAAACAGAAAAGCAGGGTTAGCAACTGTTGCCTCAGGCTTTACCGCAATGTTAATAAAATGATTTACAGAATGACATTAGCAAACTGTGCCAGAAAGACTAGACTGGTGAGTTCTCAAAAACAAAGACATTTATGGGTCTGAGAGTAACATTTCCTTTAGAACATTAACAAAGACTTAATTATACTTACAAATAAATAAAATAAAAAAGATTAATTATTATATTATGTTGACATAGGTTTAATAATAGTTATATAAAAAAGGGATGGAGTTTTTCAAAGAGAAAAAAATATCTATTTTAGTAAATGTAAGGTGACAATGACACCGCGTTCTAAAAGAACAGTAGTGGACAAAGGGTTGTACCTTCAGTTTCCACCTGCTGAGTTAAGCTAGCCTCAACAACTTAAAATAAATGAATTACATAAAAATAAACATTACGTTACCCTTTTACAATAGGCATACATAAAAAAAAGCACACACACACTTTTTAGGTAAGCACAAAACATAACCAATTTGTTATATCCATTGTTAAAATGAATCTCAGATCTCTGACTTTTCAGCTTTAATATGCACATTATTGAAACATAATGCAACTGAATGTATTGTAATTAATTGCCATTTATTTATTAAAACTGTTACATGTCATCTCTACTAGGTGATATACTTGAGACAGGGAGGTATTTGTTGGGACATGGCATGGTGTAAAAAAAAATTACAGGTTAGAGACATATGGTAACCCTACGTCTAAACCCTGTATATCCATTGAATAAGTTAACTAATAGATTATGTCTACCCTTCCATCTTTTATTAAAGACAAACAGGCTTGCCATTTTAAATAAACTGGCTTAAAATAACCTTCAGAAATGCAAGAAACAGTTTTATTACCAACTTATGAACAAGAAAGCATACTTTAATTAAAAACAGAATATTTCTTCGTGAAATTGAGGTTAACGCTAGGTTTAGATGCAAAAACACATGTAAAAAATGTATTCGGCTCAAACATTAGTCTTGGAGTTGTAGTAGAAAATATATAGAAGCATCCAGATGTATTTATTATCACCTCTCTCTTTTTTTAATAATTTTATCAGGTTTATTTATTTTCTCGAGGTCGTGACGTGCCGCTTACAGAGCAGGAAGTGTCGCGCGCGCTCTAGGTAAAGTATTTGAGGTCGCGAGCAGAAAAAATATTATTCTACACTTGCCTGTCTCACATCCTGCCTTTATTTTTCCTCATATATGCTTAAAACTATGCTACCAAAAAAACACACGACCAGCGCCAAGTAATAATTATTAGCCTACCTCACCACAGCTAATTCCCTGTGCGCATTGGGGAATCGGTAGGTTTTCCGTAGGGACTTACACCTGTTGCGGCTCGTTAAGTGCATTTAACTGAATAAAAATGCTTATAGCGTAATAAAAAAAAAACATTTTTAATGGAGTACTTACCACAGTAATGCAGAGGAAGTCCTAGAGCCTGGGCTCAGATCCGCCTTCCTCTAAGCTCTTGAGTTAATGTGTATATTTTGGATATCCTCCTTAGACAAGCCCAGCCCATGTGACAAAGACACAGTCAGAAAACAATACAACCGTGCAAAGCTTAACACAAACACCTCTCACCTGGTGTAAGGTCATCAGTAGCCTCAAAGTTGTGGAGTTAAAAGAGGATAAATAGTCTATGGCCAATTAATGCACAAAAAAAATAAAGAAAAAGAACGACCTGATTGGGTCTCTTTCGTGCTCAAACGTCACTGTAAAACGTCAATAGAAAGGGTCTGTCTGGGTGGGGCAAAGGGACTGAGGAATGATGACTAAAACATGTCGAGTGGTAAGGATGGTTGCCATGACAACTCCCGAAGAGGGGGGGTGGAAAAGAGAGGAGAATGGCAGAATGACTCGGAACCTGAAAAGAGGTAAATTAGAAGTGAGTGGTGATAAATGTTAACTGATCATTAATGGAGGAAGCGGCCAATTAAAAAATGTTAGCAGCAGAATAAATTGTAGTCAGTGGACTATCTGTGCACTTAACTTGCAGTTTAGTGAAATGTTGCACTATTCTTGAATTTGATGTTGGTTAAAGCCAAATTAGGCTACCAGATAGTTCAGGTCTTAGGAGGTAACAATAAGATAAGTAAAGGGGTAGTAATTCTGGACACTTTTGTTGGTCAATAATGGGTACATGGCCTGGTTATTAGCAGCACCTGGCCGCGACTTACCCTGTAAAATTTTGCATCTATTTATGTTGAGAAAATAATGGGACAGTAAAATAAGAAATTGCCTTTAACTCAAACTATGAGCCACAATTACTTCATCTTTTATATGCTTACATCAAAGCAAATGAAAGAACAACACTGATTAAAATAGTACAATTACCTATCCCCCTGACTGCGTCCTGATTTTTTTATTCTATACAGTGAAATAGGGTTGTGACAATACAATTGCCTACGATGAACGTGCGTAGTGAGTAGTCGTCTGTCGGTGTACGTTCACGAGTGTTTATGTTTACCAAACCTGCTAGGATGGACTCAGCTCCCTATTATTAGGGGCCCAACCTGCACTGAAGCAGAAATCCAACTGGACACACACACACACACATACACATACACACACACACACACACTCACACACATAAACACACGCAGACACACACACACACACACACACACACACACACACACACACACACACATACACATACACACACACACACACACACACACATACACACACACACACATACACACACACACACAGACACATACACACAGACACACTCACACACACAGACACACACACATATACACACACGCAGACACACACACACAGACATTTAATAAGCAGTAGGTAAAATAACACTTCAAGTTTATTCTGCTTAATGAGTACCCATACATTTTGTTATATTTTGAAATATATCTAATTAAAATCTAGCATCCTTGGTGGTTGTAACATCATCTGAATGGCAATCTATAATAGTGTTAAAGATAAAAATAAAAAAAAATAAAAAATGAACATTACCACATTACCAACATAATATAAATCCCTCAAGAGATAATTGGAATAATATTTCTTTTGACACTAGGTGTAATTGAATTATAGTCAAGTTGCTGTCATTTGTCAGAGAGGCAGACTCCTGACTGGCCTCTGGAGGGTGCTGTAGTCCTGGTTAATTTGTTTTATGATGCACCTCTGCTGCTGTAAGATAGAGTAGAAATAACTTGACAGTTTGCAAAGTTGTGTCAAACTCTGTGTCAGCTCTACTTTACTTCTTTACTGTATACACTGACACCTTTGTGTGCGTCAGACAACATACATCGCTGTAAAAGGGCAGATCCGTGTGAGTCTATCAGACAACAACAGAGGACCAATGGCAGTGACAAATGGTCTGGCCCGTGCAGTCCCAATTTAACTTGGAAGCTGAAGAGAGAAAACAGTTGTGGAGGCCATCTTCATCTATGTTGTTTTTTGTGTGTGTGCGCGTTTGCATCTGTGTGTGTGCTCTTTTTCTGCCTGACATTTCTGATTTCTCTGGTGACTCACAGAGGGCTGACTCACCGCTGCTCCAGCCTTTTGCAGTGTTTGTGTATCTGTTTAATGCTATGTTATTTATTGGCTTTCTTTTCTTGTCATTCTCTCGCCCACTTACAGTGTTTTCCTGTTTTATAAACTAAAAATATGTTAGGGAGTACGATTCATTAACAAATAAGGCCATCTTCTGTTTTGAAAATAAGAGTCTGTGCCAAAATATTACATTTTATGAAGTCTCACCATAGTGGAAGTAGAGAAATGTATTTTTAACTATGAACTACATAAATAGTAATGGTCTAAGGACGCTGTCCTGAGGTGCACCAATAACACATTTACAGGGAGAAGATAATATTAGAATTTCCACACTTCCCAGACGCTTCCTCCAGCTCCTCTGGGGGAATTCTGAGGCCCCGTGGCTTCGTGGGATGCACCCGGAACACTTTCCCAGGTAGATGTCCAGAACAGATTCCTTGAGCCACGTCAGCTGGGTTCTCTTGATGTGGAGGAGCAGCGGTTCTACTCTAAGCTCCTGTTGAGTGACCGAGCTCCTCACCCTATCTACAAGGGAGCAACCAGCCACCCTGCGGAGAAAACTTGTTTTTCACTTGGTTGTCACGTCGGCTCAGGACTCAGCCCAGCTCTCTCCGGCTATTACGGGAGAGTCCTAAATCTACCTTTACCTGCAGCCCTGCACATATGCCAGTGAACGGGCTAAGATTCCTTTTTTTATTGGTTGCCTACAAGAGCATGCCTTGCACTGGGCCTCCGCTGTCTGGGAGAAGCAGGAGCTTGTGTGCATCTCCTACCTCGCGTTCATCGCGGAAATTAAATTGGCCTTTGATCATCCAGTCCGAGGAGGGGAGGCTACTAGGAGATTGTTCTCTCTGCGCCAGGGAAGCCGCAGTGTGGCCGAGTTCGCCATTGAGTTACGTTTGCTTACTGTGGAGAGTGGATCGAACATCAAGGCTCTTCACAGGGCTTTTTTGAACGCCCTATCGGAAGAACTCAAGGACCAGATGGCTTCTCAGGATGCCCCCACAAGCCTTAACTACCTCTTCGGCTTAGCCATCCGAGTCAACAACCGCCTCCGTGAGCGCAGTCGGGAGAGTGCCGGTAAGCTGTTTTCTTCGAGGTCTTTCCCAGCCGTCGTTGGAGGCCAGGCCCAGGCAACTGGCCAAGTCTGCGTGGATGAGGCAGAGAGGCAATGCTGTATTTCCACTGGGAGTTGTCTTTACTGCAGACAGCGGGGACATTTTCGCGCTACCTGCCTAGTTCGACCAAAAACCAGCTCCTTAGCCAGTGAGGTGGCTATAGAGCTGCAGATCAAGACACAACCGTTGAAACCTCCTCTGGAAGCCAAGACCCTCAATGGACAAGTATTCGCCCGGGTATCAGAATGTACACTCCCAATCCTTCTGCACCTCTCAGGTAATCACAAAGTGACTATAAGTTTCCATATTTTTGACTGTTCGTACACTCCACTGGTCCTGGCTTAAACAACACAACCCTCACCTAGATTGGGCTGCCGGTCGTATATTGGCCTGGAGCAATTTCTGTCATTTACACTGTCTGCAGTCTGCCTTGCCCTCTGTGTTTCCCAGGTCCGCCCTGGTTCCAGAACACCCAATCTGTCTTCTGTTCTGCCAATGTATCATCGACCGTACGACTGTGCCATTGATCTTCTCCCCGGAGCGCCTCTTCCCAGCAACTTCCGCTACACGCTCTCACAGCCAGAGAATGAGTTCCAACAGTTACCAACCCCCTCTCTTCGCAGACCAGGAACAAGAGCTGGCAGTCCCTTCAGTACTGGACCATCTTCGTTGTCACCAAGTCTGGAAAAAGGCCCGCTCGGCCCTTGTACTTGCCTCTGCCCAGTCCCAGGCCAACTGCTGCTGCACCCCGGCCCCTACGTGCTCTCCGGGACAAATGGTTTGACTGTCCTCCAGGGACCTGCCATTGAAGGTTGAATCTAAGAAGTTGACACCACGATTCATCAGCCCGTTCAAGGTAGAGAAGGTCATAAACCCTGCAGGGATACGCCTTAAGCTCCCTGGGTCTCTCAAGATTCATCCTACATTTCATGTCTCCCTGATCAAGCCGGTCAAGACCAGCTCCTTCTCCCTTCATGTCCTATCCCGTCCTCCCCAGCTTCCTCCCAGGTTGATAGACGACCATTCAGCCCACACGGTGCGGAGGATTGTGTACGTGTGGTGCAGGGGTCGTGGCCTACAGTTTCTGGTTGATTGGGAGAGCTATGGTCCTGAGGAACGTTGTTGGGTGCCCCGGAAGAACATTCTCGACCCCTCCCTGATTCAAGACTTCTACCATAGGCCGCCAGGTAGAAGGGGAGGAACTGTCACGTTGGCTCAGGACTCAGCCCAACTCTCTCTGGCTATTACGGGAGAGTCCTCCTCCTACTCCCCCTCCCCTGCCGGCTCGCTGAGTGAGGACAGGTGCCCTGGCGGACTCAGCCCAGCTGTGCCCAGTTGGTAACCAACTGGGGACTAAGAGCACCTCGTTCCAGATTGTAAAACTAGCTCATGGCATTGATATGTCACGCTCATGATTATTGTGTCTTCTTTACCAGTTGGGTTCTTACCTGTTTTTGTTCTTCCGCTCCAGACCCGTCATCTCCTGGCTCCGGTTCCCGCTCCGGTCCATTCTCCGCCTTCACCTGTCAGTTCCTGTCTGTCCCCGAAAACCAGCCCAGACCAAGTTAACCTTTTTTTGTATAAAATAAATCTACCTTTTTGTAACGCGTACCTGTGTCTGCATTTGGGTTGTTTGCCTGTACGTTACATGGTATTGCTATGTCAACCAGCTTTCCGCTGCTGATTGCCGCCACCAAAATGTCCGGTTAGTTTTCCATTACCAATTTGTATCTGGGAGTCCCACATGATTTTGGCGTGATCATTATCTCCTTTGGAGGTGTTTTTCACTTTGATCTTGGGGCCTCCAGTCCATACTCTGCATAGATGTTCCTGTACACTATACCAGCCACTTGGTTATGGCGTTCCATGTATGTTTTTTCTGTCAGCATCTTACACCTACAGTTATGTGCTAGATTGTTTCAGGGGCCTCTTTGCACAGACTACACCTGGCTTCTGGGCGTTTATTGCTCTGGTGCCCAAGGCCTGCTCTTGTGCTGCCATGATTATGACACAGGCAAACTGAGAACTGCAAGAGGAGAAGCACAGTAGGCAACAGTATGTACCTTTAGGGCAACTTTAGGTGCAGAAATGAGGGGTGGGAATTGAAATTGCAATCTGCCATAGACCTTAAAATAACACTGTACAAGTCATATTATAACAGTACAAATATTATAAAATATACAATAGCAAGAGTCTGTTTTATATCTCAGTGCATGTAGCTCCGTGGCACATTACAGCAACTTTTTTGTTTGATTTAGCCTCATTGTTCTTAGTCTAGTGTGTTTGCTTCAGACAGATGCTTCAGCTAACCCCATTGAACACTACTTGACATACCTGTCTACCTATCTGGCATACTGAGCATTTTCATGCTGGGCCTGTTGGGGATTTTTATTGGCTGATACTGCACCCCATTGGTTTGTCAGCTGACGTAAAAAGACCTCTTAGAAAAACTCCAATTAACTGTTAGTTACAGTGGGGTAAGACTGAGGGCTAAACTGAAAACGGTTTTGTTTATTGAAGACAGTCTACTAACTACATGATGTGACGTAGGGAGAAACCAACGACTCAGAAGCTCCTTTGTCCCAGCAGAGCTCAGATATTTTAATGAGCACTTATAGTTGGGGTTCAACTCAAGCCTCAAATTGCTTCAATCATGGCTTTGTATTCATACTGTGCCCCTCTGACGCAAAGCCTGTCTTCATGTATGGTCCCCTAGTTAACCAGTAACCCCTATTGTTACACATCTTGAGTGGCTGAGCTATTTTTTGAAATATATAATTAATTAAATGTACGGAAAGTTTAAAAGTAATCTAACATAGTTTTAGATTAGATTGCCTTCTCGCTCTACTGGAGATCGTTTTTCCTACAGATTTGATCCCTTTCCGCTGTGATATGCAAATTCTTTTCCAAACATTATCAGTAATGCTTAGTTAGATTTATTTTATTTTTTTTGTTTTGTTTTTTAAGAAGGACATAAAGCAATCTGATTATTTGAAAGTTTATATAATTAATTGTCTTCAGGGGGTCCTTCCCATTGGCTGCAATGCTGCATGCAGACATGATCCAATTATATTTACCAACCATGACACTCAAAACTTTAATTTACATAATTTCATCCAAGCACTCTTATTTATTTATACACACACACACACACGCACGCACGTACACACATGCGCACACACACACACACACACACACCCGCACACACGCATGCACACACATGCGCGCGCACACACACTCACACATACACACACACAGGGAAATTGGTGTTTAGTAGCTTTTCCAGTTATACCCTCGGCAATGTGTCTTCCACTTTTTAAGGTAGCATCACTAGCTATAATTACTATTAAAAGCTTAAGAAAACAGTTGTTTAATTTCTTTTGAATCTCCCCTAATTTTGAAAAGAACAGCTGAAACATGATCAGATAATCCAACTCCTTTTTTAATCGGTTACAAAGGATCCAACAGGATTCCTACAAAGTAGAAATTGCATTAAAGGCAGGAGTACTACTAATACTTAAATAAAACAACCGTATTATAAATTGTATTTAGTGTATTGATTGCTCCAAGGTATGCCTTGTACAATAGCCTTCTTTGGGGTCAGTACACCCAAAAAGGGTTTGAAGGTACACAGGTGACGCCCCTATTGGACACTAACGTCTACTGTCAACAGAATGAGTGCTCACTGAGCCACAGCTTAAAGAAGGCTTTGCGCCGAGACCAAAAGTCAAAAGTTGTTTGTGTGTGTAGCATCTTCACTAGTGGGCAACCGGAGTCTGTTTAGATTCTGAATGACATTATTGCCCTTTAAAACAAACAGAAGGAGAGAATAGTGAAGATTGTTGGACTCATGGTAAAATGCTGGGGTATGACCTCTGACCTTTACCTTTATCAGGCAATACAAAGTGCTCTGATCCAAGGACCCCTACATCAAGCAATCATTGAAGGCTTTTAAAATACCCATGAGGCACCTGTGGAGTTGTCTGACTGAGGCCAGTGTTTCCATGGCAACAACATCAATTCCAGAATAGCCTGCTATGTATCTATGTCCTTCACATTCTCCCTCTTTTCATCTCGGTTTATTTGCATCTTTCTAGAATATTTTCTATCTCCTCCAACTACTACTTCGTTTTTGTTCCTTTTTTGGCTTTCTTCATGTTTAAGCATCATGTCAGCACACGTTGCTCTCATGTTCCCAGTTTCTGCATCCCCTCCACCTCCTACTCATTTCTCTGTTTTGCAGTCACATTGTGTTGAGGGGGTAGATATTTTTAGCCTCAAACATGAGTCCTCCTCTGCTCTCCTCACTTCGCATTGTGAACAAATGTGCCTGTGTTAATGACAGATCCATTTCAGTTTGCAGAAATCACATCAAATCAGAGATCTTTTCAAATTTTCCTGGTCTACATTGAAAATTGCAGAACTGGCTTCTTATGTAAAGCTTTAAGGTCTTTAAGGAATGGGATCAAGAGCAATTTTACTGCATGAAGTAGTAGTGCATCACAACTTAATGCATCCAGTGCTTAATTTCTGTAGAAATACAGGGGAATATATTCCCTCACCTTGTAACTTGGGACCGGGATCTATTTCCCTGGATCTGACAGGATCAGAAGTAAAATTAATGTGGCCTATTTAACATTTTTAACTCTGAATTATAACTCAGCCTGTAGACATTTCACATAAGTTTGTTAAAAATGGCAGCATTTATGCACACAAATAAAACAATTTTAAGAACATACAAATTTTTACAAAAACATGTGATGGCCAAAAAACCCTAGGGGCTTAACAAGTGGTGATCTCCACAAGGCTGTACATATTAGTTTAAATTAGAGTACAATAAAAATACTCGTAAAATGATCTAAAATCCATAATCAATAGTACAAGCATTCTATTAAATGTGTGGCAACAAGACAATAAACAGTTGCAAAATAGCTGGCTCAAATGAGATGGATTTTTTCAGAGATTTCAAGGCTTTTTTTAAGATCTAAGAAAGATACAGGTAGGCTGTTCTATTTTTCAAACCCGCTGTACACTGAACTGAGACTGAGAGGTATGAGAGTAAGGTGGCCTGAGATGAGAGACACTACGTGTGGAAAACATGTGAAATTTATTGTTGAAAGAAAAAAAAATAAAAAGAAATGATAAGGAAGTTGCCTTTTTATAGAGCTATACACAAATATTGCTACATGAAGCCGGTTAATTTGGTAAACAGTAAGAACATCTACTCTGTGTGCACATTTATAAGGGCATGTAATTATTTTGACAATATCATCGTTTTATCCATAATTTTCAACTTAACTCCAACTTAAATCCTTATTGGATTTAATGCATATCAGGTGATGTGTATTTGTGTAACAAGGGTGGGTGTGGCCTAAGGAGATCAACACCCTGTATCAAGGTGTGCATAATTATTAGGCAGATTCTTCTCCTCAGGAAAAAAGGGCCAAAAAAGAGATTTAACTGACTGAAAAATACTAAATTGTAAAAAGTCTTTCACTGGGATGCAGCACTCTTTAAATATCTAAGATATTGGAGCATGATCACAGAACCATCAAATGTTTTGTAGAAAATAGTCAACAGGGTTGCAAGAAACTTGTCGAGAAGAAAAGACGATGAAAAATTGACCGCCAACGATTTGCGAAGAATCAAACGTGATGCTACCAGGAACCCATTATCCTCTAGTGCTGCCATATTCCACACCTGCAACCTACCTGAGTGTCAAGAAGTACGAGTGTTCAGTTCTCTGAGACATGGCCTGTTTTAAAGGCCGTTAACTCATTTTAAAAAGCACTTAATGTTAAACAAGAAAAAAAAAAAAAAAAAAAAAAAAAAAAATAGATATAGTAATAGTAGAAAAAAATCCTTCTAGATTAAATGCAATATACAGTACATAGCAACTGAAATGTTTTATTGCTGCTCCTGAGCAGATATCCTTAAGGGTGGTAAGTAGGGCACATTGTAGACACATTGAACACTTTTAACAATTTATATTTCTTTACAAGTTTGCATGTTGCTGTTTTGTCGTTTTTTTTTTTTTTGTTTTAGTTTGGTTTGTATTTAATTTTGGCTCCTTTTTTGTTTGGTCTTGTTTGCTAATTTGTATCATTTGACTCATGTGGTATTGGTTGACTAACTTTTATATAATTATTTTGATATTGTTCCTGGGTTTAACCCTTTCGTTAGTTGCCTTTTGTATTGTTTTTATTAATTAGCAGTTTCACCTAACTGGCCTGGTTGTAATAACTGTATTTATTTTGGGTGCCACACTGGTGGTTGGGCTAGGCACTTGGGTGAGGCCTCCCCATTGATGCATGTCAGTTCGTGTGGCATTCCATAAACTTACCAGGAGGCAGGGACATCATCCGAATCAAGACAGTGGAAACATGCCATGGACGAGGAGATGCAATCACTGGAAGAAAATGAGACATTCGAACTGACCCAATTACCACCAGGTAAACAAGCAATCGGGGGAGGATGGATCTGTGCTCTTAAAACAGAGACACCCATACACCCTTACAACCAAAAAACATGAACTGACTCTGAAGAGACATTCTCACCCACAGCTGACATGACAAGTGTCAGAGTCCTGATGCAGAAGGCAGCACAGGGCGACCTGATCTTGCATCAAATGGATGTAAAGACAGCTTACCTGCATGCACCCACTAAATGTGAGATTTACATCTCATAGAGCAACCCCAAGGTTATGAACAAAGTTCAAAAACAGGTGAAAAAATGGTAAGTAGACTAATCTAATCTACTAAAGTAGATCAAATCTCCGTACAGTCTCAAGCAGTCAGGCAGAAACTGGAATACTGTGTTACACATGTATCTAAGTGAGAATGACTTTGTACAGAATGCTGCAGATCATTGTGTATTCAAGGGAAAAACGTGGTGAAAAACTAATCCTCCATAATATAGGTAGATCTTATTATAGCTGCGGGCAGTGAACGAGCAATGACTGATGTAAAAAGCATGCCAACTCAAAATGAAAGACCTAGGAAAGTTAAAAACATTTCTTAGAAATAGACTTTAAAAACAAGTCAAAATGTTCCAGGAAATATATGTGAACAAGATATTACAAAAGTTTGAAAATGAAAAATTGCAAACCTAGAGATACACCACATGAACCCTAACTTAATTATACAGAAAATGCGAAGAAGTTAAAACAACCAAGAAAGTACAGAGAGGCGGCGGGAAGTTTGATATACTTAGCCACTATTCTTAGCCACCAGACCTGATATCAATTTTGTTGTCAGTAAACTCTCTCAGCCTTTTAGTGAACTTAAAGTAGAGCATTGGAATACAGTAAAGCTTGTATTCAGGTGCCTCAGAGGTGGAGCAGAACAGGAACTACATTTCAGGAAACATGACATAGAAAAACTAGGTCTAAGAATTTATTGTGATGCTATTTGGGCATCCATTAAAACAGACAGGTGAAGCACATCAGGTTATTGTGCTAGTCTTTGTGAAGGATTAATATCATAGAAAACAAGAAAACAACAGACAGTAGACCTTGCTAAGCACAATCTATACCCCTACCTTCAGATATACAGGAGTGTATTTAGATAGAATGGTAAAAGGGATA
Organism: Neodontobutis hainanensis; assembly: GCA_024349245.1. NCBI lineage: Eukaryota > Metazoa > Chordata > Actinopteri > Gobiiformes > Odontobutidae > Neodontobutis > Neodontobutis hainanensis. The sequence continues at coordinate 966,582 of JALDNG010000029.1, forward strand.
CATTTAAATAGCACTTTACATCAAGCTTCCATTCACCCATTCACACACCCATTCACACACACATTCACACACACATTATCACACACCAGTGCCACAGACACTGTTTTTTTACATTTAATTGTGATCAGAGCCGTGAGTAACATGAACAAGAATTTTCATTTTAATTATAATTTATTTTATTCCCAGACTGTACATTCTCCTGTAGCAAAGACATTTAGATTTCTGTTGGAAGCTTGGCAAATGAGGGGTTTATGAGAAATACTGTCAATGTGTTTTTATTGAGACTCTTTTCCAACTCTGGAATTTATTGCTTTATGGCATTATCAACATCAGTCATGGTCTGACCCTTACTTAGGAACAGAGTCACACATGACGCTAACATCATCTGATCTTTTTTTTTTTTTTTAATGTTAAACCCCTAATGTAATGAGCAATGCAAAAAACTCCACATTTCCACATTAAAGAAACATTTTTTATTGAAACAATTGATATAAACTTTAACAAAAGGGATTTTCATAAGTCTAAAATTTGTAAAACCTCAAACTGAAGGGTTTGATTTGAATTGGCTGATCAAGAATTTAATGTAAGCTTGGGGAAAAAAAAACTTGGGAAGGTTATAGTTTACTTCTGACTTAATTCTGAACCCGATTGAAACCCAATTGACACAATTAAAAAACAGAGTTTTGATGTGTTCCATTTACTTCAGTTAAATACTAAAGCATTTTTTTGTAATGCATCTTTAAGTTAAAAAGTGAATACACTGCAAATAAAGGGGCAGTAAACAGATTTTTTTTTCCAATGACCAAACAGTCAAACATATTGTAGCTAAAACCCAAATGTATAAAGTCAATACAATATAAAAATTCTATTACTGATTTTCCTTTCTTTTAACATGCGTAATAACAGCTTAATCTAGCATTAGATGATCTGAATTTGATTCAACATGTGCAATAAGCCTGCCTGCCTGCCAGCCTATCTGTTTTCATTGGTTTCTATTGAGTCTATTTTTAGTCCAAGCAGACTGGTCACGTGGTGTGGAAGGACGTCAATAATGTTGTTGTTGGTGGTGGGTGAGAGGGAGGGAGGCAGAGAGGCACACACTGTAAATATGGAGGAGGTGAAACGGTAGGAGGTGAGACGCGACGAGTTTGGGCAAAATCTTAAAGTGTTTTCATTTGAGATCAGAGCACAGCGGAAAGAGAGAACCACACCGACGCCTGGTGGAAAATACGGCCGCGGGGAAGCAACCTCTGCGCGGATACGTATTCCAAGAGGAGCCGCCGACATCCACGGTACGGTGACTTCATGAGAGAAAGATATAGAAAGCGCGTGTGAGTGCGTGAAACAACGTCCTGCACGACTTATTCACACAGCCAGGCTTTTAAATCTCTATTAAACAGTAATGAGAAAGTGTGAAGAATTGTATACTCGCTAACCTATACTTGGACTGCACGCTAACACCTAAGCTAACTTGGAAATAGTTCTCCGCTGCTATAGCTAACCAAACTAAACCTGACAGGAATGAATGCTATCACCCAAACTTTTCATTCTTAACAAGAAAATACCATTTAATTCAAAGAACAGTGTATACACCAGCAGTTAATTGGAGGCAGTGGTAATAGCTTGCTACTAACCGAGGTAACTAGCAGCTGACAGCCCAAAGTTGACTAGCCACCATCAGCAGCAGCAGCCTGGAGCTAACAGGAGGCACTAATTCATTTGTACACTAGAGGTTAGTGTTAGGTAGCATTTCATTGACTGCAATCATCCAGGAGTGTCCAGCCAAACAGGTACCTCTTCCAGTAAATCATTCACTTTTATAATTAGAGTTTAACTGTTGTAGCTTCTATTTGATACATTAATATATGATAGTTATTTTCTGATCTGGAAGCAAACCATCTGACTGGTTTGAGCTAAGCAAAAGATTAGTACAAGATTACTGTTCGCTGTAGAGTCTGTTGAAAGATTGTAACAGTAGATTAGACTCTTTCTATTATTGTTTTTGGCTTATACTTTCTATTTAGTACTAAAGGAGAGGATAGAGATGCAGAACATTATCTCCCCCTAAATCTCATACAGAGTTTGCTTTTGAGTAATCTCTTTTTGGGATTCTCAATATTTGACAAAATTCACAGCCATTTTGTCAACTGCAGATGCTTGTTCATATGTGTTGTTGTGTTTGTGCTAGAGTCAAACAGAAAAATGGTTTGCTGATGTTAGCATATGACGTTTGCAATTAAATATTGTATATACTTCTTGCATTGCAATGCCCTGTTTTTGCTTTTGAAATATTGTATATGTTTTTTTTCACTTTACAGAACTGTTTTTATGCTAGCCAGCCATAACAAACTGAAGCTGAAATATGTGTGAGTTTCATCTAGCTTATACTGTACAGGTTAATAATGGACTTGTCTCTATTGTGTAAACTAATGCTAGCGTGACTTGTTTTACAATAACAAACTACGGTTGATTTAATATTTCTGGGTTTTTGCCATGTAATTAAAGCTAGTATCATTTAGCCTCATCAATAAGGTGTGGGCTTTAAACAAGCCAAACCTGCAACACCACAATGGTTGGTTTTGTGATCGTCACAGTTATAGTTATGCTCCAAATATTACAAGCCATTTTGTCAATATAGTGATAAGAAATTGTACTCTGATGCAGGGACGGCTGGTATCAATCGGCTAGGTGGGCTAAGCCCCTCCTTGGTTTTAGGCTTCTATAATGTATATGTTTAAATGTATATTTATATGTTCATATGTATCTTGTGGATGATTTCTGAGCATAGTCTTTATTATTTTGATGGCACTAATATTTCAAAAACACCATGAAAAAAAAAAAGAGTTACTTAATAATTGTTTACAGTCCAACCACAATGTGATATCAGTACCAAATATCATTTTAATTTGGTGATTGACAGATACTATTAGGCCTAACGCTTACACTGTTCTAATGTTAGCTTGCTTAGAAAAATAGGGATTCTTTTCATATCTTCACATAACACTTGATTGAAAATAAGTAAAATTCTTTACTATGTGCTTATGCTTAAAGGACATACAAAACCATATCTAGTCTCTGAGGCATTTAAACAAAGGGGAATGATCCTTTTGATAATGTGGAGTAGGTCCTGTCTAATTAAATGTTTTTACAGTTAATTAATGGAAATCCTTGATACAAAATTTAAAATGTTACTGTGCAATTCCAAAACAGTATTTTTTTTTTTAAGAAAGGGGCGGCAGTAGCTCAGTGGGTAGAGCAGCCGTCCTTCGACCAGCGGGTGGGCGGTTCGATCCCCGCTATAAAAATCCCAAAACATCATAACATCCCGCTTTCCCCTGTTCATACTGTCGTTGTGTCTTTGGGCCAGACATTTAACCCACCTTACCTCCAGTGGTTAGCTGTAACACTGGTAAACGCTTTGAGTGCCTACTAGGTAAAGCGCTATATAAATAGAAAAAAAAACGTAGCATCTTAACAGCACTAGCAGTTGTGTTTATAGTTATTCATATTTTACAACACTCAAGTGGCTAGCCATCTTTATTTAAAATTTATTAACATTCAACTCAGCTGACTTGTTGATCAGGTTAAAGATGCATTATCTAATTTCTTCCATGTAAGTTACCGACCCCACCCTTCACCCCCAAAATGGAAGCGTGGGGTCTTTTTTTTCTTTTGAGTAAAAATAAATGGTAAAACTGGACCAATTTGTCCACTTACTATAAATTTCCAGTTCTGAGTTTGGCATTAGTCTGGCTCATTATTTATTGCGTTATTGTTTTGATAATATTTATTAACATTTCACTGTGCTTCCCTTTTGTCTATTTATGTTTTCTTTCTTCAGTGCTGATTTGTTGAGTAAAGAGTCATAGCCAGGGCCTCCTTCCTTGGATTAATATAGTCATTGCTTGGATGTTGACAAGCTATGAGGAGCGAGCATTTTCTTTTCTATGCAAACTAGGGGTGGGAATTGAAAACCAGTTCTACTCAAGAACTGATTCTAAATTGTATGAACCATTGAAATCAATGATGTCAAAGCAATTTAAGCATTAGAGGGAATGGAAAAAAGTGTGGCTTTATTTTATTAAACGAGATGAAAACTATACCGTTTGCAATAACTGCAATGTTGTTAATTGATGTAAGGGTGCAAGCAACATGCTTAGACATCGATCTACCTATGGTACTAAATTAAATAAATGACGTGTATTCTGTCCGCTGTATACAACACCCAGCTAGTCCAAGCTATCATTACCGTAAACATCCGTTGAACAGGGTAATGTAATGTTAAATTAGGCAAATAACAGACATATTCTACTAAAACACTGTGCTATGTGTAAATATTCTCGCAATAACCATTTTGATGATGAAAGGGACAGGCAGGATGAAATTATTAGGTCCTGTTCGGCAAGCTGCTTGATTATAAATGAAGAAAGACTAAGCTCGCGGTGAAAGGTTTACACCCATTCTCACCTGTAGAACAACCAGATTTTTAGTTGGTGGTTAAATGTTTAGTGAACTACATGTTTAAGTTATTTAACATACTCAAGTGTTAGCATTAAAACAAATAAAACCAATGCTAAAAAGCATATAGGACTATTTTTTTTCCACTCAGGAATTTTAGAAAAATGGAAATTTTTGTGACATTTCACTTCACAAAATGAATGGGTATGATTGAAACGGGCTCCAAACCTTTAACAAAACTAACTGAAATAATAGATAAAAACTAGCTAATGCTAACTTAGTGTGAGGTCAGTGCAATAGTGTTTTTTGCTAAACCAAGCTTAATGCCCAATGTTATGTTTTTCTCAGTACGGTTAGATCTTGTCTTTATTGCTGGCAATAGTTTAGTCCAGGGGTGATGCTTCATGTGACGCTAGCACTTAGCTGCTCATTTAGCTGCAGGTCAGTGACTGTAATTAACTCCACAGAAGTCACTGTAGCTTGTTAGACATTGCAGGATTATGATGGCAGAGTCCATAAAATTTAATTAAATGATATCTGCATAAGTCCAGGTTGACTTATTTGAAAAAAGTAGATGTAAAACTTCCGTACTATTTTTTTTTCTTGTTATTTAAGTCTCGAATAAACTCCTTAACTAATAACTTCTTCAAAAGTTTGCCAAAAACAAATAGTTTTGAGCTAGCTTTGTCTAATTCTAATTTTAAAGCAGCTGCAATAACATTATAATAATGGCGCCAACTAGTGGTTAAAGACACACCATACACACATCTGACACGTGACTGTGAATCAAACTCTGATTGGTTAATTCCCCTGTTAGCTCCCACAGAAACTTAGTTGCACTGGATTCATTGTAGCCACTGAAGGCCTAACCAATAAGTTCAGCTCTACCTCCACAAAACTTCTAAATATAGAGGCCAAACGTATCGTCATAAAAAATACAATAGAATAATTTGATTAAAGAATAAAAAGTATATAAAATATATACAGTATGCAGTTTAATGTTTTATGACATTTAAAAAGAAGTCCTTGGTTCACTTCTGGGAACAACACTTAGTGACGTAACAGAGACTCTTTACGCTAGAGTCATGGGATCTCTGTCTGGTAGTAATAATAACAACACAAAAGGCATGATTGTACTTGTATAGTGGATATATTTGCCTTTACAGACCTCAGTCAGCTAAGCTTTAATGTGGCGTCTGAATGAATGAGATAACTGAACAGCAGCAGGCAGGGTGTACCCTAGTCATGTTTAATATGCAACCTGCTGTTTCCTTTATCAAGGACACAGCAGTGTAGGTGTTAGTAAGCTTTTTCTTTCGGTGTGCTGTGCAATGGAGAGAAATTGTGGTGGGTAAGCAATTTGTGTGTGACTGGGTTATGGAGGCTGTAAAGCAAAAGTAGCAAAAGTCACTAGGGCTCTGTCTAAAACCAGCCACTTAACACTAGTACTGTATAACTATAGTCAACTCAGTAGTAATATTATGTTATTTATTTATTTATTTTTTGCTGTTGTTGATCTATAATTGCAGATACATCCCCTTAACATTATATAATATATAATAAATAAATCTAAACCATCTATTTAATTTCTGTAATAGCTTTAAGGGAAATATTGCAACAAAACTTGAGTTGCTAGAGATGTTTCTATTTATTTATCTAGTTTACTACTGTTTGAAAAAAAAAACTTTTATGAGATCCATCTATTCCCACAAAAGCACTCTGAAAGACCCTCAGTGCTGCAAACTTGTAGCGTGTCTGTTCACTCAAGTTAGAGACTAATCTTCTTCCTGTTCATTTATTGTTTTTGGATTCTGGCAGCTATGCTTGTTTACTTAAATTTTTTTATTTTGTGGTTGTTTATTATGTTTTGTGGCCACAATGGTATAAATGAAATTAAATAAATTTAGTTACCTTTATCCAGAAAAGTCCCACTGAGATTACAAATGTCTTTTACAGGGGTGTCCTGACCCATGGAACGAGGGGGAGGGGACTATTGTACATATCTTTAGCTGTTGGTGAAACCGGAATACCCGGAAGAAAACCTAAACAGACACGAGAAAAACATGCAAACTCCACACAGAAAAAACCCCACCCTGGATGGAAACTGAACCCAGGACCTTCTTGCTGTGAAGCAAAAGTACTAACCACTTAGCCACCATGCCACCAAATAAAGTGTTTGTGAATATAAAAAAAATAATAATAATAATTAAAGTAATGTACTGATGTATTATAACTTTTTATCAATGCAAATGGATTGTGGATAAAATCCATGTGTTAATGTTAGGGTTGTCAAATGATTAAAATATTTAATCCCAATTGATTGCAAATTAATCATATTTTTTATTTGTTATAAATGTACTGTAAAAGCATATTTTGCAGTTTTTACTTTGCTTATTAGACAAAATGTCAGAAAATAAAAATTTTTATACAAATAGTTTATTTTTGTAACATTAACCAGAAAAGGTTTCTCACACAAAGCCAAACAGATGGTCACAATAAATTGAAAGCGACATTACAACATAATACAGTGTCAAAACTTTAAACTGAAAGATAAAGTAAATAGCAGAAAAATAATTTACCTATGTTCAGTAGATATCTGTTTTTTTTTGTTTAACATGTTTATTTATAAACATGTATGATGTGATTTGCAAACTTTGGATTTTTTATATTTTAATATAATGGCTAGATACTTTATTATTAACAAAGTTTACCCCAATAGATTTAGTGAATTAGTCAGTTATTTTGTGTTATTATATTTCTTGTAAGGACCAAGTGTAAATTACACCGCACCGGATTTGGTCCTTAGGACCTTAGGTTGGACACTAGTTGTGTAACAAATTACAAAATTCACAGGACAACATTATCTGCAAAAAGCAGAGATGAGATCCTAGATGAGGTCCTCAAACCAGACTCCCTCCGGGCCCTGGCTGCGCCTAGAAATCCTGTCCATAAAGATAATGAACAGGACCGGTGACAAAGGGCAGCCCTGCCAATGTCCAACATTTACAGCAGGTCTGACTTACTGCTGGCAATGCAAATGCGATGCAATGCAATGCACTTGGCCTGCTGGTACCTATCAGCTGCCTCAGGAGTCCCACAAGCCAACCAGGCTCGATAGGTCTTGCTTCTGGTGTCCACCACCGGGTTCGGGGATGGCCGACACGACAGGCACCGGAGACTTTGCAGCCACAGCTCATGGTCCACTTGGACTCAATGTCTCCAGTCTCCCTTGGAATCTGGTCGAAGCTCTGCCGGAGGTGGGAGTTAAAGATCTTTCTGACAGGGGACTTTCCAACGTTCCCAACAGACCCTCACGGCACGTTTCGGTCTGCCAAGTATGTCCAGCTTTCTCCCCCGCTCACCACCAGGTGGTAATCAGTTGACAGCTCCGCCCTTCTCTTCACCCTCATGTCCAAGACAAATGGCCGGAGGTCAGATGAAACAACTACAAAGTCTATCATCGACCTCCGGCCTAGAGTGTCCTGGTCCCCACGTCGCTCCTTTGGGCTCGTATGCAAGCCCAAACCCCCGACAACATAGGTCCTAGGATCATTCGTGCACTCAAACCCCTCTACCACGATAAGGGAGCGGTTCAAGGAGGGGCTACTGTACAATGCAGCGGTAATACGCACTTCATTGTCTAAGCTTGGCTGGTTATTTTCTTTCTCCAAACGATGGCCAGAAATAACACGTTCATAAAAGTTGCTGACTGATTAAAAAGCCTTAAAGCAATAAAAAAAGTGTTTACTTTTTCTTTCACTATTTTTGTCTTTGGAAAGAGTAATGCTCAGACTCAGACTCATTTTTGTTGCGCGCTCGTCCTTGCGAAGCCGACTCAGCCCGGTACTGGTCTGTGCAGCAGGTGAGACAAAGATAGTGAGCGAGTGAACACCTTTTGCTAAAGTGGATTTAAATCACTATTTCCATTGACCAAAGTTTCGAATTGTGCACATCCAGCTCATGAACTGACTCTTTGACATTGACAGGTGGGAGGTGTGTGTTTCGTCCCAAGGAGCATCATGAATCGTCCCAAATACAATTTTTACTGTGTTTTTTTATTTTTTACAATTTTCAAACCTTGTCTGCTGTGATCCTTTGCACTCCTATTGGATACCTATGCTCTTCACTGTCAGTGGCTGCTGCAGAGACACATGACCTACCAGAACACACTATTAAAAATTTGTGCCTCAAACATCAGATGAACATTTAATAAGTCTGACTGTTATAAAATAATAACTTATTGCGCAGCAATGATTCAGACTCAGACCGATATCAGCTCTCTGTTGAAAGGTTGGGTTCTAGTTCTAAAACTAGTTAGATAGTTAATTTTAAAGAAAGAGCTGAGAGGACCCAACCTGCAACAAAAGCTAAACCCTCACAGTCTAAACTACCAGCTCTATTTGAACAACAACATAACTATTGTTTATCTTGTATCTTGTTTAAAATACGTTTAAATTAAATGAAAAAAACGCAGCCTCAGTGTTTTGGCTGTTTTTTTTTCTTTCAAGATATTAAATTTGAAATATGATTTTTTTTTCAAGGGATCGTACCTAAGGGAAGGAACCTAACCCTCACTCAGCATCATTTTCTGTTTAAGTATAAAGCCCTCTAACCTCCATTGTAGTTTACTTCGCTCCTGTTTTGGGCACCAATGCAAAATGGTGCACTCACTATTTTGCTTGGTTATCCTGTACCCTCTCCTGCTTGATCTCACCTGCTGTTTGTTTATGGGAGAGATGTTCAGGTGAGCGGTTTCCAGGGTAGCCAGCTCCCCCCCGGTTGCCAGGCAGCACTTCCGGCTCCTCACCGGGAACGGGAGGGGCCAGGTATTTTTAGGAAACGCTGGTGTGAAGCGGAGGAGGAGGCGTCACAGCCAGAGCAATGGAGGAATATGGATCTATTTTCTTAACGCTTTGGCAATGTGAACAACTTCTGTCAGCACACGTGGGTCATGTGACTGCACTCGAGGCCCGCTGCGTTCTTTTTCACACTGACTGCTTGCTTGTGAGTGCGTGGGGCTTTGAGAGCAGTTGGCCAGCAGGTTAGTCTGTCACAGCTAGTTAGGTCTGGGCCAAACACAAGACATGCAGACACCCTGAGCGCAAACTTACATTGGTTGATGTATCTGGGCTGTTACCACGGCAGCCGGCCCCGGTTGCTGCAGTGACAATGACTTTCTGTGACCTGGCTTGAGTGAAGAGGGGATGTGCAGAAGGGCCTCTCTAGTTGTTTTCTCTTATGTCGAATCGGACACCCTTAAATGACAAACAACATAAAAAATGAAACACCTTTACCTCAAACATATTTAATGCAGCTTTTTTTTTCTTCAGCACATTGCATTTATTTGTGTGCATACTAGCAAATGTGTAAATGCCCAATTTCAATTAGCATCATCTAGTCTTTATTATCAAGAATGTTGGCCAATTACATGCTCGCTTCCAGAAAAGGGAACACTCCCATTGGTTGGCACAGCTTATCAATAAGGAAGAAATAAGCCTACCAATAAAACAGAGAAAATGTACATTCAGCGCTGAATACTTTTTTTACACAGCAAAGGTAAAAGGAATAGAAAAAATGGAAGCAAAGTGAATTCAGTCACGCAATGTTTAGGAAGTTAGAGATAATTGTCATTGTTGATTCTTTGGTTAGATGCTAAGGACGGAGCTTATAGTTGACAATAACCTAGGGCTGGACTAAATATTGAATTTATTAGCTAAATCCCTAAATCGAATTTAACGGGAAAATAAATAGGTTTCCTCCAACCCTGCACTGCACACTGTGAGGTGGCTAATGCTGCTGTTAGTGCCAGCGTAGCTCCAATAATGTCTGTGGTCACTCTGCAGACACTAAAAAACGCTAATAATCCCCAAAGAAAGCAGTCAATTATCTCTCAAATGTTTGGTTTAGTGATGTGGCAGGAAATTAATCAACAGAAATAGCTTAGTGTCTCTACAGCACTGTGTACTTTTATTGATTTATGAAAATTAGGCACGGATTTAGTGCACTTTTAACATCTTTTAACAAATTATGGAAATTTGTTACAATGGACCTGGTCCATGGAGACGGAGAGGGCTAAAACTAAGTATCCAACCTAAACTGATTTATTTTGACTCAAGGATAATGCACTCTGCTGCTGCTTCTCTGCTCTTGCTGTTTTGTATTGGCAAAAAATTATAATATTAACAAAATAAAACTAATTTGAATAGCATTTTTAGGTCAGTAGGTAGAAAAAAAATTAATTAAAATTGTAAATTGTTAGCATTAACCAAAGCAACAAGCTTAGCTATTGCTATTCTATCTCAAACAATCTTCTCTGTAACAAAATATTTACAATATCCCCAATATTTTGCAAATTTAGCATTATTGCAATATTATTTTTGTGACCACTTTTCTTCTTGCTTTTACAATTAACACAATTTCTCAAATTGTTTGTGTAGATTTTGTTTTTGCGAGTAGGTTAAATAAATTTAGATTTTATACAGAATTTCAGTTTAAATGGAATGACTATGGCATCTGGGGGCAGATGTTTGCAATTTTCAACCAGTATATTATTTGTAATAAATGTGTAATATCTCAGCAAATGGGTTTAATTTAATACTTTCAATGTTAGTAAGGCAACAGCCTTTATGCGTCAGAACTTTATCAGCACCAAAGATCGACCAACAACTGATTATGGCATTTGGATCATATTCTTTTGTTTATTTGAGGTCAGTAAACTGTACAGGTCAACACTATAAACGTGGAATATTTACTCAATACAAGTGCAACAGCTGCTCAGCGACTCCTGAATACCTTTTCTCTCTTCCTGATGATTTGTAAGCAAATACTATATTGTGTTAAATTTCAATTCCTTACTACAGTAGAATACAACATATAGAGGTTTATTTTTGGTGTTTGAACAATACCTACAAAGTCAGGCTAGGTTTTGTTGGTGTTTTGGTGTTTGTTGTTGCAGAAAAACCCTTATATGTGGGTATCCGGTTGGCTGCTTTTTTTTTTTTTCATGTCAGATTTGTATGCACTGCTTTTAATGCAAAGGATAAAAACACCATTATGTGCTTTATATCATACTATGGTTCTATATTTTTGTCTTATGAGCGGAAGGTTTTATTTGTAATAACCAACTTTCTGATAGCAGAACCACCGATAGTGAATACTGTTCTACACATATAGTTTCTACTGTTAGTCAATAATCCATTAGTCAATTAAAATCTAATTATGGAAATAGTTATGGTTAACTTACTGTCTGTAAATCACATTAAAGGTAAGTAGGGCTTTTCTTGTGTCACTCCCTGTTCTGTCAGGACCAGGGTGTGGCCAAACATCCTGGAATACCTGGAATTTTAGAGAGTTGTTTTAAAGTACAGTTCTTAAATTATGTTAGTTGATTGAAATTGAAACTAAATGTGTAGCCCTTTTATCAAGGAATTGGAAGTTTGAGTTTGAACCTCCAAGGCTGTTGTAATTTTGTTTGTGGAAAATTTAAAGGTGTGGGTTTATATAGTTATTGGAGGCATCTGGTAGCAAAATGAAAAAGCTGGTTTTAATTTTGAGGAAAGAACCTAGAAAATGTCAAAAGTAGGTCTTTGTCAGTGAAATATCAGTAGGTGGTGCCAGAGTATAGCATCAACACGGCTTAATGGAAGACACTTTTTGTGGAGACCCAATGCACGGTAAACCAGTGAGAAATCCCTAGTTGATACCTTATAACAGGATCAGTGCAGTCTTTTAGAGCAGTGGGAGTGGAAACAGCCCTCATAAGTGTCACAATGGACTTAATTGGGAGTGGTGAAGATAAGTCAATACGTAGCTTCTGCTTAATACAATCTTTTTTGACAAAAAATGGCAAAAAAAATCTCTCCATTTGTTCCTTTTCTGTGGCTAGGCGTTCTACTTTCCATAATGAAAATTTATAACTTTTTTCTTGCAAATTTGCATGTTAGATTTGTGTCTCTGAACTCAAAAATATACTCTCCAATAAAATAAAATAAAAGAAATGGCCCTAATATGCCATCATATGAAGCGGCACTTTGCAGTTCTGGCAGTTTCTTTTTGTTTTTGTTTAGTTTTTTTTTTTTCCCCTTCAGTTTTGGTGTAATGTTAAAAAGACACTGTCATAAAAATTCCCTGGGGACAAGCGTCTCCCTGCCCTTCTTTCTTCCCCCGTTCGACCATTAGCAACAGTTTCCTCTGCTTTTGCTTCTTTTTCTGCCATTGTATATGTCTGAGACCGACTGTGTTGATGTGTGTAGTGTTGTTAAGCAATTTGTTTCTTGTGCAACCTGAGACTCCTGTGAGACTTCTTGACTCAAAGGGACGCCGACTGGTTACTGGCATTTTCTTGTATGGCTGTTTTTTTCCGCTAAGAGGTGCTGGGGGGTTGGGACAGACCATATCTACCACACAATAAGTCATTAAGCCAATTCTCAAGGTTATCGTACAGTCAGAATCTCATACCGAACCAATCCCTAGGTGGCATTGTACTACAAAGAGACTATAGAGAGAAGGCCTGCACAATATATGGCAAATTTATTGCTATCACAATATCAAATGCAATCTCTGAAATTGAAACAAATACATATCTATGCATTATTCTCATTGCATTTTTTAACACAGTTATTGCATATTCGATGCGTTCTTGATATAGTTTAACCTTAGTTTTTAGCATATTTTGCAGTGTAGTCGAAATGGTACATTGTCCTTGCACCCTGCTCAAACACACAAGAAAGCTTTTATTTAAATAGTTAAACACCTTTATTTCTGCATAGAACTACATTCAGCCCATGTGGCAATATAATCTGACTGAGTGTACTTTGAGTCTCAAAGTAGAAGCACTCATGATGTAGAATGGCTTATGTTCTTTTCCAGGGTTATTAGTGGCACTTCTGCAGCTCTAAAAAGATGTGAATAAAAAAAGAAGTGGTTCCCTGTGATGTTAACCCACTGCGGTTTGATGTAGGGCTTCGGGTCAGAAAGGACAAAAGGCATCAGGTGTGACAGGTGATTGTTTTATCTCTCATAGTGTATCATAGTGGACATCTGCGTCTGAGACAAAGTTCAGACCTAAAAGACAAAGCTACTGACAAGGCTAAATAATAAACGTCAAGCTCCACACTTCTTAAAAACTGACAGGTAGTGGACCAAATACTAATTCAACACATGGACTAAATAATGAATGAGCATCAAGGCTTTCTTAGTGTAGCATTCTGCCGAGGTTACATTTAATAACCCCTTTTTCAACACGGCACACCTGCCCACACATTAAGTAAATGTCAGCGTGCCTTTATCTGTAATTAATGACGTCTGACTAGTGCGTTTTGTCTGTTTGCAGAGAAGCAGGAGTGACTCACCTGTCTGTCTGCACATCCGTCGCTCGTTCAATACATGGTCGACATGGAGGACCCGCTTTAACACGCACACAAACAGTGCAAAGGATTGGGAAGCAGAAGTCTAGAATCCAGCTTCATGAATTCATCACACACCTCAGGTAAGACTCTAGAAGCTGTTGCTCTGGTCTGTGGTGTAAAGTGGGCTTTTAAAAAAAAAAAAAATACATTTACTTAAATATTCTGTAATAATCTTAAAAAAACAAATGCCAAAGATGTTTAGTGTGCTGTATTGGAGAGATATCAGATTCAGAATGTGCTGCCATGGGTTAACTCAGGGGTGGGCAATTATTTTTCCCAAAGGGCCACATTAGAACATGGAACGATTTTATTTTGTCTACAGTAAGGGTATTTACCGTTTGGAGCATGTTGTATAGTGTAATCAACTAATTGCTGCAAAATATTGAAGGAAAAGGAAAAATATATGCAGTGTTTAATCATCAATAAAATATTAGTAAACGATTGGTGGGACACATTGAACAGCTCAACGGGCCGCATGTGGCCCCCGGGCCTTAGTTTGCCCACCCCTGGGTTAACTGCTATATTCATTTTTATTTAAAAAGGTTGCACAAATAAATGTACTAGTTGCTCATCATTCAACAAAAGAAAGTGGCAAGAAATAAAACAGTGAATGTGTGTTAATAAAAGTCATTGTCCGTGGAAAAATAACGAATAAAACAGTAAGTGTTTGTTATTAAAACGTGTTTGTTATTAAAACTGTTTCTATGAATATAGTAAGTATAGGTAAGTTAAAAAAAAGAATCAACAAAATAACAGCTGGTGAATAAAACATTTTCATAGATTTACTGAGTTTGTTGAAAAATGAACACAAATAGACACACAAAAAACACACACTGTTGCTTTTTGGTGATGCTTGCAATTTTCAAACTAAATATAGCCCCTGTAAAGCAGAACTAAGTGAGATTTGCATAGCTCCCCCTACAACTTTCTTGTTTTAAATACTCCTATCGCGGTTCTGAGGTCGGTAATTTTAGAAATTGTCTTATAAAGTTATAATATAACATTGTTTGATTGTTTTATTCACTGTCAACCAAAACGTTATATGTAAAAAAAAATCACTTCTAAAATATTATTATTGTATTATTATATTATTATATTCACATTATTATTTTGGCATCTAATTTATTGTACATTTTATTGTCATAACAATTGAGTAGCCTATGTCTTGTGAAATTTTGGTTTGGGTCTAAACTAAAGTGAAGCCAGTCGCTGACACCTTGTAAACAATATTCAGGGTATTTAGCATAATATTGAAACTGTCTCACATAAAGCCCGTAAATGAAACAAACATTTCTCACCGCGTAATAACTTAGCACGGCTCTGCGAGCCGTAATTTGATTAAATGTCACATAGCAGTAGCTATATCTCCAAGGATATAAAATAACAGTAGATTTAATGGAAATAGGAAGAATATAAATTTATTAGGCAACAAATCTTACAAGTTCAGGAACATAAAAGCCACATCGGAATTGGTTTTGAGTCCTTCACTTTGTTTAAGCTGATTCCATTCTATAAAAGCTTGGCCAAGATTGACTTGAGAACAAGCTCTCGGTCTAACTGACATTTTCTCTTCCTTCATTCAGATAAAGTTGGCCTTTCTATGAATCCGAAACTCAGTTCATTGTTGTAAAAAAATCTCACTCAGTTGTGAGATATTGGCTTGATTTGTGTTGGTTGCACGGTGAACATACTATTGATACTTGTTGGTCTTGTTACGTACATGATCATGAGGATTTAAGGGAGGATAGATTAAGATTATACTGTATTATAGAATATCATAGTGAGTCTATTTGATTATTGTTAAAATTATGTTGGCATGGCATGGAGAAGATTACAAATTTGTTCTTGTTGCTGTGGAGTAAAAAGATTGTCAGTGGTATGAATCACAGCGTTAGGAATATAACACGTGTTGGACATGACAACACTGCCATTCAGAATTTTAAAAGGCTATTTGTTTACCACAATTTTTAACTATGCAGATAGTTAATATTAATATTTTATCTGTTTGTTAAATCTATTTTAAAAGAACTTGATTTTTTATGCAAATGACACAGAGACATTTGCCATATAATTTTTTGTTGCCCTTTTAGCATTTAGCAGTTAAACCCAGACTATTTTAGTGCAGTTGGCTAATGACACATTTCTATGCTTTCTATGTAGACAGGAGGAACAAAGAACTCTTGATTAGCACTTTTCATTAAAGCCTCTTGAAAAGTGGCTAAAGGTAATTAAAAACATGGTAAAGTTGAGTCACATACATTTATTTATAGATATCTTTTAAGTTTTTTGAGTTTTTCACTCTTGGAAAGCACATGTTAACAAACGTAGGTAACATGGTTCAACACATAAGCATTTTCTTTTGATCCAGGTATTACATACACAAATAATGAGAAATGCTGAAGACAATACAACAGTTTTATTATTTACACCATAGCCATGTTAATGCTACATATTTGTGTCAATAATCAATCATTCATGGAATGTAGCTTATAACAAAGCATGGTAAAAACAACAGAATGACACTACAAAAGAGCATGGCATAAAGGTTTAAGATTGCTATAGCTTTTTGTATGTGTATGGATTGGAAAAATTGTGTGTCAAGTGTGACTCATGCTACAGTGCACTCCTATTTCTAGAGGTTCTGTGCTGACATACAGACCGAAAGTGCACTTTCTTTCCCACCCACTCACCCTATCAGTTAGTCTGTGACATGCCTGCCCGAGTCTGTTTACATGCACAGCTAATCATTGCTCGATTAGGCTTTCTAACTGGACCTATATCTTTGAGTTTGCATGCACAGGAGAGAATTGAACTATTGAGTCCACAGCGCTCTGCTCGGGCTAATACTGCATTCTTATGGTCTTATTTTTAATAACATTCAGCCTTTGCTAAAAAAAAGACAAAATAAGCTAATGTTGAACCTGGCTTGTCTGTAGAATTAATGCTAAAAACATAAGCTAGTTTCTTCCTAAACATCAATTCATTAGGAAAAAAAAAAAAGTTATCATCCAGTTGAAAGCACACGCTTACAACAAGGCCCATCAAAACTGGGGGCTCTGGACTTGACACTAGGGTCCCTGGAGGATCAGATTCGGGTGTGAACCAGGGCACGTGGATACAATCGGCGCACAGTGCGGATCTTAGTGGACTTGTGAAAGTGGTTTTGGCTGCCACAGGCATGGATGGATGTGCCACTCAAATCATCGAGGCAACATAAAAATAATTGAGGCATTATCCTAACCAAATTACTCGGTTTATTCGATGAATCGTTATAGCCTTAAACTTTATATCCCTTCGAGGGGATCCGTGTTGAGTAACTTTTAGGCTAAAGTCTCACTCCACAATTAGCACCGCTGTTATTTGATTTTCTCATCATGTTAGTTTCAAGCAGAGGTTGCCTTAATCAAATACTTTGTCATTTTTAGCAGTGACAGTGAAATCTGAATGGCATCTGTCATTTTGAAGGATGGCATTCAGATTTGAATCTTTCACTCTGAGGGTGATCTATTGTAATTTGTACTTCTGTCCAGTTGGTGGCAAATGTACATATCAATTAGCAATTATCTTCAATCCTCTTGTCTTTGTCACGCTGGGAGGATGAAGGAGGACCAACAGATAACACTGAACAGTGCAGACAGACAGAGTTGCAGAAAAGCATTACATTTTGTAAATTTTTTTAGTCCGAATCAAATTTTAATATTGCGTTCTTTACCTGCCTGTTTAAGCACAAAATATCCTTCCGCTTAAAGTGTCGTTTTTGTTTATCTGTTCATATATAAACAAATAATCTGTCCTCAATGCTTGTCTTGTAAACTCTTAAAATGTGAGTAAAAAGAAAAGTATATTATTATATATTAAAGTATTATTAAAGTATAAAAAATTCAAATTACAGGTAATAACGGATTATGAAATTTGTCTGAAAACTATGTCCGTCAAAATGACGGAGAGTGAGAAAGTCTAGCTTGACCTCTGGGTTCAAGACGCGCTGAAAATTTCCCAGCATTGCTTCTGGTCAAAACGGGGCTAGTTTATGTCGCTCTGAAGCAGCCGTTCAGCTAGTAATGGTCCTGCTCTCTCTTTTCTCTCCTTGGTCCGCTTTGAGGAGCCAACGTAATATGAGCAGAACAGTCACAGAATCTAAAAACTGATTGTAAATTTACTTGTACTTGAATCTTCTTGATACTTGGCTAACCTCCTAATCCAATATGTAGTACAGGTCCCAATAAACCCTCTTGGGGTCACTTCTCTGACGGCCACATCTCGGGCCTTGGGGTGACTGCTTGAGTGACTGGCTGTAACTTGGTTGTCATGGATACGGATATAGTACATAACGCACACGCTGGCACACAGACAGCAGTGTGACTCCTGGGGTTGATGCGCCTCAAATAGAAACGCAGAGATGAGTCATCCGCCGAGCTGCTGCAGTACACACACACCTTTAACAGATGTGTTTAGTATGTGAGAGCGCCGAGACTTCCCACGTGTCGCCCGGTCACTCTCACCTTCCCATGTTTGCTTTGTCGCAGGAGGGATCCGAGAAGACAAAACATCAAATCATCAATGAATTATTGTAAATTACGACAAAATGAAAGATGGCATCAAACTCTATGACATGTATGTTTCTCATCTGTGTTCAGTCCTTCGTGAGTCATAGTGAGACATCCCTGAAGCTGCTGAAGGACACTGGGGTGTCTACACTAGAGGTGAGGATGAGAAGGATGAAGGTGATGAGGAGGAGGTGGGATGAAGCCACAATAGTGTGACGGGAGAGCAAACAGAAGAACATTGTGGGTTAAATGTGTAAAGTTCAATCATTATTAACACAGTTGGTTTAAAGCTCATTTATATTCTACATCCGTTTTATATGCAGAAAGAGTCGAGTTTGGTCTTGGTCATTCCACTTCTGCGTGTGTGTGTGTGTTTTTGTGTGTTGTACATTTCCAACTGAAAAAAACACAGTAACTGTCATAGTATTAGGTTTACACAATATCAGGAAACATGCAATATTTACGAACTATGTCAAGTAAGACAATATGTGGATTTCCACTTCGGCCCGAGTAAAGGACGTACAAGGCCAACCAAATAGCAAAAACATTATATCACAATTTTTTTCACACACTGACTATGAACTAACTTCCCCTAGTTTCACTGATGCCACTAAAGTTTTCATTTGGTTGTACCACACTGTGATTTGAAATAAATTGTGTTGCCTTACAAAGTGCTCCTAAATACCACTAAATAATTTAACATGTGCAATATACGTACTGAATGAAAGAGTTAAAGTATCATCGTCTAAGCTTCTTACTTTTTTTTTGTTGAAACCCTTGGTTGTGCGTGTGGCCCTCTGATGGTTGTATTGCTTAAACGGCACTAGAGAGAAGAAGGACACTTGACATAGGACTGCACAGGTGTCTGAATGGGTCATGCTGTTCTGTAAAAAGCCTGTTCTTAAAGCACATTCTCGCTCAGAACTTACCTGAATGGAACAAACACTCTCTATAAATAGCAGCTAGCACTTTTAATTAATAATATCCACACTGACAGTGAAGTGAGTGCTGCTGCTTCTTTTGGTTTTAATATAGTCTTTTGATGGTTTTCCATGGATGTTCCCCAGCGGCAACACCACCTTATAAAGTACAAGCTGTCTATTTTAGATTGACTTAAATATTAATGTAGATTTATTTTAAGCTTATTTTAAGTGCTGGCCTGTAAAATTTGGTTCTGCTATTTGTAGACCTTGTATAATGTAGCATTTATGTCACATTGGTAGTACCATAAATACAACCTTTACATTATGGTTTATGATTTACTACTTTTTCCACTTTATGATTATATCTGGTGTTTATACATCTGGAAAAGGAGAATTAATCCCATTAATTTCGTCTTAATCTGCTGAAACAGACCTTGTCAATTTTAGACATGGATAAGCAAATGTTACTTAATGTATAATGCGTAATGTTCTTCATTCTTTTTCACCCAAATATATAAATATTATTTTTCTACACAAGATATATTGGGCAACCTAGATGACATTATAAAATTTTACTTATAATATTAATAGAAAATAAGCACGATTTTTTTGGCTAGCTTACTATAACACTTTACCCCATGTTAGAGGTAGATACATAATTAAAATAAGGTAGGCTAAAATACAAAAGAAAACTAAGAAAGAAGAGAAATTGCATCTGTGAGATCAACATTGTCTCTCTGGTTACATCAAATGAATTGTTGCTATGATTGGCTAAAACAAATCTCATGGTAGGTGGATACTAGTTTCTTCATCCAATCACCTGACAAGTTTCAGACAGAAGGTGTCTCTCTTTTGCAAACGCTTTCAACGGAAGCCTTCCCAGATGATACTGTGAAACAGGCTATGTCACGTGAGCCGTTCTATCTGGCAGAGTCAGGTTAATATTTATACAAATCTCAGCAAAGTTGTGTCATGACACTTTACAATTTGGGCAGATCAAATAAAAATTTAGATTGAAGTAAGAATTCTAAGATACAATCTGAATTCCAAGAAGAGTCACATTTTGAGATTAGTCAGAATTCTGAAAAAAAGTTTCTATTTCTATAAAAAAAAATTGTGTGAATAAATTGGGAATTGTGACCAAAAGTCCCCTCCTGAAATTTCTGTCAGAATTTTGATTTATTTACTTAAATTCAAAATAAATTTTAATTTAAACATTCTTAACAACAACACGTTGTATAAACGTGAGTGCCGTTTTCTTATTCCATGTATTTCCAAACATAGTCTTCTGAAGATTATGTAACTGGTGACAAGCCTCATTAATTCAAACATCTGCCGCCATAAGCTGCCACGTCCCACGTTGCTGTGGCGGTTCAACAGACCGGTCAAGGTAATAGCGTGGGTCACCATAGCTACCAGGGTTAAAGAGTGCACAAGCTCCGCCTCCTCTTACCAGTGGGGGACTTATAGACAAACAAGAAGATGGATATAGAGGTCGCACCCTGCCTTTTTTTGCCCCTCTTCTACAACCATGCTCCATCTTCCTTCTGATCGACAGGTGATCTCTGGGAAGAGGCCGCAGAGACACTACAACCCCCCACCGACGGACACACGGCGCGCTCGCTGGCTGGAGGTTTACCACTCTCGCTCTACTCTGGTCTATTTTTATCTAGCAGCTCCTCCTCCTCCCTGCCAGGCTATTTTCAGCTCCAAGCCCCCCACCCCTCACCCTCTCTGTCAACCCCCCATTCCTCGCTCTGTTAGTAAATGTCTTCCTCTCTATAGCGGAAAAAAACACACCGTGAAGCAATGATAAAGCTTGTATAAGGACTACCCTTGAAATAAAACCCTGCCTTTCTCTTTCAGTTCCTTTCCACCCAGTGATCCACTTTCCCTCCCTCCCTCCT
The DNA here is from genome assembly GCA_024349245.1 of Neodontobutis hainanensis. Classification (NCBI taxonomy): domain Eukaryota; kingdom Metazoa; phylum Chordata; class Actinopteri; order Gobiiformes; family Odontobutidae; genus Neodontobutis; species Neodontobutis hainanensis. The sequence goes on from JALDNG010000029.1 coordinate 987,824, forward strand.
TTCTCTCACTCTCGCTCTCTTTCTCTCTGCTGTCGTTCATTCACACTCCCAGACACTCAATATTAGCCGTCAGAGGGGCAGCTGTTTCGGCAGTTCTCCTGTTTTTTAACTTCTTTCCCTCTTCCCATTTTTTTTTCTTTGATTCCAACTTTCTCTTCCTTTCCGCTTCATTCCTTTCTCTCTTTCTCTCTCTGATTCTCTCAGTGCTTCGTTCTAATTTTGGAAGCATGGAACCTCGGGGAGCGCTCTCCCAAAGCTATTTACGTCCTCGCCTCCCTTCCTCCTCGTCTATGGTTCTAGTCAGACAAGAGGAGAACGGCGCGAGGAGTCTTTGATGCGCTGTGCAGGGGAATTTACCTTTCGTTTGTATTTCGGACGTGGAAGCAGCTGCAGCTTCTCTGGTTTCCACACTTGCTCCTGTTTGGACTGAAGCGGGTTGAAGGACTTTGGGAACTGATGTTACTGGTGAAACCCTCAAGCATTGCTCAATGTATAGAAATAGTTTTCTGTCAATAAATTTTTTATTGGTATTTTTATCCTACTTAGCTTACAAAAACTGTCTCTGCTAAGACTGGGAATCCTGCTGAAGCCTCTTGGAAACCCTTTATCTCTCAATTCTCTGAAAACTGGTGGGGATCATTTGGAGTCTGCAGTAGATATTAGGTTGAAAAGATTTGGTAACAGTTTCACAGACTGGCCATCACAATACAAGCTGTGGAGTCGGAACAAGCATCAACTCAAAGGCAGACACTTCTAAAAGCACAGCGGATAAACAAAGCTCTAATAGACCTCTCAGTAAAGTTTGTTTTTGAACTGAATTTTTTTTTTTAAGTAACACACAGAAAGCATTTTTAAATTTTGAACAGTTTGTGACATTTTGACGTGTCTCTTGTGAAAATGAAGCAATGTTGACATCAGGAGCAACACACTGAAGGGTGTTTTGGGACATAACAGTGCAGCCCCTGGTCCTGGCATGCTGTTGCATCCCCCTGTGTCAGGACTGTGCGCCATGTTGCAGACCATCTACGAGACAGAGTCTTGCTTTTCAACGTCCGGAGCGGACGGGCACCAGCCACTGGAGCTCCTGAGAGACAGCAGCAGGGGTTCAGGCGATGCCGTGCCCACGGCCGGTGAGTCATCTGCGGGAGAGCAGAGGTGGGAGGGAGGGGGCTAGAGCGCTGACAAGGAAACACAGCTCAAGCATGCAGCTTTTCAGCGGGACCCCAGCATTTGATCATTTTGTAATTCAGGGTGTACGTTAAAGACAGTTTTGTGCTTGGTCCTCAGAGATGCGTCCTACAAAGTAGTGTTTGATTTAATGGGCTTACAGGAACAGCCTACGCATCAGCATGGCTCTGCACATCATGTAAGGGTTGAAACTGAATTATATTCTCTCAGTTTTCTGGATAGGTATGATAATATAATGTAAATTAGTATATGTTGGTTGAGAGTATCACACTACTGTTGTAACTTTTACACGCCCCTTGCCACATGTGTGCTTAATGTAAGATTTAGTTCCGTCTAGCAATTGCATAGCAGCTGGTTTTACTAAAAGATTGATGTCATTGTAAGTATGCAACATAAATTTCTTGTGAAAACACTAGGAAGTTAGTTAAAAGTAAAGAATCAGAAGTAAAGAATCAGAAGAATCTTCTTAAATGCATTCACCTTAGTACGTGACCTGTACATTAGTATTCAATATGAACTTTGTTCGATTTCTTGGGAGACGCATTTGAATAGTATGGATGCCTTCTATTATGAATAAAAAGTTTCATAATGAAATAAATGGTTGTTCCATTATGGACAACTATGGAAGAACAGGACAATTTTCAGCTGTAGAAATTTAATAAGAACAGTTTGTGATAAGAAATTTAATTAAAAAACACCTGCAAATAAATTGTCAACTATAATATTTTTTTTGTATTGTAGCATGCTACTCATTGCAGTAAAGACCCAAAAGGTATAATATGATGTAAGTTCAGTGTTTTCGCTTTGCTTTAATATGCTGAGGAACACTTAAAACAGCATTACTATAACTGCAGCCTCTTAAGGGTTGTTGGAATTTTAAATCTGAATGCTGTTGGATCAAGCTCAATGTAAATTCACTCTAATCTCCTTTTCAGTTGCAATTACAGTATTGGCTCACTGGCACAAAGGTCAGTGGTGCATTTAGACCGGACCAACCTCAGAGGTTTATGGTCTACTCTGTCAAGTCATGTTTGAAGCATACAAATTTATGCTTTTTGATAAAACTTGCATGTTTTTGAGTTAATAAATCATTTCATCCAATAGCTCTGTTTTGAGCTTAGCTAAATATTTGTATTCATATCCCCTAAATTCATTCCTTAATTCATTCATTAATTTTCTACCGCTTAGTCTCATTAGGGGTTGCGGGTGACTGGAGCCTATCCCAGCAGCTTTGGGCCTGAGGCAGGGTCCACCCTGGACAGTGGCCAGTTAATCGCAGGGCTGACATTTACAGACAGATAATGACAGACAACCATTCTCTCTCACATTCATTCACTCGGGACTTTTTAGATTTGCCAATTAACCTGTACATGCATGTCTTTTGACGGTAAGAGGAAACCGGAGTACCCGGAAAGAACCCACGGTGACATGTGCAGGACATGCAGACTTAGACAGTCAAAGAAATGCACCTATCCCCGAAATTAAGATTCTTAATAATTATGTACATAATACCTGAGTTTAGGCAATATATTGTATCTATTTTCTAATTATTTTGCTCCAGTAATACAAATTGTAAAACAGATATTGTAATATTTGATAAATGTAAAAGACTGACAATACTGTTTGCATATAATGGATATTGAAATGCCATTACAGAAGAAGAAGTTTATTTATATAGCGCCTTTCCGTAGCTCAAGGTCGCTTTACATTTCACAAATACAGTACATACAAACACTTACATATAAATCTATATATACACATCACATAATACATATAATTGGATTATCTGAAATGCTGATAATTACAGCGCAAAATATAAATGATCAAATTCCAATTTTTTTTTTTTACATCTTTCAATTCAGTTTCACAGAATTCTCATTATTATTAATGGGCAGTGTATGGCAAATTGCATATTGTGTGGTCCTATGTGATGTACATCTTTACTTGAAATTGGCAAATGCTCAGCAAAACGTGTTTTTAACCTAGCAATAGCCTCAAAATGTTGTTGTTATTTGATTAATTATATATTAAATAATACTTTAGTTATCATATTACAAATCCACCTAAAATCTGCTGTAGCTTGCCTTTTCCTAAATTAGCCCTGTGTTTCCCCAACATCTTGTTAACTAGGTTTCATTAAGATGAACTTCTATAGAGCAGCGGTATCAGTAACACAGGTCTGTGCTTTATACCGGCGTTCCCCAGGGATCAGAATTGGCTCCGTCAGCTCAGGTGTAATGCACAGAATGAGAACACGCAGTTAAAAATGTGCTTGGGAAACCACAGATGCAGTCGTGGCACCCTAATTATGTAGCACAGGTGTTTTTCACATTTTTGAGCCTGGCAAACAGTACTTACGCACTTAGTGAAATAACATGGTGGCGAAGGCAAAAGCTAATATTGAACAGACGGCATCAAACATTATGCCATTAGGAACATGTGTCATTTCCTTAGCATTTGCGTACTTATGTCGTCACCTAGCCTAGGGTATAGCTGTAAAATATGCCACAATTTTGACCAACAGGGGGCTTATTATGATGATGATGTATGATGTTTTAAAATTTTGAAAGCTTCATTTAGCATAAATGTGCCTTTTTTGTGCCCGAAAAGCAGTACAGCACAACAATTGTCATATCCATTTTACTAAGTGCTGCTTGAATCCCAGTAATGTTATCTTTTTTATTTAAATGATCAAAAATAGTAGTGCTGCAACTAACAACTATTTCTAAATTGTATTAATCTGACAATTATTTTTTCAATTAATTGATTAATAATACAAAATCTGAACAAGACAAAGCCACAAGTATGACACAGAACTTGTATATAGAGCCTAAAAAATAATTTTTAATCAAGACACAAAATGTGACTTTTTTTTTACAGTTTCTGTGTATTTACTACTCTGTCTTGATAATAAAATCTCTTGGCATGTGTCAGTCTATGAATATCCCAGATAGTGATTAATCTGTTATTAAATTAATTTATTAGGATCAAGGAATTAGAATAGTTTTTGCAGCCCTAAAAAATTGTCATAAAACACATGTGAAATAACTGTCCAGACAGCTTTAAATTACAATGTGGTGAAGCCAAATGTAAAAAAGTTTCATGCGTTTGTACCTTATGTCTGTTCATCCAGAACATATTCAAGAAAAGGTTACAAGAAAGGGATCATAGTCTTGGTTGAAGAGCCAAAGGTCCTAAAGGAATTATCCAAGGATCTGTGGGAAAAGATAATTGAACTGTATAGAACAGAAAAGGGATATAAAAGAATAGCCAAAGAATTGAGAATCCCAATCAGCAGTGTTCAAATTCTAATTAATCTAAAATTAGGGATTCTGTTGAAACTTGAAGACCAACAAAATATTGTAGCCACATCTGCCAGGAAAATTGTTCGGAATGCAAAGAAAAACCCACAAATAACTTCAACTGAAATACAGGACTCTCTGATAAAAGTGGCACATGGGAAAAAATGGGCAGCATGTTTGAGTCGTCAGAAGAAAGCCTACGAAAATGCCACAAAGCGTCCCGCTTATATTACGCCAAACAGCACAAAGACAAGCCTTAAAACGTCTGAAACAAAGTTATTTGGAGTGATAAGACCGAAGTTAAACCGTTTGACCACAACTATAAACATTACATTTGGAGAGGAGTCAACAATGTCTATGATAAAAAAGTACACCATTCCTACCGAAAAACATGAAGGTGGATCAGTAATGTTTTGAGGATGTGTGAGCATGGGACGTACTTGGGCGTTCCAACATGACAACAATCCAAAGCACAAGGGCAAGCCGACCTGTCATTGGCTACAGCAGCATAAAGTGAAGATTCTGGACTGGCCATCTCATTGTCCGGACCTCAATATCATTGAGACACTCTGGGGAGATCTCAAATGTGCAGTTCATGCAAGACAGCCCAAGAATTTACAGGAACTGGAGGCTTTTTGCCAAGAAGAATGTGCAGCTTTACCATCTGAGAAAATAAATTGCTTCATCCACCATTACAGAACAGGGGTATGTAAACTTTTGATCAGGGTCATTTGGTTAGTTTCTGTTGTCATTATAATTTAAAAAGAGTAAACACAATTGTTTTACAATAAATGGCTTCACCCAACCACTAACTATGAGTAAAAAAAGGTTTTATGTTATCATTCATATTCTCTGAAAAATGGCCAAAACTGTAAACTTATGAGCACATTTATATGCAAAGCAGTAAACTATAAAGCAACATGATTATATTTTCTACACACTCACTGACAACACACATTTAGTATTTTGATTACCTTTTACCAAAACTATCATGTTGTTGCAGAAATTGCAATTTGTGTTGTTTACAAAGATCTATGGGTTAGCTATAGAGCTAGTGTTTTTTTGTCCTTGTTGCACTGTGACCTGACCACATCTGTACAATCCCTACTCTATAATATATTGGGCCAGTCAAAAAGCCCTGTCTGCAATACAACACAGATCCTCTACTATAGATGACCTAGTCTGCCAGCCCATAATATGCATGACCCAGCCCGCCGTCTCTGCGGCAACGTCACACATGCAACTCGTCTTGTTCTTCTCTAAGCTTCTAATTTGCCTAAAGTACACTCGGCCATTATACTATTTTTACCTCCCACTCTCTTTTCTTTCTGCCGCTCCGTCTCTCCTTCTCTGGGCTTTTTTTAGAGTGTTTTGCAGCACTGACGTCATAGTGCCTATTCTTTTTTTTTAGATTCGCAGAATGAGCAATGAGCAGAAACGAGGCAGAACATATAGCAATGTGAAGTGACAGAAAGAAAAAGACAATCTTACCAGAAGTGGACCTCAAGCTGTCTGTCTTTTTTGTGTTATCTCAAAGCATGCTTTTGTATCTAATAGCAAGCAGCTGCACCATGTTATAGTTACCACTCACCCTATAATTTTTTTGATATTGGCTGATATAACGCAGTATTTTTAGCACCTATAATATGATCACATTATTGGCTTGTTATGTTTGTTCTAAGAAGTTGAACAACATAAAAGCTCTTCATGCATCAGAACATGACTTCAAAGACTGAGCAGAGCAGTCTTCATTAGAGCAGACACACACGGAGCATTCTTGTCTCACACACAAGTTGGAAATTCCCAGCCGGCGGTTTGTAGCTGCTGGTACGTTCCAGTGGTCGTCTTTATAAAAAATAGCATCTCACCGCAGGAACATTGTAATGTAAACAAGTCACAGGGGAACAATAAGACAGTGAAATTGTGCCACAACAATGATGTCACGGCACATTTAGCATTCCATATTTATAAGACTTTATTTAGGGATGTACAATATATTAACTATTCTAATATTGATCAAAATCCCCATAGCATGTAATTGCTATGGGGTAATGTTACACATCATATTGGCATTTGTAATTATGATGAGCCAAAATGTACAATGTTTGCAAAGTTTATAAGAACTGCTTTTTATTTATAGCATATTATAAAAGTATAAAACTATATACGGTATGCTGTAAATTTTCAGCTAGTGTATATGTTTTTATCCATCCATCCATCCATCTTCTACTGCTTATCCGGGGCCGGGTCGCGGGGGCAGCAGTCTAAGCAGAGAAGCCCAGACTTCCCTCTCCCCAGACACTTCCTCCAGCTCTTCCGGGGGGACACCGAGGCATTCCCAGGCCAGCCGAGAGACATAGTCCCTCCAGCGTGTCCTAGGTCTTCCCCGAGGTCTCCTCCCGGTGGGACATGCCCGGAACACCTCCCTAGGGAGGCGTCCGGGAGGCATCCGAAACAGATGCCCGAGCCACCTCAGCTGGCTCCTCTCGATGTGAAGGAGCAGCGGCTCTACTTTGAGCTCCTCCCGAGTGACGGAGCTCCTCACCCTATCTCTAAGGGAGCGCCCCGCCACTCTGCGGAGAAAGCTCATTTCGGCCACCTGTATCCGGGATCTACAGGCGGCCGAAATGAGCTTATATGTTTTTATAAATTTTAATATTTGACTGTTATTCTATTACACATTATTGAAGCTAATTACTAGTACTGCTTTACCTGGAAGTAAACCGATTCTTATTGAAGCCATGTAACGCAAATGCTAATTGTGAACCACCTGACTTTTTGACTTCAAAAATAAATTTTAGAACGTGAATTTAATTCCCAGCCCGGACCAAACTGTAATTACTTCTTCTTTGTGAACCGTGGTGGTCATGATGTTTCCAAACCTCATTAGATCTAATTCACATTCACTAGGATCCTGCATAAAGTTCATAATATGCTTTTGTCTATTTTGGTTTTGTGCTTTGTGATTTGCTTTGTTGTAGCCACTGAACATGAAGTCCAACTGTTGTATAGTCTGTTGTATACAAAACAAAAATTTTAACGCAACACATTTATCTTTGACCCCATTTTAAACGAGCTGAACTCAAAGATTCTAAGACTTGTTCTATGTACACAAAAAATCCTATTTCTTTCAAATATTCAAAAAAATTCTTTCACAAATCCGTCCAACTCTGTGTTATATAGCACTTCTCCTTTGCCGAGATAATCCATCCACCTCACAGGTGGGGCATATCAAGATGCTCATTAGAGGGCATGATTATTGCACAGGTGTGCCTTAGGCTGGCCACAATAAAAGGTCACTCTAAAATGTGCAATTTTTTCAAACAGCACAATGCCAGAAACTTTTGCGCAATTGGCATGCTGACTGCAGGAATGTCCACCAGAGCTGTTACCTGTGAATTGAATGTTCATTTATCTACCATAAGCGTCTCCAAAGGCGTTTCAGAGAATTTAGCAGTACATCCAACCACCCTTACAACCGCAGACCACATGTAAACACACCAGCCCAGGACCTCCACATCCAGCATCTTTACCTCCGAAATCCTCTGAGAACAGACATCCAGCTGCTGGAACAATTGGTTAGCATAACCAAAGAATTTCTGCAGAAACTGTCAGAAACCAACGTAGGGAAGCTCATCTGCATGCCCGTCGTCCTCATCAGTGTCTCAACCTGACTGCAGTGTGTCATTGGACTGGACCAACATTCCACAGGCCACAACCTAATCTGACCTGTTGATGTGAGGCTAACTTTAGTGATGGATGTTGAAAAACAACAGTTGGCCTTGAGTTGTTTGGGAAATAATACATTTAAAATTTTGCCTACTGCGTCTTTAATAGTATGTTGTCATTCTGGAAAGCCCTTCAATGTCTTTTAGGAACTGAATTTTTTGAGGAACATTAAAAAAAAAATCATAGCCAACTGACTAACTGACTGGACCAACTGGACTCTTGCGGCACAATGCAATCCTTCTTTCCTTGGATGCTTCAGGTCTGTTGCAAAGTGCAAGTGAGGAGTCCATAGAGTCTCATTATACGATTGACTCAAACATTAGCCCTGCCTCTCCGCGGGACTGTACATTAGTGTGAGCTTGTAACTAACTGTGTGTGTGTGTTTACCAGACTATAAATGTCCCAGGTTTGACGTCAGACGCTGGCTGTTGAGGAATGCTGCCCGCTTGCCAAACGGACCGTCGTACACACTCACACAGCCTGGGACAGTGTGTGTGTTGTAGTAGGCCGGGAGACACGTGCGTCATGGTGAAACGCCAGAATATTTGTTTAGGTAATTTGGATATGAGCGGCTGCTGCACACACGGCCTTGTTTATTCACTGCTCCCAGCACTTTTTAGGCTTCCAACCAACTTTTCATACTTCAGCCATAGCAACTGAGCGTAATAAACCGCCATAAAACAGGAGCCTTAAACTGATCCAACACTGTGTGTGGGTATATTTCTGAATTATGCCTTCATTCCACCTATGAAGTCATAAATACATGAACATGTAGAGCCCAGAATATGAAGAACAGCAGCTTTTAGAGGCAATTCAGTAAGGCATTAAACCTGCAGTAGTTATTGCAAATTTAAGTATTTTGGCGGCTGTGTTGTTTAACGGTCCTAAAACCAGCATGTGTTTACACAAAGTAAAATGGTATGTTGGTCAGTGTCCAGATTGAAACATAATTTTGCTGTGTTTAAGAATAAAATAGAAATGTTGTAAGTGTTGTGTTGTAACTGTAAGAGACAAATGATATTGTTTTATTTAACATCAGGGCTGCACAATATTCAAACTAGATGAAAAATACAATAACTATTTTGAATATTACAATAAAGATATGAGTTGCTATATTTGAATTATCTTTGAGAAATGTTTTATTAATTCAATTTAATTTAGAAAATATAAAGAAAAAATATGACTCTGGTCTAAATTCCACTCGTCAAATCGGGAGCTAAATCAATATAAAAAACCTGAACCAGGATAAAATCAAGACTAAACAGGTCTAGGACTAGTACTAGACCTAGGACTAGGACTAAATGTAGAAATGAACCAGGTCTAAACCAGACCTTGTTTATTTAGATGCACCACAGTTGGATTTGCTGCTCTTTTTGGACGATGAAATTTCAAGTTCTAAGTCAGTCCCTGAGCTGCAGCATGCTGCTTTAGCTAATGCTAGCAAAGTACCGTTTCACTCTTTCATCTCATGCAATTGATTTTTTTTCTCTTTGTAATCCATGCCAATAATAATTGACTAAAACCAGAACAGCAACCAACCAACCTCCATTTTGCAATTTCTTCTTATTTAGATACAAAAGTTTTAAAAGTTTACCACAACCAAAGAAGCACTGCTGACCCTGAATAGTCAATTCACATTAATTATGTTGGAGTCAAAAGGACAAAGATCAGATCTGGGCTGTTTTCTACATATAACAATGTAGACAGTGACAATTGAAAAGAGGAATTGTTTTCTTTTTACCCCTTCAGCCCCCATTATGGAGCTAATCTTATTGTGGATGCTTGTGTTTGATTGGCTTAGAACCCAAGTGGGCCTCTAAAATAGCTTCTTTATTTGAGTTGAAACAATACAGCAGATGCTTTGTGCAGCTTCAGACAGAAAGGGCAAAGGTCAGAGTGTAGAAAGGCTATTCAGGAAACCTCTATACGTTGTAACATATTGCACCATGTCTTTTTTAGGTTCCAACCTGATCCTGTAATACGGTTTTGGTTTTCCAGCATGTGGGCGATGGAGCAGGACAGAGTGAGCGCCCAGGTCAGGGGCAAACTGACAGTGAAAGGTTACTTAGACTGCCCCGGTGTGTTAATCTTCTAAACTGGCACCTAACCCATTGCCTCGCTGCAAAAGAAAATAGTGTATGTGACGTCACTGGGCCAGGACTCACTCAGTGTATACAGTAGATATAGAGTGATCACGGTAAGCTGATTGGAGCTGCTAAGCTGATTGGGATCTTCCGTTTGAGCGCTGCAGAGTGTAAGATCTTCTGCAGGAACACGGGGAAAATGATGAAAGAAGTGGTCAGCTGGATAAACAGAGGCAGGAGATCATCTGCATAAAGTATAAGTGTATAATAATCTATATCACCCTGCGTTAGCGACATACAGGGATTCTCTGATTAAATGCAAAAACTGTCAGAAAATCAACAATAATTATTAAAAACAATATAAATTTTTATTTATTTCAAATATGTAAAATAAGAAATCATTATAAAATATTCTCTAAATAATTTGGGCTTGTATCCTGAAACATTACTTTTACTAATACATGTTATGGAGAAAGTAAAAGTTTATCTTAAACAAGGAGAAAGCGGGGCTTTAGAAACAGAACACCGGGAACTCACTGGGAATGCAGCCTGATCAGGAGCTTGGGTCAGGGTCTGTGGTTTGGAGCATTGTGAAAATACAGTCCCAAACTCATTGGCTGCTCAGTGTTAGAGTGGTTGTCCCTCAACCGAAAGGTTGGTGGTTCGAGTCTCGCTCTCCCCACAGTACATACTATCGTTGTGTCCTTGGGCAAGACACTTAACTCACATTGCCTCCAGTGGAGATCCAGCTGTAACACTGGTGAATGGAACCTTAATATAAGTCGCTTTGGATAAAATTTAAATGTAAAATGTAAATGTCGGCTCCACTTTGCTCTGAGGCCCGTGCTGTTTTCCACGCAAAACATTGATCCAAAGCTTGTTTTGAAGCTGAAGTCATCAACCAATTAACTACTGCATAAAAGAATGAGGATGGCTTTACATAAAATGAGTAAAAGAAAAATCCCTGTGTGTCTTCTTCTGTCTTTAGCAAATTTAAATTACCAAATTTAAATAATCTGAAATAATTGTAAATAATACTTTTTTTTTCTCTCGTGTTGACACAGAGCACATGTAGCTGGATGTTTAATTTGCACAATTAAAATGATCATCACATGAAACCTGGCATAAAAATCCCAATTCTGCCAAAATAATGATAAAATATATTTTTATCTGGATGTAAGTAACTTGTTTATAATAAAATGGGTGATAGACTTAAGTATTTTTTTAAGTCTGCTCATCCCATATTAAAAAAAGAAGATCTTAACAATAAATTAATAAAAAAAAAAGAATAATTAAGCATTATAACACAGTCCAATGACTAAAATAAAAACCCTAACCCTAATAATTTGCGCTGTACTGGAGGAAAACCCTGTGATTGGTTAAAAGCAAAACACACATCATACATAAATCATACATCATACAGAAATCCTGCCTCTCATAAGTCCCGCCTCTCAAGTTTATGATTATACAGGGAGAGTTATTCCTAATTCTCAGAATTAGGAATAACCTAATTGAGAGGCATCTAAGTGTCTCACACGGCTGTTGATGAGGGATTGTAACTTTATGAGCACAACTGTAAACACTGCATTAACGGTCACTATAACTTTAATAAAACCAGAATAATACAGACAAGGAAACATAAGTAATGAAAGTGTGATTGCTTGAGCATAAGAATTAAAAGAACTCAGGATCTCAGTGAGAGCAGCTCCCTCCGTAGGAGCAGCTCTTTGATTGACAGATGACGTCAATCAAAGAGCCCGTCTAAACTTCCAATTGATGTACTTTAGACCGTAGAATCTGGCCAGACGGTCAGTTTGAATAATTTAAATATTTGTCACAATTTTCCTGATTTTGAAAAGTTACAAACTCCTGCTTTAACAGTTGGTCTGGTGTCCAAAGTGAGCTGTGGTCCAGAATTAGTATGCTGTTCATTTTAGAATTTTTCAGTAACAAAATAGGGGCTAAAATTTACTTATTTGTACAATCCAACGATTGTCACAAATATATAATATTACATACATTATATACACAAATCTGGCCCATATGTACTTAATCTTGCTATGACTTGCATTATATATTCTTTATAGTGTTTGCTAGATGGCTATAAATAAACAAAAATATGCAAACAATTCTACCACGCAAATATGACCAAACTCCTTTTTTTTTTTTTTTATTTCAAAGCACAACGGCCACAGGACTGTATCAAAGTAATTTCTTTTGTGTGGAGCAATTATTTTGCTTTAATGCTCTATATTTCTTGTGATTGGCACTACATTTACAATTCGTAGACACTTTTATCCGAAGCGACTTACATTAAACTTTGTCTAGTCACCAGCTGGAACACCACTGGAAAGAAGGTGGGTTAAATATCTTGCCCAAGGACACAACAACAGTATGAACTGTGGGGAGCACAGGAATCGAACTGCCAACTATCCAGTTATAGGATGACTGCTCTACCACTGAGCCACTGTGCCTCACACTAGAATTAGTAGTATGTCCATACTTCTTGTTGTATGAGCTTTGTTATGGATTGTATTTAGTTGGCAGACATTAAACACTGATGTCAGGATATCAGCTTACTCCTCTCTGGGGCTTGGCGGTTAATCAATATTAATCTGTTATATTGATTAGTTCAAGTGGTGCCACAAATCCACATCAGTGTGAGGCATGTTTGTGTTTGTCACTGGGCATAGGCTGTTGCAGTTTACATTAAGGCTAATTTACAAAACAGATGTCATATAGGCTTTTCAACGTATTGTTAAACATTTACTAGATTTATTAACAAAAGATTTATATTTTTAATGTTCATTATATTTAGATGAAGATTTTAGAATATAGTGTTTATAGTTCTGGTGGCGATAATATGTCTAAATTGCCACAAAACATGAAAAAATGGGTTATTTTTTACAGCCCAAGCACAATGACACACACAGTGAACTAAGCACCAGTCATTTTCCTCATTTGGTGATTGACAGCTGTGAAAGCCTGCCCCTTGAATTACTGGCTATTGGCGCTAAATGTATTTAGCCCAGAGATTTAAATTTGACTCCTCGAGACTTACAACACTGTAAGTCAGTAACACTGAACTCTGAGACGTGGAAAAGAAGTGACAGGAAGAGCAGGGGATTTCATTACACAGTTATTACATTCACTTTAGCAATAAATTTAAGATAATTTAATGCATTTATCATTAGCATTAGCATTATTTGTTACTGAACAAAAATCTTCTGTTTACAGTTTCTCTTGTAATGAACACTATTTTTCCTCAGCTTGTAGTTTATTCATAAAATATTCCATTATTCATTGGAATTAGCCCACCCACTAAATATCACCACGAGCCGCAACTGGTCCAAAGTGAACCATGGTCCAGAAACCACTATGCTGTTCATGTGGCTTTTGGCAAAATCATAGTGAGTCGCAACAAACAAATAAACACTGTGCTAAGAGTAATCAAAAGAAACAGAAATACAGTAATCACACAAGCATAAAAAAAAGACCAAAATTATGCTTAAACAGTATTAGGTCACCAATTTTTTGTTAATTTTTTGTTCATCAGCCTCCTTTTTTGAACGGCTTTTGTACGGCTTAATTTGTAATTTGCTTGTAAAATAAAAGCGCAGTGAGCCTTCCTTCAAGATGTTACTTAAACACTGAGAACACGAGCAACACAGCCAGACCAAAAAATATTTAACACAAATGTGAGTATTAATCAGAAATATTAAATGTGACGGAGATATGTTCTGTTTGTATGAATTTCCCGAATGATGCACTTATGTTATGAACACAACCTTAACATGTCTAATTGTAAATGACACAGACCTAAGTTAATTATGTGAAGTTAATTAAATAAATAAACATAAATCTGCTCCTAATGCTGTGCGCAGTTCAAACACTATGTGGTGCAGTTAAATGTAACGTTTATGACATTGTTATGCACTTCTTCTTGGTCTGCACTACGCTTATGCTGGTACAGGAGCTATATTTAGGCATCATGACGCTGTGTACTTGACAACTCGCACCACAATCGCAGTTCATCTGAATGAAATGAGAAGTGTGAGAGTGTCTGAGCCGAATGATGTCATGGTGAGCCGTGTCACACACAACATTGCCCCGAGCCGTTGCTCACCATGTTGTGTGTTTCTTTCTTATGTTGCAGTGGAGGTGAAGAGCAGCCTCCCATCAGGCATGCAGAGTCTGGTCGGAGCAGCCGGTGAGCAGAGGGGAGCGGGAGGAGACACTGGTGAGTACGAGTCCTCTAACAGTCCTTCAAAGTCTCTATCGCTTGAAAAGACTGCAAACAATGTATGAAGGCTTCTTTATGTCCTTCAATAGAGAAGTGTCTCAGCCATTATTACTATTATCTCACCTGTTACTAATATCTCAGTATTAGTGTATCACACATATTTCCCTCATATATTGTTAGACGTCACTTCCTAGAGATGTTGTGGTGTGATCATGTGCATATAGTAGTAAAAAAATGATTTAAAACTTGTGACTTCTTGGCCATGGGTAACCCTGTTTTGTGGGTTTGAAAATTACATAATAATAACATAACATTACATAATAATAACATAACATTCATGTAGTACATGTCATAGGGAAGTAACAATAAGCTCATCACTTATGCTAGCTAATGGCCAAGATAAACGCGTAACAAATAAACAAACTCATCTTGGTGAAAACAAAACTTTGTTGAGCTCCTGGAACTGTGGACCCAACTGCTGACAAAAAAGCTGAACAAATGTCTCCATACTTTAGAAGG
The DNA here is from genome assembly GCA_024349245.1 of Neodontobutis hainanensis. Taxonomy (NCBI): domain Eukaryota; kingdom Metazoa; phylum Chordata; class Actinopteri; order Gobiiformes; family Odontobutidae; genus Neodontobutis; species Neodontobutis hainanensis. The sequence continues at coordinate 1,002,889 of JALDNG010000029.1, forward strand.
CTAAAATTTGTTAAGCAAACAAGCCCTCATTTATCGTTGCCCTGGAATATGCTTTGTATAGAATTGTGTACTGCACAAACCAGCCGTTGTCTCCTCATCAAACAATCAACAAGTACAATGTCTGCAGTGGGTATATGAGTAAATTCTAGCACTTGTTGATGTAGTAATAAAGTTTTAGTACAGTCACATCCAGATAGAGAAATCATTTTAGAAGTCAAGTCAATTTGTAATGTTCTGAACAAATTGAGCTGTTTACAAAAAGCTATTATTATGTGCAATTTTCTGCCACACATTTTTATAGCAACAAAACAAAAAAGAATGAGTCAGAGGGTGCTGCTGGGAGGCTTAACGTGGTCACGGAGAAGAGTTGTGTGTTCATTGTTCATAATTATATATGTGAATATTGCATGGTGGTCTTTTGGACAGCTCTAGACATTCTGAATCTACTTTAAGTAAAGCAATTTGTAGAATCAAACAAGAAACAGATAGTTTAAAGCATTTTGCTGGGTTTGTGGTCTGTGTGCTGTTGAAGAATTGTTTTAATGACTTTAATATAGACATACAGTTCTATCTCCCAAAAAGGTAAGCCTCTAAGCCACTTGACTGTTCTCAAGTCCAAGTAGCCTTTAGTAGAGAAGAAATGGAAAGTAAAATAAATTAGTGTTATTTTTCAAGTACGTATATAAACCAAACAGACAGGTGTATTTTTAGCTGAAGGAAGAGATGACAGTTAATAAGTCTAAGTAAACACTGTTCCTGTTCCAGGTGGGGGTCAAGGAGAAGGCCCTGGGGTGGAGGAGGCCCCATGGACCTGCGCACGGAGCCCAGGGTGGGGGCCCTGTCTGGGGGCCCTGCGTCGGTGGACACGACCCTCAGAGAGCAGCAGCTCCAGCAGGAACTGCTCTTACTCAAACAGCAGCAGGAGCTCCAGAAACAACTGCTGTTCGCCGAGTTTCAGAAGAAACATGAAGTCTTGACCAGACAACATGAAGTCCAGCTGCAGGAGCACCTCAAGGTACGCTGCCTGGACAGCTTTACTTCTGCATCATATCAAAGTCTAAGCTGTTATTTGTTTTCCCTTTTATATATTGTTCACTTTTGTTCTATATTATATAATAGAAAGGAACGTATGAAATTTCCAGTAATGGCATCATTTTTTTAATAAACAATGAGTTCATTCTAATTCTAAAGGGCTTAACTTTGATAAACCTAAATTAATTGCTCCATAAGGTTACCACATTATTTTATTCTGACTACAAATCAGAAAAGACAACCAGGCAGTGAATTTCCCAGAGCCCATGTTATTGTTTCAACAAGTCTTCGTATGTTCTCAATGCCCATACTTAAACAATTAGAAGTCCCCAAACTAAGTTGGATGCTCCACAAATGGTCTGAGTTTACAATTTAGGAAGTCATTTTTCTGACTTTATTGTGTTCACATGCTCTTAACTTGAAAAGTGGTGAATATCAACATTATTATTCATAGACCTACTCGATTAGTTGTTAGTAATGTCATTTTTTAACATAAGTTTAACATTATTATTAATTAAAAGCTTTAAATAATTGAATGTTTGTGATGCATAAGACGTCAAGTTGGCAAGTTTGGCAAACTAAATTTAATTAAGTTTACGCTTTCCCTTTTAGACTTGAGTAGGCATTCATGTAAATCTTTCAATGTGGAATAACATTATTGCTTATTTCACCACTTGAATGCATTCTTAAAACAGTAGTCTGGATACTGCATGTAGACCAATGGTTATGGTGTAATATCTTTAATTGTGTGGGGAGAACATTCTCATTGCCTTTCTCAAAGTTTTACTGTGACTTAGTTGTAGTGTTATTGATCTAGCATACTGATCATCTTTACTCGGTCTTTTTCATTAAGTATTGTACATTTGTTGTGTCCCTCAGCAACAACAGGAGCTTTTGGCAGCAAAGCGGCAGCAGGAGCTGGAACAGAAGAGGAAGCTGGAACAGCAGAGACATGAGGAGCAGGAGAAACAGCGACTGGAGCAACAGCTGCTGATGCTGAGGAACAAGGAGAAAGGCAAAGAGAGTAGGACACCATTTCCACTGCCCCCACTACATACATGCCTGTGAACACACTCCCAGGCTAAATGTGCCTGTTCTTGTCTTGAAGGTGCTATTGCCAGTACAGAGGTGAAACTGAAGCTGCAGGAGTTCCTTCTTAGTAAAAAAGAACCTGGTACCGGTGGACTGAACCATTCCTTCTCCCCTAAATGCTGGTGAGGACAGCCCCCTACGCCTCTTAACAGTCAAAATACCTACATACTGAGCAAAAGTTATAACTGATAAACCTTAGGTGCTAAGTAGTGCTCCTCAGATGGTCCAACTTTCTGACTCAAATGTTTTCTTTTCTGACTTTGTCACAATATTTGTGTTACTGCTCATAGACCGACTCAGTCAGTTCTTTTTCTGACTTGATCATTGGTTCAGACCAGTTGAAAAAAGCACTACACTGTAGCTCGTGTTAGCACAGACAGGACACTGCCAGATTTGGACAGTGTCTCACAGTGGCACTTTAAAAGAAAAAGAACAAGAAAAAGCTGCAGTGGTTATATTGTTGAGATGTTGCTGAAAAGGTGAAGTTGCTGAAATCTTGCCTGACGGATTAATGCCGTGATAGGAGTACCAGTTCAAAATGGCAGGAAAAGAAAAAGCTTGATGAAATACCTGCATGAACTAAAGTAATATTTTACGAACGCTACCAAGACGGCGTTTATTTGCCTTGGTTTTGAATAACTAGCAAAGTATATAAATGATGAAACCGCACTGGTGTCCGTTCTATTGCTGGCCATGTTAACTAGCTGCACTAACGTGGCTTTCTTGTTGACAACCAGCTGTGTGGTTTTGCTTGTTTTCACGTCATGTCCGGCGTTTTCCTGATTTGTTAACATTACGCCTGTAAATTGAATGAAAGCAACAGGGTATCAGACTAACTTCTTTGTATAGAATAGGAAAAGAGTTAGTTTCGGCTGGCCAGGCGACTAAAAATAAAGTTTGAAGTTCACACAATTATTAAATCAGAAAGAAATGGAAGAAAGTCAACTGTATGAACAGTTAAATAATAAATAGACATATCAGTTTACTATTAGATTCCTATTCCAAGAATGCCTCAGTGACTAGATGTGAAGAATGTGAGTAATGTTAGACATTCCTTGACTGGAAAAGACCTGGCTTATTTTAGCAGCGTCACATAAACAAAGAGTGGAAGTGTGTCACTGATCTGAAACATCAAACACAATAGCACCGTTCACTGTCAGACCTTCAAAACTCTTTTGCATAATGTGTTTCCCAGCAGTGATGCAGGACAACGGCAACAAGCCAGAGCCGCAGAGAAAATGTCCCCTTTCATAGAAACAGGAAATAACACCGAATGCATTCTAGGAAATAAAGGAAATGACTTTAGGAAGCAGAGGCAAAACTCTTACTATTGTTTTAGAATAACTTGTTTATTATGTGTGTGTTTCTAAAGGGGGGGCCAGCATACATCACTGGAGCAGGGCTCACCTCCACAGAGCAACACCCCGGGAACACCACCCTCCTACAAACTGCCCCCTCTACTGGGCAGCTACGAGGGCAAAGACGATTTCCCACTGCGTAAGACAGGTACGTGAAGGCAGCTGTCAGACAGAAAAGTTTGTCCCTGCTACTGAAAAAAGTGGTTTGACAATTGAATGTGGGGAGTAGGAGTGTCTATATGAATATGCTCCCTGTTGGTGACTCAGTCTGACTCACACCAGGGAAGAGGTAGCTAAAACGTAGAGTACGCAACTTGTCGATAAAGTAGGTATTTGGACAAGCTTCTGAGATGTTTCAAAATTTCTTCTTTTAGACTACTATGACCTGGATGACTCAGAACCTTTGCTGGTGTCTCATTCCTGGAATAATACAAATGTATGCATAAATATCCTCCAAATGCTACCTTATATGCAGGGTTTTCCTGTGGTATGTTATGGTCCAGGTCACTACAACACAGTTTGGAATGGGCTGTCTGCTACGTATACAAGATATAAATCAAATTTGAAGCTAACTTTCAGAAATTAGATGCATTGCTGTTAATTATAATAAAAACTAGAGTAAAGAGGTATAAGTATATACTGCTGAAATAAACAGTAGATAGAAGAACAATATTGTTTTAGTTTATTCCCTTAAAGGATATGACTAAAAAACAAAATCTAGATTTATTTTGTATGTTTTTTTCAAATGATTTTCTTGTGCTATAAAACAGAGCAGCACAAAGGCAGAGCAATTCAGTTGTTTTATTAAAAATAAAAAATTGACAATTATTTTCAGAGCAGAATTATGATTTGTAAATTGCTATTGTAGATTTTTTTATTGTAAACTTAAAATGTTGAATTTATTTGATTTATTGCCCAGCCCAAATTCCCAGCTTCCTGAACAAGTTAAGCTTGTGTTTAATTCAGTGTAGACAGCAAATGCAATGTTAAGTCACAAAACAAGATACTGACTCCATCTATTAGCTGCTACTATTTAATCTTAACACTAGGTTCTTGGTTCTGCCTCTTAATAAATGATTATATAATATATTAAGCATATAAAATAATGTTTGGGCTTACTTTAGAGGCTATATGAATCACAAAATATCAAAATAATTACAAAACAAAATACTTATTGGCTGAATACACTGACTATTTTGTCATCAGTTAAAGTTGTTACTAGCAGTACAAGGACTGAAATTATGAATGTTGGTGTCCATTACCTGTCCCCATTAGCTCAATAGCTAAAGTATAAACACTGACAAAACCATATTCTATCCTTTAAATTAATGAAGGGAGGAAGTTTCAACTTTTAAATTGGGCTTTAGGATTAAGGTTACTTTAAGCAGACCTACTATAGCTGTTCATCGTGCAAACAAACTGGGCAGCCAACATGTTCCGGCTGCCAAAAAGTAATGTAGGATTACTAGAAAGCCAGGTTGTATCCGTCCTGAAAGTCTGCTGCTGGCAAGTGACAGAGCCAACTTTAAAATACCTCTGGAATGGTTACAAGCAAAGAGCTGGACTGTTAACGAGATTACAACAATGACACTAATGACAAATAACACGCAAGTTGATTCAGGACAAACTTTCTTTTTTTACCCAATGTTCAGTTTCCGAGCCAAACCTCAAGGTGCGCTCCCGGTTGAAGCAGAAGGTGGCAGAGAGGCGGAGCTCTCCTTTGCTTCGGAGAAAAGATGGAACGGTCATCAGCACATTTAAGAAAAGAGCCATAGAGATATCAGGTAAATACAAAATATATGTACAAAGCAAACACTGAGGCACCCTTCAGACCTTGCTTTTAAATCTGTCCTCTAGCTATATGAACAGATTTGGCCAGGCTATTCAAAATGTAAAAAATGCAAAACTACACTAGCTTCTGATTGGTTCTATTGACTTTCACTCCTTTTTTTTTTTGAGACACATTCAGGACTCATACACATACATCATACATACTTTGCATTAAGGATGGTCACATGAGATCCAACAACTCTTTCCAGATTGAACTGCCAGGTCTGACGGGGGACTGAGTTTCATTCTCGATTTGATATTCAAACTCTGTGCCTTATTTTTGTGTCCTTCCCAGTGTCCTCTCTGTGTAACAGTGCTCCTGGTTCTGGTCCCAGCAGTCCCAACAGCTCTAATACAGCCATCTCCAACGGCAACACAGGATCAGTCCCTAACATTCAGACAGAGGTACACACTTCTGCTTACTTATACACAACACATGCATTATATGTTTTTTCTTAATTAGTATTTCTTATATGATATTATGTATATGCATGTCACAAATTTATGATAATGCGCTGAAACAGAAATTATTCATTTTTGATTTTAACAAATTCTTTAGTTCCTCAAATTACAGATTTGGTGAGAATTGCTCAGGACTTGATGGGTTCCTCACTCACTAGGAACAAACCAAAAACTCCATGAAGTTCAATTCAGATTTCTAAACTTAAAGCTTCAAGCACACCAAAAGGGAGGCAACATAAAGATTGGGCCACCTGGTGGTAGGTCGAGGTATAAAATAGTTTAGCTTCAGCATCTATAATTCAAGTAAAGATAAAATTGCCTAATATATAATATTAAAAAATAAATGTTGAGAGTTGGATCCATACAAAAAATGTAAATGTATTCACCAAATTGTGAACCGTAAACAAAAATGTAAAGAAAATGCTGTGGACAGATTTTTTAGTTTTTTGCTCCACAAATGAAAATAATCACATTATGGTTTCACTTCTATCTATGAGCCATTGTGACCAGAAAATAAGGTTTAATGTCAGTATACAGTTGTGCTCTAAAGGGACTATTTGAGAGTATATAATTAAATATATATTATGTTGTACCCAAAACAGCTCAAGTGCACTACTGTCCTGATGTATGGGTTAAATACTTAATTACTAACAGTAATCAATATCTCAAATGCAATATACAAATTAATGGAAAAAAACAACTACTTTGCTGCCATGTTGATAATGTATGAGTCAAGTTGGAAAAAGTGCAAAACTAAACTGACTGTGTGACTATGTTTTTCCAGCTGAGATCTTTACATCAGACGCTGGGGGCTGATGGGACATTGAGTCCTCTGAGTCTCTACACCTCGCCCTCTTTGCCGAACATTTCCCTGGGACTCCCTGCCAACACACATATGACGGTAAAGCTTGTTCTCACACACACACCCACACTTTTTTTATTTATTTTTTTTATAGGCACATGCTGCCTGCAAATATGTGCTGCCGTATGCATTGTCAGGCGGCCATATGCTTTCTATGTTTATCTTATGCACACAGAGTATTTCTTTAATGATCTTAAATAACTTATTTGTTTTCTCCAGACTTCACAGAAGCTGACCGCTCAACAAGAGGCAGAACGCCAAGCCATTCAGTCATTACGAGGGGGCGGGGCTCTCACAGGGAAGTTTCTCTCCACGTCCTCGCTACCTGCAGGTACATCACTTACCAAAAAAAAGATACTCAAGTGGAAATGATAAAGTAGTAAAGGTTCATTCAAACGGATGTGCCTTAGACTGAGGAGTTATGGCTCCCACAGCGTAGAAAATCAATTAGTCATAACTGCAGGATACAAAAACAACAGCAACAACAACAGACCTACGTTGACAATTTATCCTGTATTGGTATTGTGTCGTAGTTTTAAAAAGTTGTACCAAGTGTAGAAAGACAAAGTCAAGACGAAGATTGTTTACTGGTAAATAGCTTATTCAAAATTCTAAGAAAACATTAAGACCCTAAAGGGTTTTGATGTGAAGTCACATTTTTTGTTTTATAGCAGTACTGTGAACAACAATTACAAATCACTCTTTATCTGCAATGCAACTTCCTCACTGGTAAAGCAATTTCCTCACTGCAGGACAAATAAAGGTTTTCTTATCTTCTCATCTTATCTCTTTTCAGGTGTTGGGCACGATGTGGAGACTCCACCCCCCAGTTCCCACTCAACCCATTCCTCTTTGTTGCAGCATGTGTTACTGCTGGAACAGGCCCGGCAGCAGACTTCTATGCTCGCTGGTACCTACACACACATAATCGTCACGTGTCACAGAGTCAATATTCTGCTAATATTCTGCTCTTCCTATGTCTGTTGGCTGCTGTGTTGTTTGAATGCTAAGAAGCTAAAGCCTTCTTAGCATTCAATATAAATATATATATATATATATATATATATATATATATATATATATATATATATATATATATATATATATATATATATATATATATATATATATTTATATTGATCATTTAGATTTTGTACATTTTATTCATTTATGTGTTTTTTTATGTTATATTTTATGAAATGGGTGACTAGCAAATACTACGATGGGAGCTAACAAGGATACAAATAAATAATCTATAAAAAAAGGAAAGATTTATATGAGGTCACAATTCAGAATCCAAATTTAACAACTAAATGTTGTTTACTCTGCCCTCAGTCCCCATGTACAACCAGTCGCCATTGGTCACAGCAGAGCGAGGCGTGTCAAGCAGCATGCGGCCCGTCAACAAGCTACCCCGCCACCGTCCTCTTGCCCGTACCCAGAGTGCACCTCTGCCCCAGTCCCCTCAGGCCCTGCAGCAACTCGTGGTCCAACAGCAGCACCAGCACTTCTTAGAGAAACACTACAAGGTACACCACTCACAATACAGCACACAGCAATTCACCACACACTAAGTCAAACATACGCCAACACTTCTGTGTGTTTTTAGATGTTGTCCAAAGGGGCGGAACTTCCCAGGCCCCCGCCCACTCATCCTGAGGAGACAGAGGAGGAGCTAACAGAGACCAATGATATGCAGGAGGACGACGCTGGGGCGGGGCTTCACGGGTACGGCAATAGTGTTTTAAAAGTAGATCTTTTTGGGCCTTTTGGTGACATCAGGTGGAAAATTATTGATTTTAAATCCATCTCACACTCAAGTTAACAGCTATTTTAGCCCTGCTAAGACATGCTGGTGTCTATGAAAACATCCACTTTCTTCTCTGGGAATTAATAGAATGTTTACTGGGTTCTACCGAGGTTTTATTTTAATCCAGCAATTTGCTACTACATCATACTAGATCACAAAAATGAAATATGAGTAGTAGAAACAGCTCTTGCAAAATGACTATTGAGTTTGAATGAGGTTTTGGCCCATCAAGCGTTCCCTTTATATATTCCAGTTATCGTAAAGGCTGTTGTGTTGTTTCCAGACTTCAGAAGGACGGGTCTGAAGACTGCATGCCCTCTTTGGAGCGGCTCGGCGTGCACGTGAAGGGTGAAGAGGAAAGCAGGGGCATGCACGTGAAGGGAGAGAGCACCGAGAGCGAGCTGGACGAGGAGGAAGAGGATGATGATGTCATACAGCTGAGGGAGGGAGATGAAGATGAGAGGGGAGGCTACACTCAGGTGTGTTGACCTTACACCAATCTGCAGTGTTATACAATTATTATTTAAGTCACAGTTGTTAATAATAGACCTTTTGCCACAAACAATGTAAACCTTCACACAGGTGTAAGAGAAAATATATTTTTCTGTAGGATTAGATTTTGTTATATTTGTTTTTCTAATTCATTAGATTGGGGGTAAATTTGATTCTGAGTCAGTTTGAAGCATTTAGGGAGTCTGGTGATTAAGGTTAATTTTACTTTAGCTAAACAGTAAAATAAGTTACCCAATATTGTGTGTCATCAAACAAATTGCCACTTATTTGCCGTGCTTATGAGCCGTAAAGCAGTGGCCTGCTGCTGTAACCACTACAAGTGTGGCATAAACCTTGTTTCCTTTTATAATTGTAAAAACATTAAACCGTTATAAAATTTGGTGAATTACAAAATCTAACTGCACCAGCACTTTCATTGACATGTTGGATGCCCATTCTGAAGGAAGGGCATTGTAAACACTGGACATTGTGTTTACTCAGCGTCACGGCACAGGGGAATGAATCACACACTGCATCATCGGCCCACCTCTTGTTGTTTACCGCCTCACTATTTTAGCTCCGTTGCAGATGTTGCCTTGCGCTAGTGTTCTGACTCATCTGAGCTGAACCGTCGGCCCGCTCCTTCAGTCCAAAAACTGAAATGGCTGCAGGTGTTTCTCACCCTCCCACAATTGTTTTCACACATAGAATCACAGTAAGCCGCAGTCTGTTTGCATAGTATTATACTAAAAAGCATAGCACCTTAGAGAACTGCTTGTATAACATACCCTTTTTCATCCACATAAACAGTTCATATTTAATGCAAAACCTATCCAGTATATTTTAACAGTAAGACCCTTAGACAAAGCCTAAATACTCTAATAAATTGAGTAGCTAAATATTGAGCCACTTGATAACTCTCTGACAGCACACGTTTCGTCAGCCAGCTTAACCATCTTGTTTAAGCAGAATTTGTGGAATTTCTCTTAAAACTATTGAAAATGTTGCTTATGTTGTTTGCATAAAGGTTTATACCTTACGACTTACTTTTGTATCTGTTTTGACAGTTTGAAGCATGCCCTTTGCCTACATACAGTTAAATCAGTTGATGCCTAACCGAAGAATGTAAAATGCTAATATGAGTGATTCAGAAATGGCAGCCAATTTAAAGTCAAATTAGTTCTTTATATATCAGGCGTTGAGTGGGTGCAATGTGATTGGCAGATGAGCTGTCAGGAGGTTGAGGAGACAATCTAAACAGGCAGAGTTTTAATAGTTGTGCTATTGAAAAGTGACGGCCACATCATTTAGCATTTACACTGACTAATTGACATTTTAAGGCGACGAGATCTTTGACGAGGAATACTGACACGGCTTATATGTGAGGAGGCAGTGCAGAGGAGCTGTGAAAGGAAAAGTCCCTTATTTATTACTTTCATTCATGATTGACGCGGCAAATGTGTTAGCAAACAGTTGTCGGTCTGCGCAGCCAGCAGAAATAGATCAACCTTGTTGTCCATTTGGCAAACATAAATCGAGTGATATTTGCCTTTTAGCTCTTTGTCTTCAGTCTCCAGCACAGATATGTTACTTGTTAACTGTTAGCTAGCCAGGTCAGCCATTTGAAATGTTTTCCATTTTATACAAGTATGTGAAGGTTCTCAGTCATCCAGGTCATCTCGAAGAAAAAGTTAAAGCAAAAGCATCTGGACTAAGTTTTTAAGGTGAAGACGGTTCGTCTCTAATTCCAAGAGACTTTATAATTTCTAAGTTCAACTGGTAAGAGAACTGAGCTTACCAGTTGAACTCAGAATTGATAGTCTCTTGGAATTAGAGACGAACCGTCTTCACCTTGTAAACTTAGTCCAGATGCTTTTACTCAAATCTTCTTCATCTTTAAGATGTCCTGGATGACTGAGAACCTTCACAGACATTTCTGGGGAGAGGATTGTCTGCTTAGACTGCTGCCCCTGCGACCCGGCCCCATATAAGCGGTAGAAGATGGATGGATGGAACAACAACAACAACAACACCTGAATAGAACAGTGACACCTGACTCACCTGAGCCTTATCGACTCTTACATCAGGAGTCACACTGTCCTTTCATAGCTAACGATAATGAGACCAGAACAGCCTGGTTCCATCAGGTTTGGTTTCAGGGGAAACTCCTCCCTCTAGAGGTATAAGCTCAGCTCTCTTACCAGTTGATCTCAGACTTGATAAAGTCTCTTGGAATAGAGACAAAACGTCTTCACCTTAACGTTTTCTTCATTCTATACAAAGAACTAGTTTGGGTTATATTTAAGTTGGATTTGCGGGCACATATGTAGTACCGAAAGGAAACTGAATTACCTGCCTCTTTACACAACACATACTATAAACAATCAGAAACATACCAATTAGAGCAAAAAAAAAAAGAGGAATATTTACTCAGTCTGCTCATTTTCACTAGGGTAAAACTACCTGAAATCAAACGCCAAAAGCACATGGCTACTTTGCATAAATAAACACAAATGCATAATCATGTTTTTATTTATTTACTGCTACGTTCATTGCCACTGAAATTGCTCCAACCATAAAGTGAGCATTAAGATTTACGCACAAGTGGTTTGGCCATTTTCCAACTCAAAACATTTTTTAAATAATTGCAAAATTGAATGTAGTACAATAAAAGTAAGCATTATAAGTTAAGTAAGCACATATATATATATATATATATATATATATATATATATATATATATATATATATATTTCTGCAGCTGCACACAAACCTTTTAACTGTGTTTGCCTTAATAGCTGCTCATAATGATGTTGCTCTTATTCGAGCAATGTGACTGAGTCCAAAATCCGTCAATTTGTACTTTTTTGAAGCACTCAAGTGGAAGGTGAGTCATCGGTAGCGAGCGCTGACATTTTACAGAGGCAAAAAAAGGTGCTATTCAAATAAAATGTTACACGAGATGTATATTTACAGCATTTTGTCATTAGGCACATTCAAAAGTGTGAATGTATCGCTGCTTGGTGTCTGTCCAGCTGTAATCTGACCCGGCGCTGCAGTGACATCATCAGGCGGTGACTCAACCTCTGGACTCACCGCTGTGTATGTCTTTTTATGTGTGTGCGCGTTTTAGTGTCCACCCACTCATGATGAGTCACCCTGAGCACAGCAGGGCCACAGCAACGCTCACTATATATAGACACAAACACCAAGGATGTTTAAGGAAGTCGGTGGAAATGTCTAAAACTGACGGTCATTAGAAGTAGAGGCACCTCAGAACTGTCAGTGTATCTCCTTAATAACAGAGGGTGGAAACGATTTAAACACATTCTCCTCCATGAATCGAGTGAATGAAGTTCGCTCTCATTAATGCTTTAGCGATGACTCATAACTTTCTCTTTTTCCCATCAGGCCTTGCAGCAGGTTGGCGTGTTCCAGTTGGCGCTGTCCCACAGACCTCTAGGCAGGGCGCAGTCGTCCCCCGCCACAGCGACTGTCAATCCCATCAAACACCTCTTCACCACCGGTCAGTGTGTGCATCTGGACAGTGATTGGATGACACCTTCACATTAGCTCAGCTAGCATACGCCACAAGGCTTGTTGCCTAGCAACAGAGATTCAACAGTGTGTCTGATGTCTGATGTTTTTCAGATTTATCAAGTGGACGAAAATACAACACTATTATTTAATTGCATTTATTTCTTGTGGCTTATTTCCCCCTTTAGCACATGAGTCACTGCTGTTGATGGGTTTATGCAACTGCCATTCTGCTTATTAAATGTTCTCTAGGATTTCCGAAGTGACACAGATACTTTAGCTTTATTAACTAATGCCAGAGATAATTAAAACAACCCTGTCTGGTTTCCTCAAATGAGAATGCTGTCCAAATAAATGGATTTTTAATGAAGTAAAAAAGTTTATTAAAGCAACACTATGTACATTTTAGGATAAAAGTGTCAAATGCTGCTGGAAGTGCACATCTTTCACTTCTCAATCACTATATCAGCGTTTTAAGTTGCAAGGTAAATTTGTGTTGTGTATGTAACAGATTCTGGAAAAAGCGGGCCCTATTGTTGCTTGTAGAATATCTGTTGAACCATCCACACTGTGTCATTGAAAAGGGGGGTCTGTTTCCAGTTTAATGTCAAAAGGACCATGAAAGGAAATTGAGGCTATTATTTTAGTGAGATTTTGTAGCTTTTAGGCTATTATAAGGATATTTTGAGGTAAAAAGCTACAGTTGTGCTGCTTTAAAGTAACACTAGATTGAATAGCCCCCATCCTCAAATAAAACATGAATAAATACAATATAACAAGCCGATGTAACAAGCAGATACTAGTTTATCTCTATGAAAACTTAAGATAAAGGAAGCAGGTTCAGTTCTAGCTAGAGGATAGAAATGCAGCCCATCAACCAATCAGCACTGACAAACAAGTAAAGAACAAGCGTGGCTTTAATGTTTCAGGCGCACGTGTCATTGGCTGCTTTGTGATCCCACTGACCCAGACCGTGATTGTTAGGTTTGATTAATCGGGTAGAAGAGACAAATCCAGGAAAGGTTCTAGCTTCGTAGTATAGGGCCCAGGTCTAAACACATTTTAAAATGAATAGAGACTTCCAGTGGCTGTAATAATGGGCTTCTCTAGCATTTTGGGATGAATGTTTTTGCAATTAATGGCATTCAAACCTGTCTGCTTTGTTGTGTCTGGCTGCAGGGCTTGTTTACGACAGTCTGATGCTGAAGCACCAGTGCGTTTGTGGGAACGCTCACATCCACCCGGAGCACGCTGGGAGAGTGCAGAGCATCTGGTCCAGGCTGCAGGAGACCGGCCTGCTGAGTCGCTGCGAGGTACACATTGCTCCAAGTTTATGCTCACAAAAGAGCTGCACTCACAACGCTCTATCATCATCACTCCCAGAATGCACTGCCACACTCTCCAAACCGTCAGAAGAATCACAGCTGAAGGCTTGATCTGAATACATGCATAATAATTCAGCCCCATCTGTCAGAAAATACTGTTTCTCTGTATTATTTTCAGGAATTGCCAAAAATCCTGTTGCTTATTTTTCCCCATGTGCAAATTAAAATTGTGCAAAAGGCATACTCATTGTCTGTGTCTGTGCGAGCAGAGGATCCGGGGGCGTAAGGCGTCTTTGGATGAGATCCAGACAGTCCATTCAGAGTTCCACACTCTGCTGTACGGCACCAGCCCGCTTAACCGGCACAAACTGGACCACAAGAAGCTTCTGGGTACTTGTCTTCTGCCTGTCTACCTCTAACAGACAAATAACTCAACAATGAATTTTATACTAATCTATAACGTCTGCTCACATTGCCCGCTTCAGGTCCAATCAGCCAGAAGATGTACGCTGTTCTCCCCTGTGGTGGAATTGGGGTAAGAGATCTGCTTTTGGGACACCATGAATGGGGAAAATTGGAACCATAAACACTAGAGACAGAAAGGGCTTCATTAGTTTACAAAATATTAACATCTAAATTTATTCATTTAGCAGACGCTTTTTAACATTGTTCTACAGTATTACCAGTGTTACAGACACTGGAGGCACTGATTAATATTCTCTGTGATAATGGTTTTAATTTACCATTCAAACTGTAGACCTCTATACCTCTGAATGGTTATAGGCCTTTACCTGGTGCACATTAATTGGTCCTCAGAGAATTCTCACTTGAATTCTCACTTGCAGTTTTGTGTTTTCCTGTAAATTGAATTGACCAAATAGCGTAGTATCTGTGTGATGCGCCAATTAGTTCATAAATTATACAAATTAGCCTTGTTTGTGAATTATAAACCACAGGATTTATTGTATACTTTGCATTGAAGTTTAGAAAGCCAGAAACTAAAACAAAAAAATGCTGCTGTGCCTTGCATATCAAATAACCTCAAACCTCTTCTGTCACTATATTTTAAAGTTCTGCTATAAATTTCCTTTAGGTCTATTAATTTGCTAAAACACAAGCTAGTTTAGGAGCTGTCCATCAAACCACACTAAACTCAAATGTAAACTGCTTTAAAAGCTTTGTTGGTCTGTCAGTAACATCAGTATTAGGTCTGGTCTGACTCTGTACTGCCCCCTGCAGGTGGACAGCGATACAGTGTGGAACGAGATGCACTCGTCTGCCGCCGTGCGCATGGCAGTGGGTTCTGTCATTGAGCTGGCCTTTAGAGTGGCAGCAGGGGAGCTCAAGGTAACACACACAAAAGGGTTCACACTACACTGTTTCTGTCCACTTCTATTAATACATCCATAGGCACACTGCCAGAATGCTCTACAACAAGGCCAGGAAACATGCCATTTCCAACAAACAGACCCAGGTCAAATTAGGAATTTCACAATTAAACTAAATCAGTTTAGTTAAAAAAGCAAAAAACAACATGTCCACTGTGGGTTTTTAGAGGAAACAAGATGTTTTGGAACCAAAAAGGCTCCTTTCAGGGAGTTCTATAAAGACTTTACAGTGTGTGTATATATATATATATATATATATATATATATATATATTTACAATGAGATATCACATATATATGGCCAATGAGAAATGTATTGCTCTGTAATTAAATAGTGTGTATTTTTAACAGAATGGCTTTGCAGTAGTGCGCCACCAGGTCACCATGCTGAGGAATCCACAGCCATGTCAGTACACTTTAATATCACCTAAACCTAGCATATTTGCTCTAAATGAATGTGAATGAATGTTTTAATCAGTTTTTTTCTATCATGTGACAACAGGGGGTTCTGCTTCTTTAACTCAGTCGCCATCACAGCCAAGTTACTACAGCAAAAACTGGGCGTGGGCAAAATCCTTATTGTGGACTGGGTGAGCAACAAACCCAAATATTAAGTGTTCTTTGAGTAGACTTTTCTTACAATGTGACACTTGCATAACATGGAATAGATTAACATGCATATCTCTTTTTGCTGCAGGACATTCACCATGGCAACGGGACCCAGCAGGCCTTCTACAGCGACCCCAACGTCCTCTACATCTCCCTCCACCGATACGACGATGGTAACTTCTTTCCCGGCAGCGGAGCCCCTGAGGAGGTACGAACTGTTTACTGAGCTATTTCTGGTATAAGTGTTCTCCTTCACATTTGGCACACGTGTGGTAACAGCCTTGTGTTTTTGCAGGTGGGATCAGGCGCAGGTGTGGGTTTTAATGTAAACATAGCATGGACTGGAGGAGTGGATCCACCAATGGGCGATGTGGAGTACCTCGCAGCCTTTAGGTAAACATGGATGTTACAACTACACAGAATCTAACATATTGTTTTAATATAATGTAAATGGAATTCAACTAAGCCACTCATTCAAATAAAGACTTGCATGAACTTTTACAGCGATCTCACTGTTATTACCAGCATGAAACTGTTATTATTGAGGTATACAGTATATCCAGTGTCTTACTTGTCCCATTCCACAGAACCCTCAGTTACAATTCATTATTTTTCCCTTAGTCTGACTATAATCAGACCTTTGAATGTAAACGCATTAGTCTGACTAAAGCGGCGGTAATCTAAGTTATTCTAAGTCGGACAAACACGGTGAAACAAAAAAAGAAAAAAAACATTAAAAAACAGAGTTTCTGACTTAATTGTATTTATGTGATAAAACTTTATAAATGAATCAATGATTAAGGAGTAATGTACGCCAGTTTATTAGCATCTAAACCTTAAAACAAATCAAGTTTGCTCAATGATTAATTTTAACAAAATACTATATGATGATGTTTGACCTGGAAAAAGACAGAAGTCCAAGTTAACCGTTCTAATAGAGCTATGAGCATAGTCTGACAAAGAGTGTAAACATTACAGGTTTCATTTCACAACAACATTAAAACATTCTAATAGACCTTGTGGCCATTTCGACTAGACTGAGGGTGACATAGGCGTAGCACTGCAGTCGCTCATGACTCCATCTGCTGGTACAAAGTAATATAACAAGAGTTTTCCAGACAGCACTTTCTGAGCTGACTGTTAATACTTCCATAATAATACATAGACAATTTCTTTTTGAAAATCTCCATCAGGTTTTTATTTGCAACAACACTAAAGATATTTAAGATTGTTGAAAACACTGGCTTTGTAGGGGGCAGTGAAAGTGGACGAGATTAAAAACAACTCTACCACTACATACAGTATGTAGTACAGTATGGCTGATGTTTTGAGTTTCAGATTTCTTTGTATCACCCATAACAGAAACTCCCGCTGAGTTGAGTCCTCATGGCAATAAAAGGTGTGGGCTGTGAGCACACCTACAGGCAGCAGCATAAAGTGGTGTGCTGTGAAACTGTGAAAAAAAGGCAATCAAAAGCGCGTGAGACTGTAGGCGCCTTTAATTAACAAGTTCTGAACCTGAAAAGTAGGAATGCCGTTATGAACCGACAGGGATTTAACAGTTTCATAGTCACTGGTTTGGTTGTGTAAGACCACTCTCTTTTTGTGATCAGGAGCGTGGTGATGCCCATCGCTCAGCAGTTCAGTCCAGACGTGGTCCTGGTGTCTGCGGGCTTCGACGCAGTGGAGGGACATCAGTCTCCCCTGGGAGGCTACAAAGTCTCCGCCAAGTGTGAGTACTCACCTGGTTACCATGGAGACCTGAGAGGAACTTGGTGGTGAATTGATTGGTAAATGGCTAACCAAGGTGTCTCTGCTGGGCAGGTTTCGGTCAGCTGACGCAGCTGCTGATGGGTCTGGCCGGTGGGCGGGTTGTCATGGCGCTAGAGGGCGGTCATGACCTCACTGCCATCTGTGATGCATCAGAGGCCTGTGTCTCAGCTCTTCTGGGAGACCAGGTGAGACAAACAGCTTGTCACAAATCAATATATATGAAGTCCACGTGATATGAAACATTCCAACAGATATTAATAGATTATACCAACACTAAGTAACCAGGAGACAAATGCTGTTACCTGCCCTGCCACAATTACTATGGAAGTATGTGGATTATCTGTTGAACAAGGCACACTTTGTCTTTTGTTTCGTGTTAACCAGACAATCAAAATGAATGTTAAACTATTACTTAAATCATTTTCATTTTCCAATTTGCAGTAAATGCTAGAAAATGTATACAATAACCAATAAAGTTAAGGCTTTTTACCCCTAAATGCATGCATAAAGGACAACTTAAAGTTCCATAATTGTGGTCAGTCCCTTTTGGTGCACATCTGTCGCATGCTTGTCTATATCTGAACTCCCTGTGCTTTTTTTCCCAGTGTGACGTATTTCAGTGGCCTCAGGAGAAGCCATGTCCGAAGGCCTGCGCTTCACTGGAGACAGTCATAGACATCCAGAGTAAGCAGCTCGTACATTATTCTCTGTACACTACATAGACACATAAGCACTCACTGTGTTTATGTTTTCCCATCAGGTAAACACTGGCCTTGTCTCCAGAGTCTGTCACAGACCTGTGGTCACATGCTGTTGGACAGTCCTTTGGGGCCTCAGGCTCAATCAGAGAAGGATGAGGCAGAAACCGTTAGTGCTATGGCTTCACTCAGTGTGGATGTTGATCAGCCCAACTCTGTGCCTGACAACTCAGATACCAGCAGGTCAGCTCTTAAGACAATGTTTTTGTATTCGAATCTGGAAATTGTAATATGTCTCTTACTAATAACTGCACAAATGTTAATTTACTCCTGTTTACATTTGTCAAGCTATATGGTCCACAAAGTTCCCAAGCACAAAACTTTATTTTTGTTACTTCTAGATCAGTGTTCTAGTCATTTAGAAAAGTGTGTGTTCTTAGGCCCATTAAGAGAATCTAAGATTGTGTTAGGCCTAGATATAATGGCGTGCTTTTCTATAGTTGAGCAATCATGATATGGCGTCATATTAAGTGTTTTGAAGTTACTTAGAGACTATCTGACCAATCAGAGAAGATTGCACTTCTAAAAGGGGCTTAAAGGTGTACTGAAAAACCCTTTCGCTGTAAGTGGTGGTGAAGATGATAATGATGATGATAATAGATACTTTATTCTTTCCCATCAGAATAAATTCAAAAGTCCAGAGAGCCTACAACATGCACACTGCCAACTCATTCAGAAAAACATACATAAAAACACAATAAAGACATAAATAAAACGCTGTGAGGTTAACAGGAGCTGTTATACAGTCTTATAGCAGCTGGAATGAACGATCTCCTGAACAGTTTGACAGCACAGGGGGAGAAGCTCAGCTTCTCTGAGCTGCCAGAGTCACAGAGTCACATTGATTGGTGGCAATATGGCACAACCTGTGCTATATTGTATATTGTATACATAGTTACATGTGTTCAAGGAAACTGATGTTTCTCAAACCCATGCCTATTATTAGCCATTTTCTTTTGGTGTCTTCTGCTTACAAGCCACCAGCATTGCACTATGGTAGCCCTACAGGGACATGCTGAACTTTAAATGTCTTTTTTGATAATTTGTGTTAATTTGTAATGTATATACCGTACATAATTAAAAATAGTTTTGACTGATATGTACCATTTTACTACAAAATTTAGGGACCTAATCAATTGTATCCAAAACGTTCATCTTCTGATTGATGTATGTTGTTGGATTTGAATGTGTGCAGATCTACTGAAGAGCCAATGGAAGAAGAGCCTGTATTGTAGGAGGAACCCAAACGAGAGACACATGCAAACTCCACGTTCACCTCCTTGTGGCACCTCCTCTTCCTTTCCTCTCCCTCCATTGTGTGTCGCTGTCGCTGCACATGCAGGAGGATTTTTATTGGCTGAGGTGGGAGAAGGCAGGGCCTTTGACGCCGTTCGCAGGGACTCACCCAGATCTCGAACTGGTTTGAGGAGGAGCAGACGACTTGTTAGCCTCTCCGTGGTAAACCAAATGAGGGATGGTCGATGCGGCTTTGACCTTTGACTCTGTGCCCTCTTGTCTCGTGTCTTTATGGAGGACATGTGATTTGATCAGGCGGCACGTGGACGACTTGTCCTCCGGCCTGTTTGGATGAGGCAACACATGTGGGCAGAGCAAGAAAAAACAGTTTGATGTGATCAGAGGAGGACGAGGAACTAGGTGCCTTTTTTTGTCCACAGAAATAAACCGCTGAATTTTAAAACCACATAAAACCACCGCCGGAGCACCTCAGCAGAAATCAATCAAGCCCATTTTGGCCTGAACTGATGCACACGCTCACTGTCGGTCATCTTTTCTTCATGTTGATGCCTTAATTTGTTCTTCTCTCTTCATTTATTGACCACGAGAGAGACACAGAAAGAACCAGGAGAGTGACATAAATATAATGTTTGTGTTTATTCTATTGTTCATTATAATTGAGTGAAGATACAGTTGTGAAGCCATCATACCTCACCAGGGAACTCCACTAAAAATCTCCATTGAATATTATCAGCAGGGTTATTTTTTCATTGGTCCTGTGAAACATTTTCATGTGCAAATAATCATAACTTGACAAGAAAGTTTGATAAACGCGCTGTTCGTTGCATGCGTTATACTTCATTGTTTCCAGTTCAATGTTGTAAATATAATTGTAGAAAATTATAATGTAGAAAAAGAAGACCAGACAAACACATTATACCTTAGTAAAGATTATTGTAAGTATTTATTTAACAATATTGTTCAAAGACATCTAGCCAATACGGATCATTGTAGGGCTCTATTTCACTTTCATTTAGTTCAGTTGCAATAAGTTTCACTGCTTAGAAATTGGAATATTCCAACAAATGTTTGGGAAGGGGCATACTGTAATGCCACACCTTCTTTATAAAGCTTGTGAACTTCTACGGCAGCCCTTGAGGGACATGCTTTGTCTTTGAACAGGCCCAGTAAAAAAAGTAGAGATGGTGAAATGTAAAACAAATCAAACATCGATTTAGTTCATAAAAGCCTTTAACCTTTTTGCAATAATATCTGCTCAAGAAGAAACCCAAGTGTGCTTCATCTTTAGCAGTGCTCAGTTTGTCCTCCCTGGGCATCTGTAGTGGACAGGAACAGTACCTGCTCAAACTAAACTTAGTTCTATTGAGCTCTACAAGTGTTAAATTGTAATTATACACTAATGACTACTACAACATTCACACCTTTAATGCAGCTCGATTAAGAATACACTACAGGCACATTACATAAAAATAAATACAACCTTCTACGACTGGGAAACATAAATCACACTCTGCTCAATAATAAGAAGCTAATATTCCTGGAGCATTTTGTGGTGTCTCGTGGTGAGGGTGTCTCAGGACCCAAACTAAACTCCTGTCACTCACTCTCTCTGTCTCGTCTCTCTACTGGGTTTAGTGTCATGTGATGTGACTATAGCCCGGCCCTCTTCTTTGTAGAGGACTGAGGCAGCATAAGCACCACTCCTTTTTCTTGTAATATTCCCTGTTTGGTGTAAATACTGCGTCCTGTCCTGTTGCCCACGTCACACGAGACAATAGTGTGGTCACTTTTCTATATATGTACATATGTCATCATGAAAACACTACTTTCTCTTTTTGTATAAAAAGAAAAAAAACTTGCTATTCTGAATATCTATAAATATGTGTAAACAGTGTTTTATCCAATCAGATTGGATTTATGAATATATTCTATTTGCAGATGTGATGTTTAAAGGCTTGGTTGTTTAACAGGGAGTAAGCACACAGTCTGAGGCAGTATGTTTGTTTACAGATGTTGAGGACGGCTGGGTGTTGTGGTTGGAGGTGAGCAGTTGTCCAGTTCCTTTGGCAGGACCAAAAGGGCACGCTGCCCTCCATTGGCCAACACCAGTAACTACATAGATGTGGCTTTTAAAGGGATAGTTCCGTATTTTGTGAATTGGGTTCTATGAGCAGCTTGTTTCTGATTTATGCTTTACCTACAGCAGAGTTGTAGGTGCACTCTCAGTTTGGAGAAGCAATGACAAAGGCACAAGACTATGTCCTGTTGTAAATGGTACAAGTAAAAACTGAAAACTATTTAAAATGTCTATTTACATGCATCATACAAAGCAGATATTTTAACAATATATGACTACATTTGCATTTAGACAACCATATTAGAGAGATGTATATGATTAGATTAGATTCTTTATTTATCCTGAGGAAAATTCAGGAACGGAAGGACACAATGGTACTGGAAGCTTTAATGTAAATACAGTATATGTAGAACAGAATGAAGATGCAAAATCAGTTTTATTGCTGCTGTCTGCGCAAAACCCGAAATAAGGGAAAATTACCCCTAAATGTCAGAAAATCCTAAACTTTCATTCTAATATAAGACTTAAGTAACTGAAAATGTTATTTAAAAATCAGAACCAACAACAGGCTGTTGGATATAAATTGCTTATTAATAATATTTTTAACAGCACAGAGAAGAACTGATGCAAATAGTGTTTTTTTCAGTATTTTCAAACAAAATTAATTTTAGTGTACTCGTGTGCAGTACCTTCGCGGGCCACCAGGGGGCATTAGGCCATAGTTTGGAACTGCTCTAGATGTGGTATTATTTGGCCAGCATAACACAGACCTAAGCATGACTTGTAGCATGAAGCTTTAGAGCATCTGAACAACAGCACACACATGTCATCAGTCGGTGGTCTTTTCCCAAACCAAATCAGTTTCATTTCTCCAGTCTGCTCCAAACCGGAAGTGGGCTCATAAATACAAACTATTCACAGTAAGTCAACAATCCACAAGTATCTCATAGAACCCCTTTTACTAAATATGGTAGTATCCACGACTGGAGAATAGCCCGGTCCAGTTATCATGTATGCTTGTTGAGTGCATTGTGTGTTTGACACAGAGTAATCATGTTCATTCATCAAACGACACAACTCTATCCCCATGTGCCACACAACTGCGCTTTGAAATGTTACAGCTAGAATCCAGAGAAGGCTCATCCGAGTCGGGTAATAATACACTTGTGGTGAGGTTTAAAGGGGTTATATCAAATCACAGATAACGGTTCACATTATGGTCTGTCAAGTGTTTGTTCGGCCAGCTGCAGGAAGTTCCACCAGAGTATGAGGTCAACTGCTTATGTAAAAAAAACTCAATATTTTTAATCCTAACTATAGCCTTACCTGTAAGTTTGTTCAATGTAACAGACAACTAAATTGTTCTTACCTTGTTTTGGAGACAGGCAACATGCAATTACATGTGAATGTCTCTTTTGTCGTGTATGTTGGCAGCTGTGCTGTTTCCCATTCACAGATGGCTCAAGAATGCTAAGAATCTATAGCCATCACATATTTTTTGCACAAATTTTGCACAGCCCTCAAGCCATATGTGTACCTATTACCCTATGCATTTGAATGTCTTTAAGGCCACGTGATTTTGACCATAATGTAGGAGTTGATACACAATGCGTATGCTAATGTTATCAGGCCAATTGCAGTTTAACAGTCTTTGATGGACAAGCAAAGGTCTTAAAGCAATCCATGTTTAAACTCTTTATACTCCGTGTGGTCTTATTTAGCCTAGCCCTAAACATCAAGTGACTTTAGCCGGTGTAGCCTATATGCTCATGTAAATGTAGAAGCTAAACAGGCCGATATAGCCACTTGCTAATGTTCTCTACCCACTCACTGACAGCACACATTTGTATTCAGGCTACAAACACCAAAAAGGCTCTATAGTTAACCTGATGCTCTGGTGGGAACAGCAGCCTCACCGACACTGTCTGATGTTTTCATAACGTCAGGTAAGCTTGTATTTGATCAATTTACCTGCAACAATATATTGACATTCCTGAACAGGGCTACAGAAAAACTCACTTATTTCAGTTCATAGCAGAGAGCTTAATGAGATAATAATTTGTATTTACTTTTACAAAATAGTTTCAATTTGGTCCCTATGTTTGAGAGCTATAAGGCTGACAAATTCTATTCTGACAAGTCACACTGACAAACTACTGCAGCAGACACGCTAAAAAAACCACTAAATTGGTTAAATCAAGGCTGCAAACCTGAAACACTAATAGCCTTTATTATATAGACTCAATTCCCTTTCTTTCCGTTGATTTGGACTGTTTTTCAGAAACTGCTTTTGCCTTTGTACATCCAGTTACCCGCCACTCTATTACCTACATTTATCATCTGAAACACTTGACGTCAGTAAGCTAATTTTGCCGGATACAACCTCACAAACTCATTTTGTGTTGCCGCTAACACTGCTCCCTCTGGGCCTCGTCGGTTCAGAGCAGTACAGTGTACAGAACAGTAACCATGACCTAAAACAGAGAGGGCAGTAGTGTGTGTATTTGCGGTCTTTCAGGTGGAGTGGATGGAAAGTATTGGGGAAAAATAAGCAGTGAATTCTTGAGCCGCGTTTCCTGGAAAGTTTAGTGTA
The DNA here is from genome assembly GCA_024349245.1 of Neodontobutis hainanensis. Lineage (NCBI taxonomy): Eukaryota > Metazoa > Chordata > Actinopteri > Gobiiformes > Odontobutidae > Neodontobutis > Neodontobutis hainanensis. The sequence continues at coordinate 1,027,143 of JALDNG010000029.1, forward strand.
GTCTTTTTGTACTAATGTAAAACTTATGGCCATTTTGTTCATTTGTGGTCAGAAGAAGCAGTGCTTTGAACTGGGGAGAGGGCGGAGTTTGGAGGAATAAAACTTTTGTCAGTTTTGCAGACACAGCTGATGGTATCAATTGAACAGTTAAAAGCCTTAATGGTACTTCTTTACAATGAGAGGTTGATTATAACTTTGATTGTTTAAATGGGTATTTAAGTGTTAGTCAGTACAGAAGTGAGCCTAAGGTTACTCCTGGGGCTCAATATTTTGCAAGCCACATCAAAAATATTTTTTCCAATGTGTTATCAGACCTTATTATGAATCTTTATAGGTGTTTGTAAACCCTGATTGTAAAGTGATAGTGCCTTAAAAAATTCCTAAAGATAAGTCTTTTTGCGCCATTGCAATAGTATTTCATAAAACAAGGATTATTGTTAAAAAAGACAACCACTGACTTCAAAATTAAAGTAACCTGAAAAGTTGAAATCATATCTTTCTAAAAAATATGTATATAATAGTAAATTTTATCAGTAGTTCAAGATTCAAATCAGTATTTATTTATTTTTTTGAATCTTGAGTTAAAATTTAAATTGTAATGAGAAAAATGACTATTAAAAAAAGTAATTTTATTATATGGCTATCACTCAGAGACATATACTGACAGACATAATTGCTTTATTTAAGAAAACTGAGTCAAAAACTGAGTAATTCAATTGGTGGAAAAATGTCTTCATCGAGAGAAAGCTTCACTCTTTTTGACTCACTGTAGTGTATTATTGTTCATCAGATTTAAATGTATGGGTCCAATTTTGTCAGTGAGTGATTCAGAAGGACAACTTGTATCTTGCTGGGTTAAAAACATACAGTGCAGACTAATCTTGGTGAACGTATTTAACAGTGAATATCTTTTGTGTGCTCCCCAGTTCACAGACAACTGCTTTTTACCGACCTCTACGAGCCACACACTACAATGAAACGCACACTTTTCACACATTTGGACTCTTTTGCTACATGAGCGAATACTGTATATTTCTTGATATGTTTGATGCTGTGGTGTAAATGTGGCGTCCTGCTCTGACACGGGGGGAGAGGGGGGTAGTCTCAGGAGGAGGTCCAGTATCGGTGTGACTGTCACCTTCTCACCCTTCTTCTTTTACCTCCTTCTGTTTGTCTGGTTTGTGACTGAAAACTCGAGCGGCGTTTTGTTTTTTGGAGATGATCACAAGCACATTCCTGACTATGCTCTGTCCGTGCTGTTGTTTTTATCCCATTGCTTTCCTGTTGCAACAGTATGACATGTGTCTAGTTCTCGCTGACTCACATGTATATAAATGCATATATGTGTACACATGTGCAATACACGCTATTGGAGCAATCTATTACTGTGACTATTACTGACAATAATACTTGTCCCTTTTGGAAGTTTCAGCCCGTTTTCTTCGTCTCGGCTTTCTGTTGTTGAATTGTGTTGATTCAGCTACAGACAAGAGCTTAAAGGGAAAGGTAATTCTTTACTCGGATTCATTTCAGGGGTTTGTGGACATTTTAAGAAACCCTTTTTATTACTCTCACTGTATTCTTGTGACGTTGATCCTGAATATTTGTTTCTTTGTTTTGTTTTTTTGTTTTTTTAAGTGGGCCTGTTGTTAACTTTGTCTGAAAACTAAATAAAGCAATTCATTGACAATCTGTTAAACTTTTGTCTATTGGTATTTAAAGGTTTAATATCTTGTGAGCTATCACTACTAGAGAGCTTTAAAATCTTTGGTTGCATGTTATGTTGTATATTTTCAACTGTTAAGTTATGGATGAAGCTTAATAAATAAATAGTATACGTGCCATCCTGGTGAGCATTATGGCTTCTTACCACTAGATGGAGTGGTGAGCTACTGCACTGCTCCATGCCATTTGGTTTTGGTTAACATTTAACATTATTAAATCCCCTTGTTGTACTACTGGGACTTGGACTGGTCTTTGGAGACTTAAAACTCAGAGGGGTATTTCATAACCAGATAACCTAGGCTAGGCTTCGTTTGATAAGTCCGGCTCATTTTGTTGTGATTTCGGTTCCATGAGGCAGGCTCAAGATTACTATTGAAGATTATGATCAGAGCAGGTTTAAGGTCAGGAATAAACCAACATTTGGTTAATCTCAGCTTTTATCACAGATCAAGTTTAATATGTGAATGAAGTACTAATCTTTGGTGGTTTGAGTTTACACACTCAGGACTTGGACTCAAAATTAGGGATTAAAATAAGTTAATTACAGCTGTATCTTTGTCTGTACAAAAAGACAAAAAATGTTTATATGGACGGGAAAATTCTAAAAAACTGATTTGTTACATGTCATTAACATAATTCATTGGGAGTAAACTAAATTTAAAAAACTCACTTCTGTATGTGAACTTACATATAATGTGTTTATACTAATAACTCTGTCAATAATACACAATTATTAAAACGAAAGATTTCTGAACAAAGCCCTGTTCAGTGTAAGAGTTTTATAGCGTCATCCCCATACAGCCTGTACAGATTTCCACTTAATGCTAGCAGGCTAGCTTTCGGGAGAGTAGATCTTGATGAGGTGCTGCAGTTCGCTGGGGTAACCTGTCACAGGGCAGCGGCGGTTAATCTTCACATACGTGTACACGCAGCGGTAACAGAACACAAAGCCGGAGGTTGACAGCACAGTGGAGTTCGTACGCAGCCTGCGGCACAACGGACAAGTCTTTAGGTCAAACTTTGTGGAGTCTGCGCTGTGATTGGTCGAGTCCTGCTGCAGGTGAATGGGGGGCGGCGGTGTAGGCAGAGAGGTGAGGGTCTTCACAGTGTCTTTGTTGTCCGAAGAGTACCACCACTCCAGGAACTGCAGGAAGAAGACACCCAGCGACAGCGATGTGGACAGGGACACCGCTAGACCTTTGGAGGCCTGGGACATAAGGTGCCACACTCTGTGAACCATGCTGTGGACACAAACAGGGGTCAGGCTTTTATCATCATTCTTCTAAACAGGTATCAGTGCTTCACTCACTAGATTTACAAGCTCAATTTTCAAACCATACATACATACACACATTCCTGAGTCCTTTAGGTTTATATTTTGATTAATTGCTAATATAAAGTATGTGTAGGATTGGGTTCAAAGCCATTCTACATTACCTCCCTTCAGCGGGCCCACTGCTGGTCTTTCCCCTTATCTCCATGTCTCTGATGTCCCGTGCATTGAGTCGGGCCCAGTTTGACCCTGGCGAGCCACAACAGTGGGCTGTGAGTCTTGGATACACCAAACGCAAAGAGTAGCTGCTGGCAGAAGACTAGAGCCTGCCAGGCCGAGCTGATGTAGGGATACGCAGCCACAGCGGCCCGGTACATTCGCTGGATCTTGCTCTGTCCCAGCTGAATGGAGAAGTCCTCCTCGTCCCGCTGCTGCGCCAGCGTGGCATCCAGTTTGGCCCGCAGATACGGCACCAGGCACAAGAAGAGGAGAGAGCGCCAGTGGGACCTCCTGTTCAAACCCAGCTGATCACCACAACCCCCTGAGACCCTCTTCAGGCCGTAAAAGTTTTCAGAGAAGGACGCGCTGCAGTGGGACAGGAAGTGGTTTTGGAGGAGCACATCCAGCAGCAGGTAGAGCTCATCAAAGCGTCGCCACAGGAAGCCATAGCGGGACGGGTTGGACTCAGCCAGGACCTGAAGACAACAGTGGTGAAAAGAATATTGGTAAAACTGTGCAATACTTTCTGGTTATCTAACACCCAAGTAAAAATGTGAAATAAAAAAAAAAAACTTCGACATCATATCAACTCTTATATTGGGTTACAAGTGCAAACACACATTAGAGCTGCAACAACATGTCAACTTAAATGATTAGATTGATGGTTAAATGGTAAATACGTTGTTGGTTTGAGTTCAACCAGCCATGCCCCTATACACAAAAATGCACAGTACACCTACACTACACACTTTTACTAAAAAGATGGTCAATAATCTAACATGGACTGAGGTTTATTTCATGATAGGTTTCAGTTTACTACAAACTGCTTCTGATTTTTAAATATTTTAAGGTGTTCTCTCTCTGCTCTGAGACGAGCCGACAGGAGGCAGAAGTGCACAGAGTAAACAGAGCTGAGGTTGGTGACCTGGAGCTCACAGAGCAGCGCACTCACTCGCAGGCAGACTGACACAGAGTCAGAGGAACTGAAGATAGAGCACAGAATATTCTGCTATATTCTAAAGTTGTTTAGAAAGCGTTACCATGGAGACCCAGACCAGCTTTTACTCACCATAATGATCTCTAGCCTTTTAGGTGAGCTTTGATAATGCTGTTGTTGTACTGTAGTTTCTTTAATTCAAATTAAACATAGGCTATACCATGATTTGTTAAATGACTCTAGAGCTGTGAAGGTATCAAACAAAGAAATCATGGCATAAATATAGAATATTACATTTTTCCTCGTCCTTCTGTTGATATAGTAGCTCCAATTATGCAAAGAAAATAAAAGAGTTTAAATAATCTTGAATGCATTTAGTCTCTGCAGTAAGATATTACTAGACTATGTTGTAGATTAACTATTATTACCTCGTCCTGCTCCCAACCCCCATATAACGGGTCATGTGACCTTTGGCCCAGAGAAAACACTGCAGCATACATTGATTTTAAAATTGCAATAAGTTCTGGTGCAATATATCCATAATAAAAAGTAGTCGTTGTGACAGACCTAGTTAGTGATAGAGCTTATTTCTCGTGACATTAATGTTAGAGAAACCCATGCCTTACTGTGTACATTATATTTGGGCTGAATTTATTTTGTTTCACTAAGTGAATTTCTAACCCTAACTCGTTTGCTCTTTTTTTAGAGCATTTTTTTTTTCAGGAAAGATAAAGATTTCGTTTACATGCCCTCATCACATTTTATGTACTTGATAAAGAATCTTTACCCAGTTTTACAATATATGTATTGTTTATAGTGTTTTATAATAATATTTTTTTTCAAAAAGCAATAATGTGATGTCCAAATTACATACTATTCAAGTTAAGTATAAAGTTTAAGAATAACTTCATTTAATACAACCAAAAAAGGCTGGTGCTTACCTTGACTGCATGTCTCAGAGCGGGCCTCACTGCCTCAATCAGAGACTCCTGAGCCAGAACCTCAAAGATGGACGGCTGCTCATTGGCCACAGTGCTGGTCAGGTGGGCTCCTGCCTCTGCCATGATGACCCTCTTTACTCAGAGCAGGGACAGTGAAGTGTGAGACTAGCAAATAAACAGGTTAAATACACATTACTTAGACATTGTTCATCAAGTTTAGTCATTTTGAATTTCTCACTCATTGTACTTTGAAAGATTGTGGGTAACCTTGTTTAGTGGCTGGGATAGATATCATTGACAATTACAAAGACGACCGTTTAACTGAATAAAATATTACCTAAATACACCACTTGTAGCAGACATCACACATAACACAAGTGACCTAACGTGGTCTACATTTTAATGATAACCTTGTAAAATTTCCATCAGTTTTATATATTTCACGTACTAGTTTACTATTCTTGCACATGTGTTTGCAGAAGTGAAGGCGACAGTTAGCACTCACCTGTGGTTAATGTGTTAGTCCTGAAGTTACTCAAAGCAAAACTACTTCATTAGGTCTCGTCTTCAGCACGAGGACAGTAAAATGCAGTAAAATAGTAAAGTAAAATACTTTGCGCAAAAATAGGTTTGTCATTTTTGAATTATTGAACAATCGCAATGCAATGTAAACAAACAGCATACGGATGTAGTAACATCGAACACACAAGGAAGTACAACCCCCCACTTCCGGGACTCCGACGTATTGGCCGATTACGTCATGACGCTCAGACATGTTCCGCCATTGAGTTACTTTTAATTAAAATCAAGCAATAAAAAAACAATACATAAATTTTATGTATTATTATACTAATATAAAGTAAAATAAAAGCTTACATATTTTCCCTCTTTAGTCTAAAAAAAAAATAAAAATAAGAAAAGATTTTCCACATCTAACACCAGATGGTGCTGTGTAGTTACCTTCCACAGACCCAGTACAGGAAAGTGAAAACTCCAAATCAATCACGTTTTATATACATAAAGAAACTTCAGCAAGTCTTTTGTAGAGGGCGGTGTAATTATAATGTTCTCTATCCAATACTTTACAAAAACTTAAAAAACATTGAAGCTCATAAATCTGCCAAAGAGATAGGAAAACAATGTTGTTGTTTTATTTTATTTTATTATTTAATGTTTGTCCACAACAATCAAAATGAGTAAAACCTACTTACACTGACAACCTTAGATGGTCTTTCTACAGCCTTTTAGGTCAAATTACAACATTTAATTGGTTTCCCTTTAATAAAAATGGTAAATAATAACAGTAAATTATGAAAACAAGCATTTTATTAAATAATCAATAAACATTTATTATACGTGCCTGAAATGCAGAAATTTTAAAAACATAAATGGTTTTATGTATTAAATTAAAGGTGATGAGTGAGCTTTTTGGTAAATTCTGGTGGCAAATTAGCAATTTCACAAGTCACACTCTTTGCTTTTCAGAAATAAAACAAAATTAATTTAGCTCACAAGTAACATTTTAGCAGAAACATGTGCTCAAAAATAAACATGACCGTGCTTCTTCTCCAGCAGTACTCAGTTTGTCCACCCTGGGCTTTGTAGGAACATGTAAAAATGGAACTAAAATAGTTCTTTCCACTGGGTTATTACCAACCAATATTTGCACAGTGTAAAAATAAGGAATAGTGACTGAGGAATTCCAAGATTCTAGGTTAGCAGAAGGACAGAGAGAGCGAGATAATGAAACTGGGAGACAAGCTGTCAGTTTAGTGCATCATCAGGAACATTTGGTGAGTGGAGCGGATTAGAGGATTATTGACATCGCGGAGTGCACTCAGAGGCTCCATCCTCATTCATCATCATTTGTCTCTCTGCCCTTCTCACCGTAGATTCTTTAAATAACTCTTGTAGATGCAAAGGTCTCTTGTGCAAAATGGACACCCCTGGCTTCTTCTTTGGCAGAACAGGTGAGTAACTTTCTTAGATGAGGTGTGGGACTTATGCTATTTTCAATGCACAATAGATCTAAATGTGGTTAGTATATAATTTCTTTCTGTGTGATAACTAATCCTAGGGCTGGGCTGTGGCATTTAATTAATATCACAACGGGACATGATTGAACCAAGCTGCTCTCATGGAACCCTTATATGGGCCTCATGTAAGAGCGCCACCATACAGAAATATACCTCCGTCCACCAGAGGGCAGGCTCCAAAAGCAGAAATATAAGCAGAATTTGTTTTGAGTAATACGTCTGTTTATGCTATCTGAAAACTATAGGTGTGTGCATAACCAGTAGTCAGAAAAGCCTGGATGTAATTGCCATTTTATTGCCCTGTGGTTAGGCTAATTTCGGTGAATGGGGGAGCAATAGGCATGCAACATCCATTTATATACAATCTATGGATTGAACTCTTCAATTACGATTAACAAACAAAGAAAATTCTTAACAAAATTAAGTACAGTCCTTCAGATTCCACAAATTAGCATGTTTTAAATATCTTTTTTAATCACGTTCTTTTAATTAGAATTAGAATATCACTTTATTAATCCCCCAAAAGAAGAAATTCCTTCTGCTGCAGCAAAAAGACCAAATACAGGACAAAATATAAACATAAAATTCCACACAAAAAAATCAATTCTACATACTTTAAAAATACACAATCAATCAGTACAAAATAAAGAAAGTTCATCTGAATTCTTGAGGTTCAGACTATATTGTAATAGTAAACAGAGACTGCTGCAACTACTGCCTCTCACCAGTCACCATTCTTTATTATATATTATTTTATTCATTTTATCATACATATGTATTCTGTAGAGTGCAGTTCAAAACACGGCCGACTCAAACATTCTCGGCCGACTCCGGTCTTTCTGTGAGGAGTCTGCATGTTCTCCACGTGTTACTGTGGGTTCTCTCCGGGTACTCCGGCTTCCTCCCACCGTCCAAAGACATGCATGTACAGGTTAATCGGCAACTCTAAAGTGTCCCTAGGAATGAATGTGAGAGTGATGGTTGTTTGTCAATGTTTGTCTCTATATGACAGCCCTGCAACTAACTGGCCACTGTCCAGGGTGTACCCCACCTTAGGCCCAAAGCTGCTGGGATAGGCTCCAGTCACCCGTGACCCCTAACGGGACTAAGCAGTAGAATATGAATGAAAAATGAAAGTATTCTGTAAATTGGCAAAGCAAGCACATGTAAAAAAAACAGCAGTAAGACAAAAACAATTCTCTAATCTTTGCTAAAAGCTAATGTGAAAATAGAAAGCTAACATAGACGTTCTGGTTACAGCCTATTTTTGTCTTTGGTTTGAATGCAGCCAAATTAATTCATAAAACTTTCTAATGCCGAAAAGGTATCTCGTTGCCTTCTAATTTTCAAACTGATAAAGTGACTTCCTTATAAGTTAGCAACCTTACAATCTGTTCTCCAACACCAGCTTGTGATGACCACGTTGCCATTATGCTCTGCAGCGCAAGACAACTAAACACATCTACTTAAAATAGGCTATCATGGGCTAGATTTATTTTTGAATTAATAACCCAGCCCTACATTCAAGCATTTTGGTCTGAATTGAAGAAGAGAAATTTGCCGAAGTAAAATATTTGTTTGTCTTTGAGTGTGTGCTGTAAGACAGACTCACCGAATATAATCCTGTCATCTGTTCTGCTTTTAATGGCCGATTATGTAATTATATTTGGTAGAAAATGGGAAAACTATGGAAGAGGATTAGGGCCACTGTAAAAAAAAAAACAAAAGACGGGGAATTTTGTGTTTTTGTCAATGCACGCTACATTTCACTTTTCCAATCTAATTCCTGCTAAAAACACAAATTTATATAAACAATCACAAGCATTTTCAGTAATTATATAAGATGGATTAAGAAATATATGCAGAAAAAAGCAGAAAATCTATTAATGACTTATAAGTAAGTTAAGTATACATTTTTCTCCTTAATGACTTAAGACGGCAGTGCTTTTGTTTCACAGGTTTCTAATGATCTATTGAACATTGTTACAAATAAATGGGCCATATGCAATAACACAGACAGAATGGTAGCCGGATGAAGAGCAAACATTTGCAGCTTTGAAGTTATTTTAATGGTTTATTACAAATCTACACACAGACAAACAACTCTATGTTTAGAGCTTTGTGTGTAATAGACCTTTAGCTGCTTGTGCATTGTTACACATACATGACAATCTTAACATTATTATTTTATTTTATTTTGAAAATAATAGCCCCATAAACTGCAGCCCTGTCTTTGGTTTGTGAACACCCAAAACAAATAAATGTAACTTATGTCAAAAGTTTTTTTATTTCTTCTTCTTTTTAAACGGTTCATGTGATTATTTTAATTTCCTAATATTACAGTTTTTCTTTTAATGTTAGCATGTAAGAAGTGACAGTCTCAGATGTACCATTATCATTTAGCCAAAGCATATAGACTTTATGAGAAGCTGTAAATTGACGTGACTTTATTCAATTCCACAAAAAGTTTGTAGACACATACTTGTTTCAAATCCTTTAAAACTGATTTATTTTATCTAAAAAAAGTACATTTCCATATTTTGCAGATGTGTCAATGCTGGGTAAAATTCGAGAAGAAACCAGACTACCACTCTGCCTGAGCTTCATTCACTGTGCTTTTATGCCATAAGTTTTTTGGACAAAGTATGCTTCCTTCTTTCCTTAGCTTCCTCCTGCTCTCCTTCCTTAACACTCAACTCTTCCTTTCCCCGCGTGTTGCGAGTTTACGCCTGTGTCCGTCAGGGTGTGAGTGTTACAAGCATGCTAACCTGGTGGACTGTCAGCACCAGGGCTTTGTGCATGTCCCCAGAGGCCTTCCTCACGGCACATGGCTGCTGAAGCTGGGGGGGAACAACCTCACTGTGATTGGCACCCATGCTTTCACCGGACTGTGGTCCCTTCGGGTGCTGGACGTCAGCATTAGCCAGATAGAAGCCCTCCGGCCTCAGGTATTGTACATTTTATTAGTCTTAGGCAGGTCTCTTTTAAGGTTTTTGTAGGTAGTAACAGAAGCCTACATAGTTTTTACTTTTCATAGATAAAAAAAAGATTATGCAGTAGGGTTGTAGCCAGGAAAAAGTGAAAGGATTAAAGAGATTAAAGATGACTGATTTATTTATTTTAAGTCTGTTGTCCATCTGGCTCACAATAATGAGCAGGTTATTCTGTCCCTGCAGGCTTTTTTCTCTTTGTTCTTCCTGGAAAAGCTGGATCTCAGCTGGAACCTACTAACAACTGTCCCTGTCGACTTTTCCACCAGCATGTCCTCCCTGAAAGAACTGCGACTGGAGCACAACAACTTACAATACATACCTGCACACAGGTAGCTGGCTACAGCGAAGTGATGATTATGGTGGCCCAGAAGGTTCAACAAAATAAAAAAGTTGGTCCACAGCACTGGTAGATTATGTTTGTCAGACCAGGATTAGCAAGTTACCATCAGAAAATGCTTTCTGAGTAATTTCCATTGTCAAAGAGTAGCAAGTATCCCACAATAATATTTTGATTGATCAATAAAGAATCCTTACTCAAGTAAAAATGAGACTTTGAAAATGTTTTTTTTAAATGCAGCTTATCTTGTTCTAGTGGCTTTAGTGTAACCCAAACCTTTAGACTTTATTATTAATGGGAATAACCCAAGTGGCTTCTGGGTTTATCAACAGCCTCCATTTAAAGAACCTTGTATCTGTCACTGTGCTGCACAGCTTTGAGCATCTGGACAACTTAGTGAAGCTGGACTTAAGCTTCAACCAGTTGGAGGCTGTGGGCCCTGGTGTGTTCAGGGGCCTCTCCAGACTCCGACATCTGTACCTGCATTACAACAGACTGACCATGGTGCAACAGGGCAGTTTGGACATGCTTCCCGGCCTGGAGGTACAAGCTGTTAAACCACAGGTACCATTTCCTTCTGTTTAACCATAACTCACCTGCTGTTGCCTGTGTCAAAGGTGCTGCAGCTGAGTTACAACAACATCTCGCAGATAGACAGCGATGCTCTGGCTCCTCTCTACAGCCTGGCCGTTCTAGCTCTGGAAGGAAACAATCTGCATATCCTCAAATTTAAAACCTTCCTCAGCCTGCACACAACAGCCACCCACATCCAGCTCTCAGGTTTGTCTTATAGCCTTTGTATGATGTAGAGGTTATTAATGAGTTTAACCTCAGGTAGTTTTCCATTCCACTCTACTGCTAATAAATTTATTTTATTTTTTATTTATCCTTTATTTAACCAGGAAAAGCCCATTGAGATTAAAAATCTCTTTTGCAAGGGAGACCTGGCCAAGATAGGCAGCTGAATTCCATCACATCATTACATACGTACAAAAACACACAATTATGCATTTACAATAAAATCTCAATTAAAACATTGACATGTGAGAGAGGCCAACTCAAAACATTTAATTTTTAACTTAAAAACACTCAAAGATATCAATTTACTAAGTTTTAAGTTGTTCTGCAGCAAATTCCATGTAAAGTGAGCCGAACAAACAAAGGCCTTTTTACCCAGCTCAGTACTGACCTGTGGGACAGAAAACAAAACAACAGCCTGAGAACGGAGAGAGTAATGAGCAGCACTTTTTTTCATAAGAAGTGAACAGAAATAGGATGGAAGCACACCAAGAATAGCCTTATATATAAAAATGTACCAATGACAAAGCCTGCGTGTGGCCAGAGCAGACCACCCTACACGAGAGTACAGCTCACAGTGGTGGCTGCGAGCTTTACAGTTAGTAATCAATCTCAGCGATGCATGAGAGGCTGCGTCAATCATTTGAAGGCATTGAGCAGATGAATGCATATATAATATATCACCATAGTCCAGCACAGATAAAAAAGTGGATGCCACTAACCGTTTTTTAACATTAAAAGAAAAACACAGCTTATTTCGAAAGTAAAAACCCAATTTTAGCCTCAACTTTCTCACTAGACAGTGAACATGAGGCTTAAATGACAGGCAATCATCAATAACAATACCAAGTTACTTATAAGTTGTAACAGTCTGTATTTCACGTCCGTCAAGAGTAACCACTGAGGGATTATTCAGTGGTCTATTCCGAGTGCCTGTGAAGAGCAGACATTTGTTTTTTTCTGCATTAAGCACAAATTTCAACTGTAGCAACGTGTTTTGGACCACAGTGAAGGCACAGTGAAATCTATTTGAAATTGTTAGTAACATTAGTTTTTTGACATTCTCCGCTCCTTTCTCTGTGGTTGCCAGGTAACCCATGGAGCTGTGACTGTGAGCTCCATCGTGTCTTCAGTAAGATCTTATACGTTCGCCACCTCCACATCGACGACTACCATAACGTGACGTGCCATGAGCCGCCGCTGCTGGCTGGGGCTTCTCTGGCCTGGGTTGACAGTCGGCTGTGTGTGGCCGAGACCGCCACCGTCCTGGTCATCACCGTCACCGTCATCATCACAGTGGTGGCTGCCTTGGTTATGGCCGAGAGGAACAGGAAGAAAAACCGCGGCAGGAACTGGGACACTGACTCACACACGCAGACACAAAGTCCTCCGTCCTAAAAATGTATGCATTGTCTAATAATGTGGTTCCTGAACTTTCAGTTTCATCTCATTAAATATTTGTCTTTCTAAGGACCACCTACTCTTCTGTGTTTTATTACAGAATAATGAAAGGATATAGAGAAGTCCAGGGATAAATGCACAACAGTGGGGCAATATGAATATTATTTATCATGACTGTAATCTTAAGAAAGTTACCATTTTGATTAAATGGTCTAAAAAAGGGGTTTTAAATCAGAAGTAAAGCCAAAGCTAAGCACACTAAACATAAACTAGTCAAAACTGAAGTGATAGATTAATAAGTCTAAAGAGGTTTGAGGTTGATTTCTGACTGGCTTATGGTGTTTGAAAGGTTTTAAATGGTTTTACTTGGACATTAACAGGCTACAGTTGTGCTCATAAAATACCCTGGCAGAATTTGCGATATATTTGGCCATTTTTCAGAGAAAATAAATAACTCAAAAAACTTAGTTAGATGTTGGACGAAACCATTTAGTCAAACATCTGTGTTTACTCTTTTTGAATCATAACCCAAATGACCCTGATCAAAAGTTGGTGATTTTGGTCTGATAACATGCACAAGTTTACACAAACAGGTTTGAATGTCTACTAAAGGTAACCATCCTCACCTGTGATCTGTTTTAGTTTGTAATCAGTGTGTGTAGAAAAGGTCAGTGAGTTTCTGGGCTCCTGACAGACCCTTGCATCTTTCATCCAGTGCTGCACTGACGTTTCTGTCTGAGTCATAGAAAAAGCAAAAGAATTGTCAAATAATCTGCAGGATAAGGTAATTAAACTGTATAAAACAGGAAAGGGATATAAAAGATATCTAAGGAATTGAGAATGACAATCAGCAGTGTTCAAACTCTAACCATAACTGCCAGGAAAATAGTTTGATATGCAAAAAAACACCACAAACAACTTCAGCTGAAATACTGGACAGGAAAAAGTGGTCTGTTTCAAGATGCACAATAAGGAGGCACTTGAAGAAAACTAGGCTGCATGGTCAAGAAAAACATTTCTACAGAAATGTCACAAAGCATCCTGCTTACAATACACCAAACAGCACCGGGACAAGCCTCAAAACTTCCGGTCAATTGGAGTGATGAGACCAAAATGTAACTTTTTGACCATAACCATAAACGTTACATTTAGAGAGGAGTCAACAAGGCCTATGATGAAAGGTACACCCTTCCTACTGTGGAACATGGAGGTGGATCTGAGGTTTTAGGGATGTGGGAGCTACAAAGGCACAGAAAACTCAGTCAAAATTATTAGCAAGTTGAATGCAGCATGTTATCAGAAAAACAGGAAGCTGTACATGGGACGTACTTGGACATACAAGACAGCCCACACATTTACAGGAACTGGAAGTTTTTTGCCAAGAAGAAAGTGCAGCTTTACCATCTGAGAAAATAAAGAGCCTCATCCACAACTTCCACAAAAGACTTCAAGCCATTGATGTTAAAGGTGGAAATACACAGTATTAAGAACTGGGGCATGTAAACTAATCAGGGTCATTTGGGTAGTTTCTTTATTATAATTTAAATACAATTGTTTGACAATAAATGCCTTCACCCAACCAATAACTATGAGTAAAAAAAAGGTTTTGTGTTATCAATCATATTCTCTGAAAAATGACCAAAACAATTCACAAATTCTACCAGGATATGTAAACTGTATACTACAGTGGGGCAGTGTATTATGTTAATGATTTTAGTTGGACTTAAATGGTTTTAGTTGGTTATTATTAGGAGAAAAGAAAATAGATTATGAGCAAAATTTGCTCACTCCATAAAGTCAAAATACCTCCAGTGGTCCTCGTACCACCGTTTGAGGTCTAAAAAAACAAAACCCCAATCAGAATCACTTGAATGTTATGCTTAAAAGTGAAGCATAACATACATGAGGATGTAAAGATGCTGCTGTAAATAAAAATGAACATACATTAGCTACCATATTTGGAAAGTATAGTGAGCTAATGATGACCAGCTCAAGAAAAGATTTTAGGATCCCATGGCAGACTTTGGCAAGCATCACCAGAACAACTAGAAAGATATGCTATTTTGAAGCGGGTTTATTATGACGGATTGTGTGGATTGTTTGTTTTTCACTTCCTGCTCTTCCTCCTCTGTCATGTCTCACTCTCTGCAATCCTCTCAATGCCAGGCTATAAAAGGGTTGTCTAAGGTCAAATCATAGTGCTGTTTTTGGGATGCATATTATTTTACCTTTAGTATTTACCTCTAAAAAACACATCTATTATCTAAACCATCAATAGTTGTTTGTGGTTGTTGCTAGCAGATTAGCTGGTCTTTTGGCTTTTGTCTGGCAACCTTGAAGACTTTTAGGGACTGCATCATTGAAGAATGGCTTCAATAGTTGCTGTATTACTTACAGTTGTGCTCATAAGTTTGGGCAGAATTTGGGATTTTTTTTTCTGGACATTTTTTAGAGAATATGAACGATAACACAAAAAAAAATGTTTTCACTCAGTTAGTGGATGGTTGATGCCATTTATTTTCAAACAACTGTGTTTATTCTTTTTAAATCATGAATACAACAGAAACTACCCAAATGACCCTGATCAAAGGTTTACATACCCAGTTCTTTAAACATCAATGACAGACAGACACAAACAGATCATAGGTGAGGATGGTTACCTTTAGCAGCCATTCAAACCTGTTTGTGTCAACTTGTGCATGTTATCAGGCCAAAATAAACAAAGTTTCTAAAATCCACTTTAGTTTTAGCAACGGTTATACCTTTACTAATGTCAACACCTGATTTGATCAAATGACCTCGTTACAGGTGGTACCTTGTAGATGGTTCATCCAATCACTTTATGTGGAAGCCCTCCCAGATGGGCCTGTGTTAGAAAATAGAAAATCAGCATATATAATAATTTAACATCTACAAGTGTCTAAAATGCTAGCTTTAAGTTCTAAAATTGCAGTATAATTGCGAGATTATATATCATGTTGTCACACAAGTTAATCAAACATTGGGGGGACTTTGCCCACTGGGCGCAGAGCCCCTTTACACAGACTTACATGACCCAGCAGGTGGGGCTCACATCGTTCAGCACCATGACCAGCAACAAGGTAAGTATTTGTCTACCATTCTTTTTACCTGGACTTAACCTGTATGTCTATATTATACAACTGTAGTTTCTTTTGCCACAGATGTGTTCATGTGTGCTGAAAGTAACAGTGTTGTTGATAACTAGCTTGGTTGTGGCGTCTCCAGTCAAATGTGTGAGTAACTTTAGAAAATAGAAACATAATCTGCATATTAAAGCTTTGTTTAAAACGTGTTTGCTTTCTTTGAAGGTGCCCATTCAGACAGCAGCCACAAGTCAGGGTACGTGTAAAAATGCCCACATTTACATTAACATTTACTGATTGTAACTGTGTGTTGGGTAATATTTCGCTCTAACTATAGTGTCCAGGAAAACTTATGCTAAGTGCTGTTTAAAGTAAATAATTTTGTCAATTATATTTCTGGTACATACCTTTAACAAAATATTATTTTACATTTGTAGAGGTCCAGCTATATGGTAAATGGTAAATGGCATGCTTCGTGCTTCCACTCACCCCACTCACACACATCCACTCCTGGGGCAGACAGAGACGGGATAGCTATAGATAAAAAAGGAAGGCTCAGATGGTTTAAATATGACAGCTGATAGCTATGAATGCAGACTTTCAGAGCCTGTTTTAAAATACAACCTAGCATTTCTAGTGAGATTTAATCTTTACGGCTGGACCACAATGTTAACATTTAACACAGAATAAAAAATTTGCAACTATTACAATTTTTTTCCCTTTATGACAAAGGTGTGTGTGTGTGTTTGTCCCAGGGGCCGCCGTTGTCTTTTCCACTGCTTTCCAGGCCATGCTGAGGGAGAAAGAGTTCGATCCAATTATCTTTAACCAGGTGGTGGTGAACCAGGGCTTAGGCTACAACAACAGCACCGGAATCTTCACGGCACCAGTGGCTGGCATTTACCAGTTTGTGTTTGCTGTGCAGCTGTGTCGAGAGAGCTTCAACAATCTTTGGTCCTTTATGGTGAACAAGGTCTCAAAGAGTTTGTGCCACGCACAGGTACACAGAACTGAACTAGAACTAGAAACACATAAATAAATGTTCATCAAAAAGAAATGTCACGCTACCAAACCTGGCTAAGGTGATTCATAGCCTGACTTCTACTGCAACTACACGGCTCTGTGTGTCTGAGGTTGTACTAAGTAATCTTCATAGATTTGCACAAGTAAACCAATGTTGAAAAAGAAAAAGGACAGTATTTTTAGGCTGGCAAAGAGGCCTTGTTTATAGCACTGACTCAAACTTTTTTGTCACTGTTTTGGTGTCTCACTTATTAAATTCAAAAGCTTCTGTAGACTGGAGCTTATGCTGTATTTATTGGTGGGTCTCATTTGGCTTATACTGCATCCTTGATTCCTTCACTTGCCTCCTCTCTTCCTGTCTTGGTCCCACACACAGAGGAGACATTGAGAGGAGACAGGAGAGAAGAATGAGGAGAGATAAGATAAGATCAATGAGACATTCTTCTCAGGAGCGTCAAGTGCACAATGCACAATCAACCAAATGATACAAGTACACCAGTCTGGATTAAATGGCCCTATCAAATCAAAATGTAAACGTAGTGATTGAAACACATGCATACAGCAAAGTCAAAGTTTTCTGTGATCCATCGACGTTCATTTCCACTCTCACCAAAATAACGATCACAGTTTTTTGCTCTGCATTGAGGGAAAGGTAATGTGTTTCCCTGCTGTTCTCAGGTGACTGGTGGAGACACGATCCTGAATACGTGTTACTTTGTGGACACACTGAAACAGGGCGACCGGGTCTGGATTAGTCAGAACGCAGGCAGCTGTGGGTGGGCTACCGCTGAGTCGAAAACCATCACCTTCTCCGGAGTGCTGCTGGCCACTGAAGGCATATCGGCCATTGGATCCACCTATAACTCCTGTCCTGAGCCCAGACTGGAGACAAATTTATAAATGTGTATAGCTCTGCAGACAGACACGCAGCTTTACCATATGTTACTGTTTCACTGTTGATATGCTTTCTCCGTCTGCACAGATACAAACATGTATGATATTTATGACACAGACTTGTACCAGTTTAGTTGAGTGTTCTTTTTGGTAACAGTACTGATTTAATGGGGAATTTGCAGCAGGGCTACAGTAGAGCAGCAAAGTACCACAAATTAAATAAAAATTAAAAACCTTTCTAAGACATTATCTGAAATAGACTACAGATGTGAAATTAATCTATGCTAAAACTAAATAAAATAATATGGCATAACCTCAGTGACATTGCTGCTGCTTCTCTGCTTCTTCAAGAGGTTTCTAGAAACTATATGTACTGTACCAACTCCCAAAACTTTGAATACAAAACTCAATTTGAATTTGCATTCATTGTGTAAAATTAAACATGAGTTAGTTTTGTTACAGATGCTGTCTGCTACAGAGGTAGATGCATCTATCATTTGTAAAAGGATGTGGTAAAAGACAAATGCTGCAGCTTAGTTTCAAAAAGAGGCCAACCGCCATCTTTTCAGACCACTTCCTTTGACCCTGAACAGGCTTCGCAGCCGTTTGTACCTGATCAACAACAGCATGTCATGGCAGGTGGGTCTTACACTGTTCAGCATAAGCCTTTAGCTCTAAGCTGAAAAGCTACATGTTATTGTATTCAAACAAGCACAAAATTATTCACAAAGAAAAGAAAATATGTTTTTATTTTAAGCAAGCAAGCTTGAAAAAACAATCAGATGGTTATAAAACAGTCACACTATAGATTTTGTAATTAGCTCAAGTGAGAAAGTGTATTTTTTTTTTTTTTTACACAAGCAATATGGAAGCTGAAATTGAAGTAATATATATAAAAAAATGACTGGACACTGTAGACTGTTGACTAGTCCTTCTCTTTCCCAGACAGTCCCTGCACAGCACAAACACACGTGTGATTTAAGACAAACTAATAAAGCAACAGTTAACAGTGTTGAGTGTGTTCTTACCAGAGGCCAGCACAACAGCAACACTACAAAAGCTCCATAGACACAGCTTTTGAAGATCAACACCACATAAGAGAGTTTGGCACGCTGCGTGGTCTGTACATAGAGCACTGTAATAAAAACAAAAACATCTGATAAATCTGATTCAAGACTCAATTAAAGGTGCAGTGTATGGTTCGGGCTTTTTTTGGTGGCATCTTGTGACAAAAATGCTAATTGAAATTCAGCACCTTTCTGTCCGTTCTTAGAGCGTGTAAACAGCTTCGGAAACATTTGTGAATTGTTTTGATGTTGATTATACGTCACTGAATATGTTACTTTGCGATAGTGTGTTTACCATACCTCTTGTGTGTCCTGCAAGAAACAAAACAACTTTTAGACCATTGTTTTAGACCATGCAATTTGTGTGTGTAATAATAAATGTTTAGCGGACAAACCGTGAGTGCCTTGCAGCCAGTCGGATGTGTACACAGTGCTGTTTCCATCGAAGAAGCTGACGATGCAGGTAAAATTCTTGTCGACATTGTTCCAGTCTCGGAGCGGGATTCTAAGCCGGCTGCTAATGGTGTAATACTTTCCGTTGTCATCTCTCTGGGCTGCACCATCGGTCGATATGTTGTCCGTAACATTGTGTCCGTCAATCTGCCAGGTGACCTTCACATGGTCCGGGTAAAAACCTGACGCCACACACACCAAGGTTTTCTGGTTTCTCTTTTCTCGGCGATTCTGACATTCACGTTTGGAGGGCTTAAGTACTTTGACTGTTGGAGAGGTGACAGTGATATTCGGATCTGAAATAAAAAAAATTAATAAAAAATAAATTGTATCCAGGAATTAAATTTGCCATAAAGAAGACAATAGATGTTAGCTACACTAGCTGAAATCATACTTCAGACACACCTCATTTGTCATATTTTTTTTAGCAAATCTGCATTATTTTTGTTTGTTTGTTTTATTTTGCAAAATATTTTTTCAAAGTTGAAAAATGTACAAGTAGGCTTGCTAATTCTGAAAAATGGCAGAAAAAAATTATCATCATTTATATTTTATAATAATCTATTAAGAGTAACTTAATACGGAAGGTATTTAACCCTAAACATTAGCTAAAACAATACTTGAACATTTATAAGCATTCAGTAAATTGTAGAAATATTGAAATCATGTTTTTCAGCTCTGGAAAATGATTATTGAAAATGTCAAAGAAAATGTAAGAGTTAATAATATACATTTATTTACTTATTAGGTGAAAAATAAAAAGTAATAATAATAATAATAATAATAATACATTTTATTTGTAATGCCCTTTACATTTGTACAATCTCAAAGTGCTACAGAGCATATCAAAGTAATTCAATATAACGCGTATAACACTTCATTAAAAAAAAGCTCATCTATTTCAATAAAATGAAGTAGACTGTTTTAACCCACTACAGAAAGAATGCATTCTCAGGTCAATAACTATTGAAAGCATTTATGTGCATTCATAAATATTGTTTTGTAACATCAGTGTTTTCCCAGAACAAACATTAAAAGCATTAAAATACAAAACATTAATATAAATTAAAAATGACTTACCTAAGACGGTCAGTTTAGTTCCTTTTCCAAAGTAAGCAGGGGTGTAACTAGTCACACTGACACAATGCTGCCATAAAAGCCCTTGACTGCTCCCCCGGCTTTATTCTATATTACTTTGAATAATTCTGCTAAAGTTACTATTTGAAGTCCTTTTGTCAGTAGTCTTTAAACTTGAAGCTAAATGTTCTAATGACAATGTTGAGGTGGTCTGCAGTTGTAAACAGTTAATCTATGAGCTCTGGGCTAAGAGCAACAGCCATTTTATATTAAAGGGCACCTCTGTGGATTAACCCGGCACGCACACTTATGGCACGTACAGCAGGGCGTGGCTTGTGAACGTCCTTTGTTGTGGGTTTTGTGAAACCAAACCAAACAGGTATGAAACAGAAAAGTGTGGTCTGGACCCTGGTTCAGATTTAAACTGTGTGTAGGACACTGTAGTGCTCAGAGCGTTAGAGTCAAACATATCACCACAGAACACCTTAGGATACTGCAAATAAGAGGACATTCACAGTGACAGGTGAGTGGTCTTCCTGCTGTGCCTTTCAGTGCAAGTGTTCCCGGAACACCTTTGTGTACATGCAGGAGTCATCAGCTGGGGGACCACCGAGCATTGACTTTCCAGCCAGCCTCCTTGCACTCTGCTGCCAGCTGCGTTTCCGCTCATGAGCAGCCTCCAGACCCTCCTCCCATGGGACTGTGAGTTCCACCAAAAGGGCCGTCTCACTAGTCGTCATATACTGTTTATTATTAGTATTGAGTTTAAACCTTTCTGACTTCAAGTGTCTATGCAGTCTTTGGCCAGTTCTTTTGGCTAGCTCTAAAAGTAATACATATTTTTAATATTAGCACATTTTAGGTAAAACTCATAACAACTACATAATCCAAACCATTGTTTCCCTTTACTGTAATGTCCCAAAAATACAGAAAACAAGTGCAGTCTGGACTTACCATTTAAGTGTCACTGGAAACTCCTCCAAAACAAACAAAAATCTAAAAATGCCACTTTAATGAATTAGATTTTCATTACAGCTTAAAAACATATGTTGCCTTTAGGTAAACAGGTTTGTAAAAGTACTTGTATTAAATGGTGTCTTTGAGCTGGTTTTTGTACAACTGCTCTATTAGCTTGTATCACCGTGGTGCCCTGTCCCACAGTGAAAGAGCATCGCACAAAAACTTCATTTTGTTTTTATGCATTTTCTGTATCTCAGCCTCCATCTTTGAGCGGTCTGTGAGAGCAGCTGTGAGGGCGGCTGTGAGGGCGGCTGAGGTGAGCTCACTGTCTCCTTGTCACTGACAGCTAAGAAAAATAAAATCAATTTAAAGGAAATGATGTGTATAGCCCCTCCTAGTTTTACATGTCACATTTTATTTACAATTCAGAAATGACATTTGTATTTGTATGTGTTGTGAGGATTAGCAGCGTGTTTTTGTATTTGTATGTGTTGTGAACTTTTGCAGTGCGCGTGTTGTCAAACTGATGAAGATGCTTTCTTTATTTGCTGGTGCTTTCTTCATTTGCAGCGTGTTGAGCTGTCTCGGCCATCGTAATAAGTTTCTAATCCAAGGTCCAAATTCTAAAAAAGCTTTACAATTGCACACAAATAGATATAATAAACCCAGATGGTACATAATACTGAATCATAACATTTATTATGATATTTTGGACCTTTATAAATGGTCAATTGAACACCACTGCTCTAAGTGAGATTTCGATTGTGTGAGAATTATTAAACTCTATAGGTCTAAGTGACATGTGTGAGGCCATCTCTCCCACAGCCATGATTTAAAGCACAATATAAACTCAAAAATTGGTGGAACATTAAGAGAGCATATACCCCACATTTTGCCTTCACTTCTGTTAAACAGGACAGTGGAAATTCAGAAAGGGTGCAATAACTTTTTTAAAAGGACTGAACATAATTTATTAGATTTTTTTAAGTAGATAAACAAAATCCTTATGCTTACTAATGCTGTGTTTTTGCATTATGGCAGAGTGACAGATGACACTGTGGTAGCTGGCAGCACAGAAGTACACTGCACTGCTGTCTGAGCTGAGCGACCCAACTGACAATGTGCAGATTCTATTTGTTTTTGCGTTTCCATTAATCTCCACAGACATATTGGCCTCTATGAAACCACTGGACTCTACCATGTGTCCCAAGAGCTGCAAATGGCCACTCGGAGCTCTCTTGTACCAAAGGATCTGGTCGTAGCCCTGAATAGAGTGAGAGCAGCTCAGTTCAGCCATTTCTCCAGGAAGTTTGTACATGTCTGTTAGAGTCTGGTGGACCTTTTCACCTAATGGTGCGCCTGTGGACAAAGAAGAAGATTAAGATGCACCGCATGACGCAACACTATGGGCTACAGCAGAATGACATATAACCTATACCTGAAACCTGAAGAATGTTACAGACTAGTGAAATGTAAAAGATGATCATGTTGAGTCTCAGACAGAACTTGAATGCCACACACTAATCCAGCAGCTTGAAGTATCTGGGTGGGCGGACTTATATCTAAACCCTACTTCCTGTTACTCATACATCACAGCCGTTACTAGAACACAAGTATATTTTGGCTGTGAAGTCCTCCAAATCAGTCTTATGCTAAATTGATAAATAATTTGGCGTTCCTTTAGCAGTTATCTCATTAGGAAGGACACCTTTTTTCTAATTGCTTTGAAGTTTCTCATCTAGTATATCATGAGTTGATTGTATTAACTAAGGTTCAATAACAAAACAGGTTTTGGTCAGTCTCTGCAAGGAACTGAAAAGTGGAATTTTTACATCAACCAGAGCTGACGGTTCACTTCGGTGACATTACTTTGACACTGGAGCATTTCCTGAAAGTATTGTTAAAGCAGCCTCTGATAAAAGGCTGACGTTAAACTTGCATATTCACACCAACTCCTGGCCTGGTGTGTGATTTGAGTTTATTTATTCACATTTTTTGAGGAATAATCCCTTGAGATTTTTAATATACAATGTCTGCATAATCTAAGATGGGAAGTAATAATTGAGAAACTATTCTCTTATCTAAAATTAAAACAACTAATTGACTGGTGATTTTTATCAGGTAATTGAGTTTATTTGTGATGTACATGTGTTTTAAATGAAAGATCAGAGTCAATCCAGACTCTGAGGTATTTAAATGTCTCAACAGACTCAAGGGGGGACTTATCTAAGAAACTCAGGTTTAGGGTAGTGCTAGAAGCTGATTTACATTTTCTCTGAAACAGCATTGAGTATGATTTAGTTTTGTTAGTGAGTAGTTTGTTGGACAGTAACCACCGCTGCACAGAGTTAAAGTCAGAGATGTCTCGTTTAGAGCAGTAGATTACGGTGTCATCTGCGTATAGATAAATATTACAGTCAGAGCAGCAAAGTAGGAGAATAAAAAGAAAAAGAAAAATTGAAAATAATAAAGGTCCTAAAGAGGAACCTTGAGGAATGCCTCTGTCTATGATCGTAAAGTTTGACTGACTGCCTCTATAGGACACACATTGACGACGATGGTGGAAATAAGAATTAAACCAAAGAAGAGCTGATCTAGAAAGACCGAAATGGTATAGTTTGTCAAGGAGCAGGTAGTGGTCAACAAGGTCGAAAGCTTTAGTTTAGTTAACAAAAGTGCTGCGGAGGTTGAGAAGTATTTTCTGAATCCCGATTGGCCGGTGGTGGGTTCTCTCCGGGTACTCCAGCTTCCTCCCACCGTCCAAAGACATGCATATGTAGGTTAATCGACAACTCTTTGCATTTCTTGTTTGTGTAGTGCAATAGTTCCTTAACCTTTGTATTTATGCCAATCATCAGCCAGCTTTGTCTGTCTGCACCTGTCCCAGGCCCTATCTCTGTGTTTATAGAGACTAATGAGCTCCTCATTCACCCAGGGAAAATGAGCCTTTCACCTTGATAGTAGTCCAGGGAGCGTGTTTATCCAAAACTCTCCAGAACTCAGAATAGTACATGTTGTCTGTTAACAAACCCAGTGGAAAGGTCAAAAGAGGAGTTTGCTTTTATCATTTTGAAATAAAAAACATTTCTTTCTCTCTTTGTGTTGTGTCAAGTCTTCATGTGTTTTTCTTTTGTGATAAAAATAAACATGAGTGTGTTTCTACTTCAGCAGTGCTCAGTGTGTTTACTGGCTATTTTGGTGTGGAGTAAATGAATGATTAAATCTTGAACTGTTGAACTGAGTCAAACCCAGTGTGTCTTCACCTGGTCTCGTCTCATTCCTGTGCCAGTGTTTACCCTGCGAGAGGTCTTTCCCTGCTGCACACAGAGCCTCTTCTGTGTTTGAAACCAGAGAGGGCAACATTCCTCTCACAGGCCTCAAATAAAAACTCCTTGCAGAAATAATCTAGATTCTTGCTGGGAATGAAAACCTATCCCCTTCAAGGTGGACAACAGTGTCTTTGTGAAGCCATGCTAATGCCCACAAGCCTAGCAGGTCCAACGCAGCACTGTGCACTCACTCGTGAGAAGATCGGGAGCAGTTCACATCGAGCTGAAAACAGAGAGCAGTGTCATGTACAGTTTTCAATGGATTGACAAATTTCATCATTGGATTATCAGAAAATTGCCTGATGGATAATGGTGGAAGATGGAGCTTCAGGATCTCTGGGTGGATTAAACGGGCTGTTGACATCTCGCTAACCTACATCTACAATGAATTTCCTATGACAAAATGTAAGCCATGTTTTCTTTTTTCTTTTTTGGCTATTATGGACTGCAATGCCAGCGGTTAGTAGCAGCTAATGCTAATCAATGTAGTACTGCTAAAGGAAAACAATAGAAATGCTTAGAAACTGCTTTGGAGCTTCAAAATGGTTGCTGTTAAAAAAAAAAAAAAAAACACTTACTCACCAGTCAAACTACTTGCACATGAATTGTTAACATAAAATATATCTAAATAAAATTGCAGATTATTCATTTCTGGGGCAGTCAGTGAGACAGTCAGGGAATTAGGCAGGATTCAACGTTAGACCACTTAACATGCTTTATTTCAGCATTGAAAATAATTAAAAACATCTCAAATTATTATACACATACAAAATAGGTACAGAACCATGTGCTGTGCCCATGGTGGTGTCTGTCTGCTCACAAACTATTGGTCTCTTTCTGTACATTTGAAAATCTCTGCGGGGCCAAAAAAAAAAAAGAAAAAAAATCAACTTTTGCACAAAATCAGATTTGTGGAGTTGGTGAAAAGCAGGGAGGGTCACAACACAAAGGTGTGAGAAAAGAGAAATGTATAGATCCACTTTATACAGATGTGCAATTTGACTCACCAAGGAGATAGACTGTCTCTAGCTAGACGCCAAGATGAAAACGATGTTTTTTTTTTTAGCACCAAAAGGTCCTGCCATTCCAACATGACCTCATCTCTGATACAATACAGGCATGCTGGATGTCAGGAAACCCTTAACAAAGAATAGCACCTTAAGATATAGCTGTTTTCTGCTGCTAAAGCCATGTAAATTCACTGACGACTACCCCACTGACTGCCACAACAGGCTTCTCTTCAAAAATATGGGCCCCTTTTTCAAAATCGGAGGTAGCCATAAGACATTTTTCTTCCAAAAAAGAGGTTTCAACCCATGTTTCTCTGCTGGTGGTTTAATGCGACTTTAAAAGAGAACAGACAGGAGAAAACAAGATATGTCCAAGTAAAAGGATGGGCAGAAACAAACATGGCTGTCAGTTTCACCGTTTATTCATCAACACCTGAACGTGGTACAAAGCAATTGGGTTCTGTCTGTTGGGACTGTCCTTTCATTCCTCGTATTGCAGTGGTGTAGAAAAATAAGTCACTTGTGTTTTTCTGTAAACTCCAGAGAGGCCTGGTTTGGGCTGGATGGAAAAGGGGGAAGTACATTTTTTGACACTTTACAGGAGCATATATTATTTTCTTGTTGCCAGTGAAACAAAATGTCTTTACAGGATCCTTGGTGTTGTGATGGTAAAAAACAAGAAACAAAAAAGTAGTGGTCCCAAACATGATGCAGATAATACCGCATCACCGGCATCTTGTTGAAGTGCAGGTTTTAGGAATAGTGGACCATCGGAACAATGGCCAAATGGAAACTCAGGAGCAAGGGGTCTCGATTTTAATAATGTTATGGTGGGGTTTTTTTAAAAGAGAGATGACTGCTAGAAAAAAATAAAACACACACGCACACACACAACACTTTCAAGTCCAGATTGCTATTTTTACAAGAAACAGACAGGTCCAACTTCAAGGCCAAATTCTTGGTCTGGAGCACCAACGTCCATAGGAGCGATATCAATGACTGGCAGGCGAGATGTTTTCGTTGTCTTGTAATCGATGACTGTCTTGCCCCATGTTCCGGTGTGCGACTGAAGAAAAAGTATTGAAAGGAAGTGAGTTTTTTTTTTTTCAACATAAATCTGTTACATACGTTAGATATACTGTATTCAGAAATTTAAAATAGCTCATACAGACAACAATCAAGGGTAGATTTAAAGAGCTAAACGTGAAGTGTCATGTGTGTCTTGAATACATATCTTAAAAAAATAGCGTTTACAAGAATTTCAAGCACCCAGTGGGAAGCCTATCAGAGTGCTTACCGTGCATCCATCCTCCAGGACACTGTAGGTGAAGCGGCTGTTGCCCTCGGCTCTGATCTCAATCTCGTTGGAGCCCTGGAGGAGCAAGGCCTTCTTGAGGTTGCCAGCTGCAGCGTCCATGTAGGCCACGCTGTTCTTGCAGTGGTAAGTGATGTTCTGAGATGCCTCAGTGGACATGAGACGCAGGAAAGTAAGCTGGATGTTGACATCTTCAGGCTGAGAGCCCTCGCTGCCATACTCGAACTGTCAAAGTGGAGCGCAGCAATTAGCAAACTGCAAAAGCTTTTTCATTGGTCAAAGAAGCCAAAATAAATGTTAGGTTCATGAAGTACCTGGAAGCCATCGTTCATTGTCTCGCCGAACCAGACGTGCTTCTTCTCCTTGATGTTCTTGCTCAGGTACCAGTTCTTCTTGGCAACCTCAGACTGAGTAGGTGTTACACATGTCTCTCCTGTCTCCATGTTGCAGTAGACCTTGATGGCATCCTGAGTGCAACCCTGGTCAGGATCGATCCAGTACTCGCCTAAGGATATGAAAAGAGGAGCAGCAAATAAAGCCAAATTTGCTGCTATCTACTGACCTTTGGCATTTCACTCTTCTATCTATCCCACATCACAATCCCAAGGACTCACCGCTCTTCCAGTCAGGGTGGCACATCTTCAGGTCTCGGCAAGTTCTGGCAGGGTTTTTACGGGTTCCATCGGGACTGCGGATCTGTTCAATCTGCTGGCTCAGGCTCTTCAGGGTGCTGTCCACCTCCAGGTCACGATCACGCAGCACATTAGCATCATCAGCACGGTACATACGGAAAGGATCAGGGGCCTTCTCCTGAGGCTGGGCAATGAAGCCAAGGTCGAATCCACCACCAGGAGCACCTGGGGCTCCAGGGGGTCCAGGAGGTCCGGGAGGACCCTGGGAAATGAGAAGAAAGAAAAGAAAGTGTTACCAAGGACCATCTACACAATCTACACCATTACTCTGGTCATAGGCTCTGTGTGAATGAAGGATATGCCTAATGTATTGTTAGGAGATGTGTTATACGTACAGAAGGTCCCATCTCGCCAGAACGACCACGAGGTCCAGGGGGTCCTGTGGGTCCAGGAAGGCCAGACATACCATCCTTACCAGGAGCACCAGCAGATCCAGCAGGGCCCTAAAAGTGACAAAAATAAACACATTAAGTCTCTTAAGACTTAAGTATCTCAAAATCTTATAAAGAAACCCATAAATCTTTTTTTGTTCAGTTATCCAACTTACTCTAGGTCCAGCCGGTCCTACAGAACCAGCAGGTCCTTGCTCTCCACTAGGGCCCTAAAGGTTAACAGACAGAAACAGATTGAGGCATTGCTAGGTGTGGCATTTGTCCCATATCTGCAGTATGAGCTTAACTCACAGGGGATCCAGGAGGTCCCTGCATGCCAGTGAAGCCTCTGTGTCCCTTCATACCCCTCTCACCAGCCTCTCCGGTCTCTCCCTTGTCTCCGCGAAGTCCGGGAGCTCCCTATTAGGATAACAGTGATGCAGTGTTGGATATTGCCCTGGTTTGGTTTCTAATAGCCATTTTGTTTTGATAAATGTGGATCATGTTACTTACAGCAGGGCCACGAGGTCCAGCAGGGCCAGCAGCACCAGCAGGGCCAGCAGGTCCCTAAAAGCACAAAGAGTTATTGTAAAATCAACAGTGTGCCTTTACTTGGAAGCAGCAGCAGAATTTTGTGACATACAGTCTCTCCACGGTCACCGGTCTTTCCAGCAGGTCCAACGGGTCCAGGGGCACCAGAAGGTCCAGGAGCACCAGGGGCACCAGCAGGGCCAGACTCACCACGTTCTCCCTAAAAGGCAAATTCAACGTTTTTAGAAGTGTACACGGAAAACATGATCAATCTGTCCTTTTGCTGTACCAAACAATTATCCCTGAACATTTTTGCAAAATGAATGATGGCTGCACATTAGTACAACACTAAATACTGCTATTAAGCCCAGAGGGGTTGCTGTTTTTCACTTATAACTTACAGTTTATGACTCTTTGTGCTGTTCTCAAACTCACCTTGGGCCCAGCAGCTCCATCACGTCCAGGAGATCCCTCGTTACCTGGGGTTCCCTAAACACACACACACATATCCAGGTAACTAGGTTGACATCTTCAGTATGGACAGGTATAAAACATCCAATAATTATTTATCTTACCTCGCGTCCAGGCTCACCGGGGGCACCAGCCAGTCCAGGAGGTCCCATGGGTCCAGGAGGTCCGCGCTCGCCTACGGGGCCACCAGGTCCCTGCTTTCCAACCTCTCCCTGTGGCCAACAACTTTGTTGAGTTCAATGCATGTCTATTAGCCATGCTACTGATGTTAAATCAGAAAGGTTTTTAACTTACAGAAGGTCCTGGCAGTCCAGGGAAACCTCTTTCTCCTCTCTGTCCAGGAAGACCCACAATACCACGCTGTCCAGAAATACCCTGAGGTCCAGGTATACCAGCACTTCCCTGGAGGGTAACAGAGATAAACATAAAGGTTAATGTAATGCCACCTGACGTCCAAACTTGGACAGTTAATAATTTGGCACTTCTTAGAGTAAACTTACGGGAGCACCTTCAGCACCAGGGTTACCCTTCTCTCCAGGAGTTCCTGGGGGTCCATTAGGACCAATCTCACCAGGGCGACCAGCAGGACCAGTCTCACCACGGTTTCCTTTGGGTCCTTCCTTGCCAGATGCTCCAGAGGGTCCGGGAGGCCCAGGGTTGCCCTAAAGAGGGGAAAAAATGAATGCACAGAAAACACATTTTGGAATATGCAAGATCATTCTCTGCTGTAAAACTTACGGAGGGGCCAGGAGGTCCAACTCTGCCAGCAGCACCAGGGAATCCGGTTGCACCCTATGGAAAGATATGAGAAATACACTATTAGCTCGGTGTTGAAACTATTATCAAGTCTATGCTGCGTATACAAGACCCAAAATGAAAGATATGATAAAAATCTAAAGATCTACTTGAGTGTAAGTGTAGTGACTTACAGGAGGTCCAGCGGGGCCACGAGCTCCCTTAGAGCCAGTGTTTCCAACGGGACCCTGAAAGAACAGGTCATAGAATATGCCTTTAGTTTCATATAATGAAGACTTGAGAATCCCTGTCTCCAAGTTGACAGTTCACAAACCTGAGGTCCAGGGGCACCAGTGGGTCCTGCAGGGCCAGGGGGACCAGAATCTCCCTTAGCACCATTATCTCCAGCCTCTCCCTTAGCACCTGGCTGTCCATCAGCACCCTAAAAAGGAAAAACAGAAGATGGTTGAAACCCAAATGGCCAAAAAAACTAGTTCAATGTTAATTATATCAATGAAATTTTACTAACAGGGGGTCCAGCGAATCCAGCAGGACCAGGTGGTCCAGACTCTCCACGCTCACCCTGAAAGCAGGAAAAAACAATAAGACAAGGGCTTTGAACTCTTGTAGTGTTTGAAAGCAACATTACACTGTTAAGCAGATCACAACACCTTTTCAAAAAACAAAGGTCCTCAAAGATGATTCTGACAAATGGCTACCAACTCAGTGTGTGTGCTGTCGGTGAGTGTGTACAGAACATGAGCGAGAGGCTTGATATTGAGCTGCTTGCTTTACACAAACATTTGGGCTACACTGGATACCTCAGACTGTCGTGCTTGACTTGTGCAGAAGGCCACATGACACCGGATGAAAAAGCAAGTTCAACACAAATGGTTTCTGGACTTGCCCCTCCTCATTATACACTGTTAAACTGAGGTTAGCATAAAGCTGCAAGACCTACATTAGAATAAATGTCCGTATCACCATAATTTAAACGCGGTCACAGAAATACATAAATGCTATAGCTCCTTAGCATTCCTGCTCCATCTGCTAAACAACCCAGAAGCAACATACTTACGTATATGCTCTTCAGTAGAATATAAAGGCTGGTTATGTTATTTTGGTGCCTAAATTGTCTAATTACACAATTATAGCTTGTCCGCCCATATAAATGAGCGGGAACTACTGCTGTTTTTGTATTCAGGCGGGCATGTGTTTTTTTATAATGTCTAATGTGGAATGGTCTGTTGGTCACACAAGTGAGACTTCTGATGAAAACTGAAAAACTCACAGGGGCACCACGAGCTCCAGCAGGTCCGACAGGTCCAGATGGGCCAGGCTCTCCTTTGTCTCCAGGGGAACCAGCAGGTCCGGGAAGTCCAATAGGTCCAGTCAAACCACGAGGACCGTCTTTACCAGGAGCTCCATCAGTACCCTTTCCTCCTTGGTCTCCCTAAATGGTTGATATCACGTCATTATACGTACATCATCATAGAGTGTCTCCAGAGGTGTTATGGGCGTTACAACAGTAGACACTCACTCTATCTCCCTTCAGTCCTGGAAGTCCAGCAGCACCACGCTCACCAGGCATTCCCTGCAGTCCGGGAGAACCCTGAGCACCGGGAGCACCAGGGGCACCAGCATCTCCCTAAAAGAGAAGAGAAATTAATAGAAAATGCAAATAACACTCAACTCTTTTACAACTCTTTGAGCTGGAATGTTACCTTAGCACCATCGTTTCCAGCGGATCCGGGGGCTCCACGAGCACCAGCAGGACCAATAGCACCAGGGGCACCACGCTCACCGGGGAATCCTCTGTCACCCTAAAAAGGAAGGGGGCAAACGCTCAGGTAAGTTGAACATAAAAAAATAAATAAATCTAATTTCCCATAAATGACACTTCTTTCAGTGGCAGATGGTATTGTGTCATGAGTGGTCATCACATACATATATGTCGTACACTCAACAAATTAAATGGCTGATCAATTTCTGTGTCAGCACTGGCCTTACTTTAAAAAATAAATAGGTTTAATTTCAAATTAAAATCAAGGTATTCTCCATTGTTGATTTTTAATATTATCTGCTAAAATAATTTTGCTGGACTGTAAGTCCCAGTTCACTTCAGAAGTTACGTACTCTAGATCCAGCAGGTCCTGGGGCTCCGGCCTCTCCGGGAAGACCCTAGAAAAAATGGAAAGAACAAATATAGATTAATTCTCAATAAATGTTTTATCAAATTTTTAACCAGAAGTTGGTCAATACCTGCTCTCCGGGCTTGCCACTCTCACCAGTAGCACCCTGGGGTCCTGGAAGTCCCTGGAATCCTAGAGGTCCACTGGGTCCCTGCTCTCCTCTCTCGCCTGCAGGGCCCTACGAGTGACCATACAGTAGTAAAGACATGCACACAGAGGATCAATATGTTCAAAATGTTCTGGAGTTGTGTATTATAGAATTCACTCACAGCAGGGCCAGGGGGCCCCTGACCACCAACATCCCCATCCTTTCCAGGTGCACCCTGGGTAGAGAAATTGCACATTTTAGTGATATTGTTTCATTAGTCTACACAGAATGACATAATGAAAATACAACTTACAGAAGCTCCGGTAGGTCCCATCACTCCTCTCTCGCCGGGCTTTCCAGCCTCACCCTACAGACACAGAGCGGCGGGTCAGTATATGGTCACACTGGTCTGTTTTAGATATACTACAGAACAATTGTACAGCTTTCAATGTGTTACTCACAGCAGCTCCCTTGGGTCCTGGGAATCCCATCACACCAGGCTGGCCTCTAGCTCCAACAGGGCCAGGGGGTCCAGGGCGGCCATCTTGTCCAGGGGCTCCCTGGGAGAAAATCAATTGAGGATTAATCTCAATCCAAAAAAGACAGGGTTTTGTTAAACTGATGTTTGTGCACGTAGACTTACAGCAGCTCCCGTCTTGCCATCAGGTCCAGGGCTGCCAGGGCTACCAGTCATGCCCTTAGCTCCGGGCAGTCCAGCCTCACCAGTGCGACCAGACTCACCAGTGGAACCTTTAGCTCCAACAAGACCGGGGGCACCACGCTCACCAGGGGCACCCTAATAACATTAAGAAGGCAAATGTTAAATGTTAGGTTAAATTTATTTAGATAACAAATGTCAGTAAGGATTTGAATTAGTTTGACTGACCTTAGGTCCAGCAGGGCCATCAGAACCAGGGAAACCACGACCACCAGGGGCACCCTAAAAAGAATAAAAGAAACTAAGTTAAGAGCAGCTTCATTCAAAGACAGTTGTATTATTTTGTCCAGAAGGGGGCAGTAGAGGCTGTCTTTACAACAAAGCCAATTATTGAATACAAACCCAAGATACAAAATATAACAATGATCAATCCTTGATACATATGTATGTAGATTGTATGTTTGCTTACAGTGTATTATACTTGTTATTAAAATAACATTGTTGGATGAATAATGAAATGAATAAATGACATTATTCTGGGGCAGTTTTTCTTATATTAAGTTTTACAGAATAATATGAAATACATACTCTCTCTCCAGGGGGTCCACGGGCTCCAGCAGCTCCGGGCTCTCCTCTGGAACCTCTCTTGCCTTCCTCACCAGGAGGTCCTGGAGGCCCCTGAACTCCTGGGACACCCTTTAAATGTACATAAGAGAAATCAGAGTTTAAACTTACAGGCTGTGCATATTTATACAGAGTATTATGCTCTGTGCAGATTGTGGGGAACTTACAGCCTCTCCCTTAGCACCATACTCTCCCTTGGATCCAGGGGCACCAACGTCACCCTGAAAAAAACAATGACATAATCAAAAACATAACTACCCACAACATGTAAAGAAAACATATGGCAGTTGTTATTTAAACACATTAAGAAACATGTGTAAAACATTCAAATAAATAAAAAATAAAATAATTGTAACTTACAGTGTTTCCCTTGGCTCCGGGGGCACCAACAGCACCCTGAGGTCCAGGAGGTCCACGAGGTCCAGGGAAACCAGGAGCTCCAGCAATTCCAGGAGCACCCTGCAGGGGGCAGCACACAACAACACAGTCACATCAGGTTGCAATGGGGCACTATCTGTCTGGAACAGTCTGAGCTGTTTTTAAGCTTGGAGTATTTTGACTTCTTGAAGCACTTACAGTGGTTCCCATTGCTCCAGCGGCTCCATCAGCGCCAGGGTTTCCCTGAAAGTGAACGTCATTGTTTAGTTTAGGACTTCAAGACATTTTTTGTGACTATCATTTGTGAGGGGCATGTAAAACATTTCTTCCACTTACAGCTGGTCCAGCGGGGCCAGCAGGTCCGGGGTTACCAGGCTCACCACGGGCACCAGCGGGGCCCTCGGGTCCACGGGAACCCTGGGCTCCAACATCACCCTGAGGAGAAGGGAAAGAAGAAGCAGTTAGGTCAGATAGTCAGCAATACAAACACATTAACATTAGTGTCAATGTCACAGTGAAGTCAAAGTGCAAACTAAAAAGAAAACAATTCACAATAGGATCAACTATTTTACAATATATTCATTTACATGTTTAGTTGGCCTACGATGTTACAAATTTGGGTCAAAGTCTAAAATAGGTCAATAATTCCGACACAAGAGCAAAGGCTGATAAAGTGTGTAAGATTCAAAGTTAATGCCAGTAGAATTTGGCAATTATTATAAAAAAATATATACCTTGGCTCCAGGGCCACCAGGGAATCCAGGAGGTCCAGAAGGGCCAGTGGGTCCCTAAAAACACAAGAAGTTTAATGTGCCATGTCAAAGATTCTTCTCATAATAATGGTCCTGAAGAACTGTAAATACTTACAGGAGGTCCAGCAGCACCAGCAGCACCATCATTACCACGGGCTCCCTACAGCACAGCAGACAAAACGCTTTAGATGATTGAATTTATGTGAACATGAATAGTGCTTTTGTGTGTTTGTTGACTCACAGCAGCTCCAGAAGCACCAGGGCGGCCTCTCTCACCAGGCAGACCACGAGGTCCCTGAGGAAAAAGGGCACCGGGTTAGACTGCAACTAACAATAAGAGAGAGCATCCAAGATGGCGGCAATGTGTCTGAGCTACTTACCATAGCACCAGGAGTACCATTCTCACCAGAAGATCCAGCCTCTCCCTGTAACACAAAGGTACGGACACAGAATGAGAGGATTTGTTGTAACGTGATTGAATAGAGCCAGTGATGACATATAACTTTTAACATCTGTCCTGGGACTACAGATGAAAAATAAATCTGGCATATGTGCAGATATATAAATATAAATATATAAATTATATATTTGATTAGCTACAACTTGTGTTAATGCCAGTGCTATGAAGGCTAGTTCACTAATAAAGCTCAGGCCAACTTTAAGTTTTACATTACGATAGGTGACAATAGGTGCGGATTTAATATGGGCCAATGTCAAGCCTCTTATCTTGTGTCCCAACAAATAAATGGAAAACATGCTTGGATCACACTTTGTCCAACATTTCAAATGCAAACCAAAATGCAATCCACTTTTTAATGTGGCAATTCACTCAAGGCTCAAAGATGATTTTTTTAGTAACATATTAAGTCTAATTAATATAATGCAAATGTTTTTTTTTGTTTTGTATGTTACCATGTTTGTTATTCTTTTGGAAGAATGTTTGTGTTGTTTTGTGAGGGACATGAATTAGGCACGACAATGTGATAGAAACACAGCTGCTAAAACTAGAAAAGCTGCTGGTATATTTGAACTTTTCCAGGATACGTTGGCTCTTGCTAGCTCAGTTTTTATATTAGAAACACCCCACTGCTATTGCTGACTATGTTGCTCAAGTTGCCTAAATCAAACTAACCAGACAAAGCCTCAAAAATGACAAAGCTGAAGCAAAATGCACAGTACCTTGGGTCCAGCAGGGCCTGTGTCTCCCTTAGCACCATCTGCTCCACTGAATCCCTGTGGTAACATAGAAGAGAGAAAACCATTAGCTCACGTTCTGCCAAGTTTGTGACGGATGCCTCGAGGTGACACTCACTCTGTGTCCTTTGATTCCGGGCAGTCCAGGAGTTCCGGGGAAACCACGGGCTCCCTACAGAAAGATCGGATTTGGATTTAGCATTGTTTTCACCCTTTTCTTTTTATAAGTTATCACAAATGAGTCACACATACCTGAGCGCCAGCAGGTCCGCGCTCACCACCACGACCAGGTTTGCCAGACTCACCCTGAAAATACAAGAACACAATTATATCCAGACTGCCATAGAGACAGCAACTGATGATGAAACATGAAAGTGTGCTTACATCCTCTCCATTCTTTCCAGGGGGGCCGGCTGGGCCACGGGGACCCATGGGGCCCTACAGAAAAAAACAGAAGATGAGAATTGTTGAAAAGTACAATGTGGGTTGTTTTCTGTTTGAATAATTTTGATACTTACAGCAGATCCAGCCTCACCAGGCTCCCCAGGGGGGCCAGTGAATCCTTGGGGTCCCTGTAGGGGGAGACAAAGACTGTTATTACGCTGCTCTATTGAGTCAAAGTAAACAATATATGGATATGATAAATGCCTTTTGCTCTATTATTTGTACAGAAACTAAGCCATTATTATATGTGATTGTAAAATATCACATCATTTTCCAAACTGTTTATTTACATTCCCTGTTCATCTTAAAAATGCATAGAATATAGTTTTGGTGTGTTATTTCAGAAGGACATTTTATTGAAGCTGCAACACAGACTGTAACTGAACAAGAACAAATTATACTATGACTGAGAGTGTTTTAGGACTAACACAAGACTTTTAGATTATCAAGACTAGTCTCAAGTACAACAATACTACTATTATACCTTTTTAGACCAATTTGTCTGCATTCCAAAAGTTTGTCAATCACTAAAAGGCCTTAAAAAGGCCCAAAAAACATTTGGAATTAGAATTGCATAAAGTGCCCACAATAACATTTTAATCACAGTAGAGTCGTATTATACCAGTATTTATCTACCTAAAATTATCTGTGGCTATTTTCTATCCTACATCTTCTTGTGTTGATTGTTTTTGGCAGGAAGGGCTTTACTTACACTAGCACCAGGAGCTCCAGGGGGTCCACGGGGTCCCATAGGGCCCTGATGAGTAAATGAGACAAAGGTCAGGTTAGATACTGTATTCCCACAGTTTGAAGGGCATGTCTCCTGTGTCTGTCCATACACACCATTGGTCCGGGCATGGGCATGGGAGAGGATTTGTCATCGTAGCCACCAGACATTTGAGGGGAGAAGTTCTGACAAAAAATAGAAACAGATTCATTATACTGTTGTATTTAATGTCAAATAATACACACAAGAATTTTTGGAACAGTAATAAGTCTTTACAGGTAAATATTCTTGGGACAACAAATGATCAAGAAATAGGTCACAAGTGTATGCCACAATTATGGTTTATAGTGTTTAAAGAAAGAAAAGTTACTCATATTAGGGCCATACATCAATTTGAATTATTTTATTTACAAAATATTTCAAACACTCTTTTATGTATTGACTACCTAACCTTTGACCTGTAATTTCATAATGCATTTATACAATCTCAGGTTTAGATTAATCTCACTGGCCAAAAATACAATAGAAAGCAATGTTCTGCTACTGCCAGTGTCGTGGTTAGCATGGCTGTCAAGAGGAGATGTAACAGCACTTTAGTGTCCTAAATAAATGTAAAAAACATATTTATTTAATAGACATCAAATTTGGAAATTAACAAGCATCTGGTGCTGCTCCTTTCCATCTGCACACATGACCTTATGACCTTTATCTGACCCCAGACTAACCAGAATTACAACTAGACAATATTTTTGTCAAAATGTTTATGTACAGCTGGAGACATTACTTTCCAAAAGCACCAGTTACAGCTTCTATTATCTATCAAAAATGTTTACAATTTTTATTTATTTAATTTTCTCACAAGAAATCTACCAACCTTTTAAGCTCTAATATTGTAAGCTAGTAGCAACGCACAGAGGAACACCAGATGCAAATACTGACTTTAGCATCTGTTACTTTTCCTTTCTGAATGACTTTGAGCTGGTTAACTTTCAAAAATACCCCCAAAAATGCTAAAAACTTACTCCACCGAGGCCAGGGGGTCCTGGGGGGCCGGGAGGTCCAGGTAGTCCAGGCTGTCCGGGGATACCATCCCTACCAGGGAGGCCAGCAGGACCCTGCAGAGAAAAAGCCCAAGTGTGAGGAGCGTGACCAAAACAAGAGTGTTGCCTAATGCTAACAGAATATATAGGGAGACAATAGGATAACAAGACTATGTAACATTATCTTTTCTATTCCTGAAGAGCTAATCAGAGGACCACAGTTAATATAACATCTTTTATTTGTGTTTTTACAGATGCAGTGGTTAATAGTTGACCTCTATTCAACAGGAAGTGAATACTGGCAACTGGTCATCTGACATCACCAATAGAATTAGGTAAGAATTTCCTAAATATGTTATCAGTTAATAACATGCTTTTATAAACTGAACTGAAATCACTAAAGCCTTACCCTATGTCAAATGAAAGAAACTTTAAAAATATGATGATGCATTACAACTACTCTATCTCTAATTGTGCACAGACCAGGATTGGTATCCATTCATTCTCAAATTTTCAAAACCTTAAGATGCTTAAATAACAAAATGCACCGTTTTATAAAAACATGCTTCAAAATAGTTAACATTACAGCCGGTCTGCTACAGGAGCATGTTGGAGCTTGACCTCGAGCGCGTTGCTTAGCTGCTTTCATGACGCTCCAAACTCTCACTGATACTACATTAAACATACATGTCACAAGTTGAATACTTTAGTCTCATTTGTTGTATAATATTCCATATGTATCTGGAGAAGCAGATTTGGCCTACAATGCTTGTGACTCCATTTGAGATTTAATTGGAGGCAGATTGACTTTTAAGAAACTAATGTTGAATTCTCTTTTGCTATAGCCTATCACTAGCCACGAGCTTGCTACGTGGCACTCAGGTGACCACAAACCAAGCCTCAAAACCAGAAAGCAAAAACAAGGACTTTCACGAGAGTTTTAACATACCCTGTCTCCCTTGGGTCCACGCGGTCCCTGTGGGAAAATCATAAAATATTATATTATTATGACATTAGTGTGTAATTATGACAATAAAAGGACAGTCCATCACTAGTCTATGTTAAGACTACTTTATAATGTCATGTAAAAGTAGTAAATACATAACCTCCTTGAACACATATTCTTAGTTTGACTGTCTCAGTGCAATGTAAATGGTAAAACAAGCATTTGCTGCAGAATAAAGTGTGTTCTAACCATCTCTCTGTTTAAATCAACCATTTAAAGTGACTCTCGAACATAAAAACTCAACTCAATTTAGTCCAAAAATGAAAAATGACAGTGTTAATGCTTACCTCAACCTTGGTACTCTGGAATCCTGCCAAGACACAATAACAAAAAAACAAATAACAATATGTAAGCACTGATGTTAGCATATTCCTTAGATTACTGTTATCCACATTTATTTTGTAACTCATAGATGCTCCATCATTATAAGGCCTACAGTTAAGAAGCACAGAAATTAAATTTATTTTGGATGAATATGTATCGAGGTAGACACACTGGAGTTTATTAAGGGAGTTTAAATTTATATCAAGAAGTATAAAGTGCGCACTTCCTGGGTCTATCAGATGCTTAACTGCATTTTATACTTGTACAATATAGTAATCTATTCTAATCTGAGCCCACTGTAAACCATGCACACTTTTGTTTAGTATGATTTAGAGATGAACATATATTTTAAATACATATATTCAGCACAAGTGGATATTGTTCACTTGTTAGTCTGCACTTTTTGTCTCTTTTTGCTGTTTACTATGTGCCAGAACACTGGAGCCACTGAGAGTTGCAATACAGCAAGTCAGCAATCTGATCAGATGGGAATAAACTTGTGCATATACCGTCATCGGGGCAGATGGCGCAGCACTCGTCGTGAGGGATGGTAGGATTGGGGCAGTCGGAAGTGTCTTCACAGATGACATCATCACACATCACTTCGCCATTGTCGCACACACAGATCTGGCATGGTTCTGGTTTCCACACATCCCGGTCTGCAAAGACTTGTTTGCCTTGGATGCAGTTTGTGCCTGAGCCTGAGGAGGGCACCACAGAGAGAGAGGTCAGAAATCTGGACACATGAAAACAGCTAAGGCCTACACTAGGCCTACATGACAAAAAAGTCAACAATTTAAGACCCTAGACCCTTTGTATATGATCTTTAAATGCTTTAAATAGTGCAGAATAACATATGGCATTGAAATGTGTATATACAAAGGACCTAGTATGCAATGCATAAGAAAAATTAGCATTAACTTTGAGTTAATAAGCCTGTAATCTGTGAATCTGAATCTAATCAGATTAGTAAATCTGAATAAAATGCCTAATATTCTTAATAGATATGATAATAATAATATGATAATAAATAGACAGCAAAATGGCTAAGAAGACTGCGACATTAGTGACCCAAAACTGATGAAAACAATGTTTGATTCAAGTTAATAATCTGTATTTCTCTTCTTTTTATTTAGTACTTTTAGATAAAATAGACTGCAAACTGTCTCATTAGAAGTGGTATAAGAGACCCAAAATGTTTAAGAAAAAACGAGTGTTTGAAAAAAAAAAATAAAGATTAGCGAGAAAAACAATCCATCAGCATTAATCACGTGAATGTCACAACATCTGGGGGGTCTGGATTTGACATGCTTTCTCTCAACTTATTCTTTTCTAATAAAAACTCCTCATCACCTTTCTAGTCTAAGAAACTAAAAGTCAACATTTTGTCATATTTTCCAACCTCAGCTGCATAATCACTAATGCTGTGGGATTTTCACTCAAACCGAGGCCGAACTGGGCCTCCTTCTAAAGTCCAACGTGCCAAAGTGCTGAGCTCAGAGGGGAAAGGGAGCTTGGCAGCCAGGCCTGGAAACACTCCGCATGTGTTTGTAATTAGGAGCTGCAAAAAAGAGTGGAAAGAAGGCGAAGGGAGGGGGGAGCGCGAAGGGAGGGGGACGTGGCAGCCAGATGTTGCCAGACGTGGCCGGTGCAATGAGCCCCTGTAGGTGGCGCTGTGACTCCATACACAGGCCCCCTCAAACCACATCTGTGTTCTGCTCTTTTCCAGACAACAGAGCCACATCTGGAAAAAGTGACTTTGGTTGTGCTTGGTCTTTTCCAGGCCTTCTTTCCTTTGTCTTCTCGCAAACTTTTCTCGTACTGTCATTACTTGCACCAAAAAAACTGAATCAAAATCTGCTTCTGCTGAGGGCTTTCTAGCAAACAAGACTACACCTGCTTACCTATACTTTCACCTGGCCCTACTCAACTGTTGGCCCGAGGCACTGAATTACCCTGCCACATCAGTCATGCTCTGTGTGTCTGACTGGAGGACCCTGTGTTTTGGTAAATACAGGTTTTATTTCTCCTCTTGTGCCATGTTCAATACAGAATCGAGATCACTACATTACAGGGGTAACTGATCGTGCTTTGAGACATTTTGAGGAGTGGCATGTGATACTACACAAGTAGCCTTCTGGATCACTTCTGAGAAAACTACAGTTTTTATGGTCACAGAAAACATGCCTTAGTTCCTTTTAAAAGCCTAGCCTCAAGGAAAACCTGGTAAACCTGCATGCACCAAAGAGGTGGGGGAGACAGACAAACATAAGGAGGCAGGAGACAGGCCATTCTGAGATGCCCAATCAATTCTGAAAACTATTGACCTATCTACATCTTTTGATCTATCTAGACAATTAACAGTCTATCTAGATTTTACAGCTGCAGACGATTATGGAAAGCATCAGCACTGTCATCTTTAGTCAAAACTTTTTTTTCCTCTCTTGTCTTCTCTCTCTAGTTCTCAGCAGTCGTCCACACCCGATGGGATATCCAAAGCCAGTAGAAGGAAAAGAGTGTTGTCAGAAGCTCCAGTGGAACATTGGTGAAACTTACGGTCGTCCTCGCCCTGTGCTCTGACCAGGAGCACTGCTGCGCCGAGCAGCAGCGCCAGCCGCAAATCCACAAAGCTGAACATGTCTAGATACCACCAGACATGTAGACTCTTTGAGGCAGAAGAGGAAAAAAAGAGTCAGGGATGTCTTCTGGTTCTGCTACACTCCACTCATACACGGGTGTCTGGGGTCCGCTTGTCCGTTCACAGCCTTTCTGACCCCAGCAGAAAACTCCCTACTGCCTACTCTCACTCTTCACAGGGGCTTTTATATGTGGAGCCTGGAGAACTGGGAGGTACTGGGACGCACCCTCATTAGTCCGCTGCCGCTCACGTTTAGGGAAGACAAGAATGGACCCCTCCTTCAAAGCAGGAAAAAAGAGCAGAAAAGACAGAAAGAAGAAGAAGTAAAAGAAGCAGATCCCTCCTTTTATGAGCCTCAAGCTGGAGGAAACCTGATCCATTGAGCACCAACATTATTCTACTTCTCTACTTCCTCATGTCAACTTATTGTTTCATCAGTCTTCTGTTCTGATCTAATTCTATCTGAACATTCTGCTGAACTGTCCTCCATAAATGTCTTTAGTTTATGTTGCAGATTTTGTTAAGTTGTTTGTCTTTCCAAGAGGCTTTTATGGTCGAGCTGTCAAGCTGTGAACATGTGCTGAACACGGCAGTGCTGTTTGATGTGTTTGTGCGTTTAGCTTAGCTTGTATTTGTCTCTTGCTGATTCAGTTTGAACTCAGATTTCCATTGTTCTCATGCATTAGTTTCAGCTTTGCTCATCAACACTTGTGTAGAACGTAAATGAATGATATATGTATGTATTCATATTTCCCACCTCTTGGCTAAGCTCAAAGATCGACACATGACCCATAAATATCAAACAGTCTTCATTAGGTTAACTGTAAGATATAAAATTTGAAAGTAAGGACTACGAGATCCTTGGAGAGGGCCAGCCCAAGTCTTTTGGGGGCACAAAACAAAATTGGGTTTTGGAAATCTTAGTTGTCACAGTCGCCTGTGTGATTATTGTGTTAATTTTTTTCTAAAGACGTCCTGAGAATAATTAGAATTCCATATGCTGCATTAACAAATTGATATTCCCAATTTGACAAAAGTGGCATGCAAAACATTGTAGTCATTAATGTCTCTTAAACCAAGTATTTTTAAACATGACTTCTGTATCATTACTATCATGTCATATCATATCATCATGACATAAGCCTCATTCGTTTCAACTGTCTGTTCCTGTCAATCATACACGCGGTGTCAGCCAATTATATTAGGAGTGAGGGATGAATGTGCGCATGTGTGTGCACACACGCACACATACAGACAATTTGCCAAAACAAAATCTCATATAAAGCCGGTTCTATGTAGAACCTACACTGGTATATCCGACGCAGTCTTCTATAATGGACCAGTTTATGTACAAGGCAACATCTGTAGCCAAAAAATGCAAAATTGATATTTCATTGGTAAAGATGTTTAAATGCAAATGTTTAATTGCATTCTTTTTTATATTTATAACAAACCAATGCATTTTTAAAGAAATTGTGAGACATTGTGAGTATAATATAATTTAATAATTTAATTTGAACTGTTTTCACACGTATCACAGTCAAAGTCATAGTTAAAACATTTATTATTTAAAGAGCCGTTAGTGAGCCAAAAGAGCTTTTTTAAGTGAGCTGAGTCAAATGAGTCGGCTCATGAAAAAAAGCCGAATTGCCCATCACTAGTAAAAAAGTTACGTTTTTATTTTTGTTGCCTAGAGGATTTAGAGGACAATATTCAAAACATAAAAATGGTCAATAATTAAAATTATTTTATATACAGTTGTTCTCATAAGTTTACATACCCTGGCAGAATTTGTGATTTTTTTGGGGGCCAATTTTCAGAGAATATGAATAATAACACAAAAAAGTGAAGCCATTTATTTACTCTTTTTTAAAATCATAATAACAATAGAAACTACCCAAATGACCCTGATAAAAAGTTAAAACTTAATACCATATATATATATATATATATATATATATATATATATATATATATATATATATATATATATATATATATATTGAAGTCTTTTGTGGTAGTTGTGGATGAGGCTCTTTATTTCTCAGATGGCTTTATTTCTCAGAAGCTTCTTTTTGGCAAAAAGCCTCCAGTTCCTGTAAATTCTTGGGCTGTTTTGCATGAACTGCACATTTGAGATCTCTCCAGAGTGGCTCAATGATATTGAGGTCAGGAGACTGAGGCCAGTCCAGAACCTTCACTTTATGTTGCTGTAGCCAATGACAGGTCGCCTTGGCCTTGTGCTTTGGATCGTTGTCATGTTGGAACGTCCAAGTACATCCCATGCGCAGCTTTCATCATAGGCCTTGTTGACTCTTCTCCAAAAGTAACGTTTATGGTTGCAGCCAAAAAGTTACATTTTGGTCTCATCACTCCAAATGACTTTGTTTCAGAAGTTTTGAGGGCTTGTCTCTGAGCTGTTTGGTGTATTGTAAGCGGGGTGCTTTGTGGCATTTGTGTTGTGATGGCTTTCTTCTTATTGTGTATCTTGAAACCGCCCCACCACCTTTTTTCAAAGTCCTGTATTTTAGCTGAAGTTATTTATTTATTTATTTATTAAACAATTTTCTGGGCAGTTGTGGCTAAGATTTTTGTTGGTCTACCTCACCTTGGTTTGGTTTCAACAGAATCCCTCATTTTCCACTTCTTTATTAGAGTTTGAACACT
Source organism: Neodontobutis hainanensis (assembly GCA_024349245.1). NCBI lineage: Eukaryota > Metazoa > Chordata > Actinopteri > Gobiiformes > Odontobutidae > Neodontobutis > Neodontobutis hainanensis. The sequence continues at coordinate 1,071,567 of JALDNG010000029.1, forward strand.
GCTGATTGGCATTTTCGGTTCCTTAGATGTCTTTTTATATGCCTTTCCTGTTTTATACAGTTTAATTACCTTTTCCTGCAGACCCTTTCACAATTCTTTTGCTTTCCCCATGACTCAGACAGAAACGTCAGTGCAGCACTGGATGAAGGATTCAAGGGTTCTTTCAGAAGCTCACTGACCTTTTCTACACACACTGAATACAAAATATAACAGATCATAGGTGAGGATGGTTACCTTTAGTATCCATTCAAACCTGTTTGTGTCAACCTTTGTGCATGTTATTAGGCCAAAATTACACTAAACTTTTGATCAGGGTCATTTGGGTAGTTTCTGTTGCCATTATGATTTAAAAAGAGTAAACGCAATTGTTTCACAATAAATGGCTTTACCCAACCGCTAACTATAAATGAAAGAAAGGTTTTTGTGTTATCATTCATTTTCTCATCTTTAAAAATGGATTAAAAAAAAATCACAACTTCTGAGCACAACTGTAAGTTATAAAAAAAATTCTGCACAAGATTTTTTAGCTGCAGTACTGTGGTTGGAGATTAGGTGGAATTAGAGCAACTGGGCAGAGATAATGGTTTTAATAATTCATCCATGGGTTTAGGTCACAAAACCACTCATCATCAAGTTAAGTGACCTAAAGCCATTTTGAAATCTTTCTTCTTATATGCCATGAATCTGTATTTATAAAATTCTGCAGAAAGAAATCACATAACTTAGATTTGTGGTAAGTTTGAACTGAAAGCATCATGGACATTTCATACAATATCTGTACAATATTTTTCATTGACAACAAGCAAAAGGTATTCTGTGTTCTTATTGTTCAGAATTAGTTTTTTTGGTGGAGAGGTTGTATAATCATGTATATATATATATATATATATATATATATATATATATATATACTAAAATATATATACTAAAGGAGTCACATAACCATCTTGAAAGTTAAGAACCACTTTATTATACGTTTATAATTTGTTTTTCTATGAGCTATCTTTATATTAACGCAGTTAATGTGGCATGGTCATTGTTTATCAATTGGTTGCTACCTAGAGTTAGTGACTGTAAAAGCTTTACTGTCCTGTTTTGTACTAGCTGTTCCATTTTTTTTTTGTACCAGATGTTCCATTTTTTAAACGTGCCCTTGTTTGAAAATACTTGCACAATTGTGGGCTTTGCAGACTTTATGATTGTTATTGGCACTGAATAATAAAAGCCCTTTTAAGAGGCCCCCAATCCAAATAAAGGTTTACATGGGCGATCCACTGGCTTCCCCCATAAAGGGTTGTGTGCAGCGCCGGGCCGACTGCAGGTGAGCTGTAATTAAGCAGAAAGCACACATTATGAAGCAGATGAGCTGCAGGGAGACGAGCAGCTTTGTGTCATCTGATCCTGCAGCAGCAGCAGCAGCAGACACGTAGCACAGTCTGAAGCTGGCCCTGCAAGCCTCTAATTCACCCCTCCTCTCTGCGCTTGCTCACACTGCTCCATGGATACCTTCACATTATCCATGTGTCTGCCTTTTTACAGCGAAGAGCATGGAATGCAATCTGTCTTTGAGAAGAAAGGCAAGGCGGAGAGGAAGAAAAGAAGAGGAGTGGAAAGCGCCACCTCATCATTCCCAATTCAGATTTGTTTGGGTCTTCATAGCATCATGATTTAACACACAGTGTGTTTCATTTCCAATGTGAGCCTCCTGAAACTCTTTATTTTGACTAAGTGCTTTTTCCAGCAGACCCTAAACAGTAATTCAACCCGCTCACCAGTTGTATGCTAACAGTCTCCCCATACGTCATAATGACCTCATGCCCTATAAATTCATGTTGAAACAAGAGCACAGAAAGTAAAGACAGACATAAAAAATGAAAACTTACAATAAAGGATTGGAATGGATCTTTCCAGAGTACTTAAATATTAAAAATATTGACCATTTCAAATAATTAAATACGCACAAAAAGTCACAATGCTCCAAACTGAAAGTACATTGTAGCACATATTCTCCTGTTAGCTACATTTTGGCTAGGTTCATGCTAATGTTATTTGGTGTTAGACCAGGGGTCTTCAACACGTCGCTCCACACTCGCCAAATGAATTAGTGATGGGTCAGTTAGCAAACAAGTCGGTTCAAAGAACCAGCTCTTTTAAGTGAACGAGCCTGTCCTGTCCGTCCTGTCCACAAGTGGTTTTATTTAATTCATTTATTTTTGTAAAGTAATAGAAGGCAGAATGATATGACGAGCTCTGCACTACAGGTGCTTCCTGCTGTGTTCATGTGAGGACAGACAAGGATCATACCCCCCAGCAGAGAGGGGCGAGGGGTGCTCTGAACAGGACGGAGGGAGAGGAGAAGGAGAGAGGAGTGTGCCAATACAAAGGTGAGTGACAATAGGAAAAGAAGCAGCATTTGGATGCATTTGAATAACAGCTCTAAATGTGTCTGAATTATAAAAGATATTAATGGTAAAATGAATAGCCATTTAAAATGGAGCACACCTTCACGAAGCACAAACATTCATTCACTGATGACGGGATTGTAATAGAGGCTATGACCGCAATGGCTGAAACTTTACTCAGGGACAATAAAAGTAATTTCAGAACATAGATTGTAAATAAAATGGATGTAATCTGCCCATTGGTTCCATATTCACCGATATTGTTGTTATGACAGGGCTTTTACTCCATAGTAAAACAATAGTTTTCAGATAGCATAAACGGACATATTAATCAAAAATACCAGGCTGTAAACATGATTTGTACACTTGTAATGTCGCCATTGGGTTTCTCCTTATATTTCCGCTTTTGGAGCCTGCCCTCTGGTGGACGGCGGTATATTTCCGCTTGGTTGCGCCCTTACGCAAGACCATTTAAGAGGTTCCATGAGAAAGGCTTGGATCAGAAGCAGACAGATTAACATTCATATGTAAATCTAACACTACATTCTACAACACACCTCTCTAGATCACGCCATCAGTGCCAGTCATCTGACTGAATACACAAGTATCTGTGCATTTTGAACGGCATTGTTTAGTTTAGACAGCATTTATGTTTTCATTTTATGTGATTTTTTTATGTTTTTTATTTGTTATATGTTTATGTAAGATGCACAAGAAAAAAATGAATAAACATATACAAAATGCACATGCAGATTAACAAAATATTTTGTTAAATTTTTGTTTAAAAATGTTGTGGATACCAACATTTTGAAAGAGTTCAAAATTAATTATTTTAACTTATGATAATGAAAATATTGTCAGTAGGCTATATGTTTTTTCAGAATTGTAAAAATTGATTATGACATATTTTTATGAAATAGGTTCAATAGACGTATGGCAGCTGTATTTAGGGATGAGGGAAATAAATGGGAGGGTCCCAGAGTTAAACGTTTTGCTGGGTGTTGGAGACATAGGCCAGTCTTGTGTTTTGCATTAGTGAGGACAAGAGTACAGCTTGTTGTCCACACTTTACAGTTAACAGTGTGTGTTTGCATATTGAAAACATGGCAGTGTGCAATACCAGAGGTGGGTCGTGAGGGGTGAGGCCAGCAAGGCCTTCTCTGCTGGCCTAAACAATATTTGAATCACTGACTTATGTTATATATTTATTTCCATTAATTTGTAATAAATTATCCCCAATCGTCTATTCTCTGTAGTTCATAGCTTTTCTCTTGGTTGCTCTGCTTCCAGCAGTGTGTTTATGCTGGTGCTTTAATCCAATCTGATTTCAGCCATGTGTTGCCAGAGTGAATGAAATCTGCCTTGAGGCCTTCAGAATCAACAGTGCCTGTAGTTTAAGATAAATGGTAATGAAACTGGGTTTTAACCAGATTTATCAGATATCAGATTTAGAGTTAGGTTGTCCGCCACGTGTCCAGGGCTAGCTAGCAGGCGTACAACAATGTCAGCATTTTTAAGTTTTTTGTTTGGATGGTTAGGGAGCGTAGCCTAGACAGAGCTAGCAACATACACAAGCTAAAATAATATAAAGACATTCTTGGCCATAAAGCAGATGACAACTTATGCCAGAAATATGACAAGACAGACAGGACTATTAGCATTAGTCTTCATTTGCTTAATTCATTCTCACTAAATGTGATGCCTGACTGTGACACAACACACTGTTATACTATGTTTCTGTATTATATTGTGTTTTCTATGGTGGCGTTATAATGATGGTATAAGAACACAGGTAGGACACTACTGTAGGCCTGTGGAAAACCCACTACCCAATACTGAGTAGTACAATTGGGTTGATTCTGAAACAAATGAAAAAAATGATACATACATTTATCTAAGGCAGAGAAGCAGTAAATATTAGCCCTTGTTTTTGAAAAATAGGTGCCTTTGAGGTCATAGGGCTACTCTTTAGTCCAGCTAGGTTGTTTTCTCTGGGTTTCTGATTGAACTGTTTTTAATTCAACCACAAAACGTATACGGCCTTTGCAGTCTTAAATAAAGTGCAGTTATGTACATTCTTTCCATAGATGTTTATAGAGACTTTGATTTCTGAACAGCCAGACCCAGCAGACATTGCATGTCTAGTGTTGACAGTAATTAGTCAAGTCGATTTTCTATTTGGGACTTTCTAAAGGTTTAACTTTAGCCTGTTGTGGGGTCAAATGAGTTCTTACAAGCAGAATGTGCATGTTCAACGCGGCAGTGGAGTAAAAGCATATACATATCATGCACACTGGTGAAGCAGGTTCATTAAAGCACACGCCAAAGCCATGCTGTAATAAAGGCCCAGTGATCAGTAAAGCAAATAAAAACATTGACTCTGTAATTTCCCATTTCTCCCCAACAGTAAAGCTGGACACAAAGAATAGGAATGTTTTTGATTCTTGGCATTGCATTACGTGAAGGTAGAAAATATGTTAGGAATAAAACACATAGTGGAGGTTTGGAGAAGGAAATGGTTGCTAAAAGGTTTTCAGGAAAATGTAAATATAAAACATGCAATGACAAATACTTGAATTAAAAATGTAATTTATTTGTGTATTTTGGCAGCTTGCAATTACATTATTATCAGCTTTTTCATCTCAAATTCATGTGAAAGTTAGCAGTAAAGTGATTAAATAAATAAAATAAATATAGACTCAAGAAATAACCTAGCTTGATCATATTTTGGAGCTCACTGGACTCCTGGAACCATACAATTATTTTAAATATAATTAGCATTGAGCTGCATTTTTGTCCTTTTAGCTCTGTTGCTAGTTGTTACCTTCAAACATCAGCAGGTGGTGTGAACTTGGGCTATCTTTGCTTGTTTTGTGACAACAGCTGCTTTATGTGAAGCATTGGAGAATAACATCTACTCTGAGGGCAGGCGTTGGAAAATACAAGTGTTGATGGGGTTTGTCTATGCTCGTTGACAGGATACAGCCAACTGATGTGGGGATCTGCACAGCAACCTTCATCCTTAAATGCTACACCTCTTTAAAAACTATAGAGCATTTGTCTGGACTCTTGGCAATTACTATTATTATTTTACAGTACAACTGAAATATAACCATAGACTAAGTTCTAAGACTTGAGGGTCTGTTGATTACAGTTATTGGCTTTTGACATTTTTGGAATATTTTCCACTACCATTCTGAAAAACAGACTTTCAAAGGACCTGGATGGTTAAGTGGTTTTCCTCTAAAGCTAATAGAAGTACTTAACTTCTGGCTGTGGTAGTTGTCCAGACAGTGAATGTCAAGTTAAAAGCTGCTTCAAATACGGTTAGTTTGTAATAGCTTCATATTTCATTTCAACTCCCTGCTGCCAATTAATACTGGGTGGAAAAATCTAAACTTAACCAACAACTTTGAAGCCTATTTATCAGCCGTCTTTGTGCATTGCCACATTTCAAATGAAACATGTTCTCATACTTTGTACATTTACATAGCCAGTATACAGACATGGGGACTTGTGACTTGGTTACTTGGACTCGACTCGACTTGAGTCACTATTTTTATGACTTGTGACTTGACAAAAAATTTAATACTTAAAAGTTAAAAAATGAAGTTGACCCAGCTGGAGCGCAGGCTGAGAATAGCGTTGTCATAACTGGATCAGGACACTCTCATCAGTCATGTCCTCTCGTACCTTACGCACACCACGCAAACTTAGATCAGATAAAACATCAACATGTCAGCCGGAGGGGGACCGAGGGTCAGCGCTTTCGGCTTCAACAATTATTCCCAAAATGGCAAAAGGCGAACAGCGCGATGCAAGACATGCAACATTAAACTCACAGACAGCCAGAAAACCACCCCCAATTTTGTCCGTCATTTGAAGAGCCATTCTGCCCTGTAAGTGCTGGTTGTTAATGTTGTCTGGTTAGCTGGTAGTTAGCTAATGTAATAATAGCTAAAGTAGCCACTATCCATTAACCCTCAAACCGTGTTGGGGACAAATGTGAGCAAAATCATTTTTATTTATTTATTTTTTAAATAGTTCCCTTGATCTGAGTGGTACGAGACTTTTCCTAAGTTTGTCACCTGAACACACACACAGAAAAATGACTCTACAATATTAAAGGGTTAGTTCACCCAAAAATGAAAATTCTGTCATTAATTACTTATCCTCATGTTTTTCGACGCCCGTAATACCTCCGTTCATCTTCAGACACAGATGAAGATAGTTTCGTTGAAATTCGATGGCCTTCGTTGACCTCATTGTCATTTCCTCTCAAAACCCATAAAAGGCACTAAAGACGTCGTTACAAAGCCCATCTCACTACAGTGGTTCTACAATCATTTTATGAAGCAACGAGAATAGTTTTTGTGCGCAAAATAACTTCTATAGTGATTTCAAAACAAAAATGATGAATCAGCGTATCGATTCATGATTCTGATCGCCAAACTCAGTTGATTTCAGCAGTTTGACCTATGGGTTTGACTTGCGATCCGAATCATGAATCGATACACTGATTCATAACGATTCAAAGCTTGGACTTGACTTGACCTCACTTGATATAGCCTGTGACTTGTATTGACTTGCCCAAGAAAAAATACTTGGAACTTACTTAAGACTTTCTTATGTGTGACTTGGTTCCATCTCTGCCAGGATACATGAAGATTAGAAGTTAAAAAATATATGCTCGGTCTTGAGTTATGTCAACTAAAAATGCTTCCTCAAAGCTTGCTGTGATTTTAGAATGAACAGTTTTGTTTAATTAAAAGGTATAAATAACAATAATATTGAAAATGATTATATAGGAAGGTTATAAGAACATATTTAATTAGTGGGGTTGTAAGTTTGAATCATGTTATACATATGTTGAATATATTAATGCTTCTATTCATTTGTTCATTTTCTACCGCTTTGTCCCGTTAGGGGTCGTGGGAGACTGGAGCCTATCCCAGCAGCTTGGGGCCTTAGGGGGGGGTACACCCTGGACAGTGGCCAGTTAGTCGCAGGCGGACACTTAGACACAGACATTGACAGATTCATTCACTAGAAACAATTGAAATGCTGCAACTGACCTGTACAAGTGACCCATGCCAGCTACTACTTAGCTATACTTAATGTTGGCACTGGTCCCGTATGATTTAAGGAAATAGCATTACCCACCAAACTAGATTATATTCAGTCTTGGGATAAAGTACTGAGGGTACTTTTACCTCCCTACAATTCACAAAACAACACAATTAACACCCTCAAATTAGTTTCTACTTGGCTCTGGATCCCCTTTGGCATCTCTTAAGAGGTTTCTCACTGAAAAGCTCCAAATTCCTTAAAATATACTTTTATCCCCCGTTTGGCTAAAAGGCATTTGGGATAAAGGTGGTAATAAAAGAGTACCATACTTGTATATTGATGTATAAATACAGTTTGGAATGGTGGAGTTCAGAGCTGCAGAAGTTCCAAACATCAAGTCAATGTGTAAAAGAATGGCCTTAACATTAAACTGTGTCAGATCTCGAGCCATTTCAGATTCTGTATCCCAGCGTAATCATCCAGTGACATGTAGCTTGAGCCACTCGCTGCCAACACTCATGAGGTGAGTCTGCTGCCACTTTTTAAAATCATCTTTTAGATGTAAAAATTTTAATTTTTTTGGTCCCTCTTGTTTATTGAAAATGTGTTGGCATTCACTTTAACCTCTGTCGTGGTTTGTGTAATATATGTGGTAATGGTGGGGGTAAACACTTCCAGTGGCTTTATTCTAATGATCTAATCTAATGATATGACCCTTAATGTCTCCCAGGATAAGGACATCACAAGCTACCACCAGAGATGATGTGACGATACCTCACAGGCGCACCACTTGTAAGTAGATGCAAATCAACACTGTAAAAAAGCTTTACAGAAGTTAGGATTTTAACAGAAGAGTAAAGGAGTTTGTGTGCTTTGGCTGAAAGCAGTGTGTTTTCCAAACAGACTGAAATAGAAGCTGTTATTACACTTTGCAAGGCTCTGTCTGCCAGCCTGTTGCCTGGAATGACTTTCTGCTTTTCTGATTGTCTACCTGTTTAACTCACTGTTCACTATTCATTTCCTAATGTGCAGATAACAGTGGAGCTTCTATCATTGTAACCAAACGCACATTTACATGTCCAGCTGCTGCGATTGGATTGGAACAGAAAATCAACGGAAACACAGAAGAACTGTTGTTCCAAAGTGAATGTCCTAATGGCTAGTGTTGAAAAATAAAAAAGCATTGATTTCTCTTCTAGCACAAAAGTGTACAATTAAATGTTTCACTTGACAAAATGCATTAGATGGATTGGGGTTTCTAAGGACAAAAGGCTCATGAACAACGTCCAATCCCAACATGGCTACCATCACGGGAGCACGCTACGTCCCAACCACAAATGTTAGCGTCTTAAAACCAGTGTAACTAAATGGGACGTCCGTTTATTGGATGAAATGTATGGCTACAGTAGCAGCTGCTTTGATCCTGCCTTGCTGTCGAGTTTACACTTCCTCCCGGGCTGTAAAACCTAAGATACACAGCTGTCTGTCATCACACACAGCAAGAAAGCCCCCTGTCTGTGTATGTGTGTGATGACAAGCTTAGGTTACCTGCTGCTTTCTCATTACAACTTTTGAGTTCCACACTAATGGCCAAGCGAACTTGTGTGTGTGTGGAGACTGGTGTGTTAAACTGGTTCTTTATGAACGGAACCGGTTGCTTGTTTGAAGTTAACGCTACTGGCAAATAAGGGGAAAAGTCTCCTTTTTAACAGATTATGTGTGTGTATGTACATATGGGCACCTCATTAATAATCATTCACAGCCAGGGACCTTATGGTACACAAGGGTCTTAACCAGTAAAAACAGTTCTGCCTTATGTATGACTTTATATGTGCGCATGTCACCAATTAATTAGCTCGATAGTATTTCAGAGTGTATGATCTACTAAATGCTGTGGTCAAATTAAATATTGCTTAAAATGATTGGGGAAAAAAGTTACTATGGTGTCCCTTAAAGCGCTGTTTCACAAACTTTTGTTGTAGGGACCCATATTTTCGAAACACCAAATTAGTTTGGTGAGTTTTATGCCAAAAAAGTAAATTTGTTGGTTTTAAGTCATTTCGGTCTTAAATAAAATTAATATGTTGGTTTTTCTATTTCCAAATTTTTAAAAGCATCCATTTTATTTAAATATCTACACACCATCACAATCCTGCTTCCAGTTTGTTTTAATGATTAAAAGGGAAATTCTGAGGCAGCCCAAATATAATTTGACAGAACTGAAACATCACGTAAACAGTCCAAGTGCTGAACTAGTTCAGTTTCTAAACTAGACATCAATTTAAGTGCACATTTAAAATATACATGTGTTGCTATTAACCTGGAAAAACAAACAAGAGGAGCTTTCACCTCAGTGAGGATACCCTGCCAGCCAGTCAAATGACTGCCCTGTTTAGCGCTACCTTTCAGTACCACACTTTTGGAACCAAAAAGGTTTACCAAAGTTTTTTGACAATGGTAATGCGACACAGCTTCCTTTTACAGTCTGGGACCTCTGACATTCCCAAGCTTAACAAGGGCCGCTATATTGGACAAGGTTGTGTTAGAGGACAGGAGAGAGACATAAGATGACTAAAAGACATAACAAATGAGAGCTGCTTACTGGACCATATGCTGATATGTTGGCTTGGCTACAGGGTTCTTATTGCTTTAAGCTTCCCTGCTATCTTGGATTTTACCCACTGACAATTTGATCAATGGACATTGCTTTTACTATGTCACTACTATTTTAGTAAATTTGACAGAATTACAAATTTTTTTTTATCATAACTTACCTTGGAAGGAGCTTTATCTGCAAATAAGTATATGTTCAATGCAATACCCAAAACTACCACTAGTGGAAGTATCAAAACAGCAGATGAAGGTAGCTGGTGCTGTATTCAGACATTATTATACAGTAGGTCCATAATAATGCATAGATTACATTACAACAATACAGTTCTAAATAGCGATTCATTTTTGGTTACTCACACATGACTCATACGTTACATATTTTGGGTCCCGCTGCCTCCAGCTGAACTTGTTTTTCTGACTTTGTTGTTCCCATGAGCGTTCATCTCAGAAAATATTTGGGTTACTATTGAAATCCGATTTAACATAAGTCAAAATAATAATACTAAACCACTTTATTGCAGCATTAGCCTGTGTGGGACACTGTGGAGTAGATATAATTATCTCCTGTGCATGTAAACTTGGACAAAGACAGAATTCCAGATAGATGGCTTAATTCATCTCTGAAAATAGCACGAGTAAGTTCTGTGTGTAAACATAGTAACCATATAGTCCACAACTAGGCTAATCTGTGCTGTCCTTTCTGTAGAAATGACCCAAACGTCCTGCAGTGCATTCAAAGAGGAATTGTGACGTAAAGTGTTGGTATGCATTTTGGTGTTAGTTTGTAAAGGTCGACGAGCCAGACGCTGTGCTGACACCTGTTATTAAAAGCAACTACTGCAATTACTACTCTGTGAGAAAAGAGGAGCTTCAAACTTTATGCAGGAATCCTGCATTTGGAGATAGAGCACTCCGAGCCCTCCTCCTCTTTCTCTGCCAAAGGCCCGTAATTGAAGGCTTCTCTCAGATTTGGAAAAGCTAACGGCACAACTCCAAGAGAGAGAGGAAGCCACGTCCACATGTGAGTCACTCTGCTTCCCTCCCTATGCTTCCTTCCCTCTGCTCTTTAAATCTTTGTCTCTCTGTCAGTGAGGTCAAACTGAACTCAGCTGCTGCAGATTCACCCCAAAACAGTAAACATTAGCATTACTTTAGCACTAGTCTCAATACAAGAGGTACCCCTGAGCAAGGCAATAATTTCCTCAGTCAAATTATACAGGGGGCATTAGCAAACGTCGGCTGGGTTTGATGTGTCTGCCAACATTAAGCAGACAGACTTGTTGAGGGGGGAGTCTGGCATCTTCATTGTGTTCGAGGAGCAAATGACACACTGTAGCAAAGGCAAGAAAACCCTGCAGACATGGAAAGGGAACACACTCAACTATAAAAGTCAGTCTTAGAGTTGTTTTATATGTGACAAATTGATATAAATCCTTACATCCTTACATATACTTCTGCGTCGTGTGCGCGTCGAAGGTTCGGCGTAGCATACGCAGTGACGTGTACCATACGCAGTACCCTACTCCGTACTATCTATGACCCTGACGCGTTGCAACGACGCGGACCTGATCTGTGATTGGTCGGCTTGGTAGTATCACGTTTCCTCCTACGCATTTCCGGAATAATCTTCTGCACTCTGGACCGCCCGCCATTTTTAAATTCCGAAATTCAGTGCAGAGCCAACATGGAACTGGACTACGTTACCGAGCGTTTAATTGAATAAGTGAGGAAATACAGCCATCTCCAATGTTGGTTTAGATGTAGCGGAGTGCACGAAGAGATGGAAGAACTCATCACAAGGAGCGGGGATCCAGGAGGAAAAACAATCCCAGCGTTTTATATATTCCTTTCTTGGCTGGCACCTCATGTAAAAACATCGGCTTACGGAGTCAAACTTTGACGATTAGGTAAATAATGCAGGTCCTTTTATGTACCTCTATTGTGTTTTGGTTAGCTAACTTAACTAGCGATGCTACCACATGGGGTATTGCTATTTTTGCAAAAATAATATACCTGTGAGTCAAAAAGCATGTGTAATAGGTTGTAATTATATGTGATGGGTTGTATTTATGTAATATAATAGATTGTAATTTAATTTGGCTTACAGAAAATACAAATGCAACAATTTAGCATTTGCAGTGTATGAATATGCAGTTATTATAGCTCTATCTATCTATGAATTAACAATGAATGCATCATCTTTTATGTATAACTTATACTACAGCCATCTCATCCGTCCCCCAGTCCAAGAATGGCACAAAAAAGGAAGAGAAAAGAAAAAGATGACTGGGTCCAAGTGCAGGTTGCTCGGTTGGAGGCTCAGTTGGAGGAACAGCGGGTGGTGCTGCAAAAGAGACTGTGTCAAGGCAATGATGAGAGTGACCGGTTTGGACAAACTGTTGCAGATTTGCCGGAGGACCACAGAGCGCAGCCAATGCATATAGAAATGCACTGTATCTGCAGTTTGCACTTTTGCTTTTTTTAGTTTTTTTTGTATATAGTATGCACTTTAGCTTTTTTATTTATTGTTTGTTCAGTCGTGATTTACTTCTACAGCTTCCGAGTGTGAAGAGAAAACGTTTTGAAGACTGGGAAAAGTTAAACCTGAAGAAGCTGCTCAGAAGCAAGAGATAGAAAAGAGTGATCCAGGACTGACTTAGTTAGCCCGGGAGAGAGAGGAATGTTTAACACTGTATTTCTGTCAGATGTACCTCTTTCTGTTTCCCAACATGCAAAGAATATCAGGCCCATCCCCCGCCTTGAAACACACACACACGGAGCAGACAAGCTGAGGATGGAAACTATGAGCAGTGTGCTGCTGCCAGACATCACAGAGAATAATGATCAACAGAAGGAAAGTCTCTGACACCGCTCTGACTCAAGTGAAGCTATGTGAACTGTTCCCTCACTGCAGAGTTAGATGTTCATTAGAAAGTGGCATTCAAGCAATGGGATGGTGTCATCATATTGCCACAACATTAAACAACCTAAAAAAAGACAAATATACACAATTTATTATAAATCTCTGAAGTGTATGTGTCATATCATCTGAATAATACCTTTAATGAAAAACGTGGATGCAATTAATGTGTAAATATTTTTATATAATGCAAAACTATTTTCGTTTATTGTTGAATATGTTGTTGAGCCCTTCTTTTTAATATCAGATGAGCAGATGTAAGTGGCTTGTCTGAATACTAATCATTCAGACAAGCCACTTACAGCCAGATAAAAATATATTTTATCATTACTTTGACTGAATTAGGATTTTTATGACAGATTTTATGTGTGATCATTTTAATTGTGCAAATCATCCTCACAATGAAACCTGTCACATGTCAGGACATGCTCTGTAACAACAAGAGAAAAAAGTATTTTATACAAACTGATGCATTTTAGATTATTTTAATTTGGCAGTGGACTAAAGACAGAAGAAACCAAACAGGGATTTTTCTTTTACCCACGTCATGTAAAGGTGTATATAGCAAGACTCCTAATTGTTCTCAGTCACAAAGACCCCGCACTTTAGCTTCAAAACAAGCTCTAAAGCATTGTTACGCTGAAAGCAGCAGGGGTCTCAGGCAGAGCAGACAGCACAGACAGGTGTCACACATGTCAGGACTTGGTCCAGGTCCATGTGGATGATAACTGTATTTTTAAAATGCTCCAAACATTGATCCAAACTCTTCTTTAGGCTGCGTCCCAATGAGTTGTGTTCTGTTTTTAAAGTCCCATTAAATTCTTTCTCTTTCTCCAACTCAATCCGAATGTGTATATTTTTATTTAGCCATGCGCTGTCCTGGCTGTAGCAGAACTCTATCTTTTTTTATATCAAACCAGTGATTTTGTGCTTTGATAAAGCCGTGGTTGTAAAAAAAAATTATAAATAAGTAGATATATAAGATATATTAGTCATTCGTTACTTATTTTTCAGTATTTAAGCCAAAATTATTTAGACAATATTTTTAATAATTTCTTATTTATTTAAAATATTTTAAATAAATTAAGCCAAGGGGTGCACGTGCCAGAGTGGTTAGCACTCCTGCCTCACAGCAAGAATGTCATGAGTTCAGAACCCGGCCAACTCAAATATTCTCAGCCGTCTCTGGTGAGTGAATGTTTGTTTGTCACTGTCTGTCTCTAAATGTTAGCCCTGCGACAAACTTGGGGGCGCAGTGGCTCAGTGGCTCAGTGGTAGAGTGGTCGTCCTTCAACTGGAAGGTAGGCGGTTCAATTCCCACTCTCCCCACAGTTCATACTGTCATTGTATCCTTGGGCAAGACACTTAACCCACCTTGCCTCCAGTGACACAGCTCTGGTGTATGAATGTGTGTGATTGTTGCCCTGGTGTATGAATGTGTGTGATTGTTGCCCTGGTGTATGAATGTGTGTGATTGTTGCCCTGGTGTATGAATGTGTGTGATTGTTGCCCTGGTGTATGAATGTGTGTGATTGTTGCCCTGGTGTATGAATGTGTGTGATTGTTGCCCTGGTGTATGAATGTGTGTGATTGTTGCCCTGGTGTATGAATGTGTGTGATTGTTGCCCTGGTGTATGAATGCGTGTGATTGTTGCCCTGGTGTATGAATGCGTGTGATTGTTGCCCTGGTGTATGAATGCGTGTGATTGTTGCCCTGGTGTATGAATGCGTGTGATTGTTGCCCTGGTGTATGAATGTGTGTGATTGTTGCCCTGGTGTATGGTGTGAGAATGTTGAGACAACGAATGGAAATTAGCCTACAGATAAAAATCTGTCATGTTTACATTAATGTGGGTGTGTCTCATGTATGTTCATTAACATGCACTGTCCCAATCAAATAAATGAATAATAACTGGCCATTGTCTAGGGTGGACCCCGCCTCAGGCCCAAAGCTGCTGAGATAGGCTCCAGTCACCCGCGACCCTATTCAGCAATTTGCAATTGCAAATCCCAAAAATTTATATATTTTCAGTTTTTATACCAGAACATGTGCGAAATAATAGTAAAAAATGTGCGAGGCAATAACTTCACGTCCTACCTGAATTTATTGATGTCTGCATCAGCCTGTGGTCGTGCACCTAAATTTACTGCATTGGGCACAAGATAGCTAATATACCACCATCTTGATCACTGCCAAGCCATGCGTCATGCCAAAAAACATCAAATACAAATTTATATTAAATTAAAATATATGAGATATTTATTGTAAGATAACAGTCTCATGTCAACTTGCAGCAGCACTTGTCTCCTTTTGCCCTTTCGTGGTTGTACTGTACATCCTGAAAAGTTAAATGAATGAATGAATAATTTCCTGCCCCTTCATAGCACGTCATGTGTGATCAGGCCTGGCCACACCTCTGAGGCCACAGCCCATCCCGGCACCAACAGACAGTTTCATGATAATTACAATACTCAGTTAAATAGCATTAAAAGCTACCATGTAACCACAGTCTCTAAGGAGAGGAAGACTGGTCACAACAGGGCATTGCCTGGGATTCGTTTTTTTAATTTTTCAAAGATCAACAACTAATTTATCAGATGTAAATATATGATGTTAAATAGCATTTTGGTCATATGCAGGATGGGGTGACCACAGACCACACTAGAGGGAGGAGGACAGAACTTTGTAGACTTGAGTTAATACTTGCTACATGCCAACCAACTACAGTTATTTTAACATGAAACTATCAAAACACTGAGAAGCTAGCATAACACTATAAGAAGGCTACCACATAACTGAGCTCAATCTCATGTCTCATGTCCAAATACTTAGATATGGACAACAGTTTAAACCTCCACATACACATAAGTGCACACATGTAGACACAAAAGTGTGCACACATCTCTCAGCGGACACATCAAACATGAAGACAGCTGCCGAGCACACATCCTACAGAACTAATGTGACGCTGACTATGAGAGCTCACAGCCTTGTCACTATTCCCTATGTTCTTCAGCGCATGAGACACAACTTTAGAAGTCTTTAGGGTCACTTGTGGGGTCCAGACTCACTAATGACTGTCCAATAACACTGATCTTTCAACAAGAGGTTCAGATGTTTTTTAAGATTGGAATAATTGCATTCATTTAAGGCTTAGATGTAACATGTACTTAAGGTGTTCGGGAAATAAAAAGAAGCCCCTGTCCCCCTAATACTGGAAAAGCAGTGTGTGTGTGTGTGTGTGTGTGTTAATTGTCATAACCTCCTGCGTCCTGCATTTCCTGTGCAGTAAACCCACTGCCTCCAGTCTCCTGCCACACCTGTGCATGTGTGTGTTTGGACCTATTTGATGTCACGGTGGGTTGTGGCGCCATTTGCATACTTAAACCAGACCACATGCTGTGTTTCGACTGGAGATGCTGCTATTTAAGCTGGGGTTTTACCAGAAAGAACCTTTAGGCTAACAAACCCTGGCTAAGCTAACTCATCCATCACCTCTTAGCTTGTGGACAAATGTGAGCCATTAATTGGCACAGGACACTATGTAGGTAAGTAAGTAAATATAGATAAGTATGGACTTTGGAGCACACTGAGATAAATGATAAATAATGTAAAACTAAACGAATAGTAATGTTCAGTGGTGGAATGTAACAAAGTAAAAGTGCAATACTTTCTAAAATACATTCTACTTTACTACATTTTATAATATGAGCAATGTGTCTGGATTAAAAACAAGACTTGGATATTCTAGTGCCTTTGCGTGCTTCGGAAAAAAACTAACAAGAAAAAAATAAAAAATATAACGTTTAAAAAAATCATCTTCAAATTTTAATATTAAAGATATTAAAGCTTGATTATTAGTAATTTCAGTAGAGATTGATTTGCTAGACAGTTCAATGTTTTTATATGATTACGGGAAATACAAAATCAATTTAGAACCATTGTAGTACATGGGTCTTTTTTAATTCATGAGATGTAAACACCCTTTTTTTTTTTTTATTTAAACTCCTACCGCTATGAAAGAAGTTAAAGCTGAGCTCTACTAACCAAACAGCTCCATGTTTATTGCACCATTAAAGGAGAGTGACTATGCGTCTTGGATTTATCTTCAACAGATGAAACAGCTTTTGAAGGCACACAAACCCTCATGATTCTGTCTAAGTCCTTTTAAAAGCAGGATAGACAGAGATAGGCGGTGCATCCACATGAAGTATCTGGTCCACAGTGAGAGGCCGGTCTGAAGAGCATCAGCTCACCAGCGCCCCGCCGCTCCGTTAGCTGTTTCTCCTGGCTGCCGGCCAAACCCACAGCGCAGGAAGAGGAAGAGACTGTTCTCTGTTGGTGTCACTGCTCTTACCTGTTACACCTCTGTGTTTAGACTACACCTGCCCAGAATAACAGCTGCGGGGACTCCAGACTGTCACAAGCCTTTTTAAACAATCAGTGCTGACAAGAAAAGAACATAGACAGCAATAGATCAGCCAACATAAAAATTGGATTGGGTTGTTTACAGTTTTTTTCATCACAAACCTGCAACAAAGGCAGTGCAGTAGTAATGCTTTCTCCTTTGGTATTTGGTATTTTCTGTGCTTCATTAGAACTCTCTAGTCCCAAAGCAACTAAACGTTTTTATTTTTATTTTTTGTTTTGTTTGCAGAGCATCTGGAAACACTCAGGCCCGTCTTGCTACGCTATGACCAGGCATAACGGTGTAAATATGTCCCTGCACAATGTCCCCAGAAAGAAAAGGTATGATGAGAAAACTCAGAGCACTTCAGAAGAGTTTCTTCAAGTCATAAGGTGAATTTACATTCAAAATAAAAAAAGGCACTAATTTAAAGAGACCTAACGATTAAGATTTTCTTACAACTCTTTTAATCACAAGAGTTAAACAGTTGCTTATATGTAATGCCATTAGACATTATTGTACAGTGTTCATTAATAACTTTATTACAAGGGAAATATGAACTATGAATAAAACTCATGAACATAAATACTTGAAAGAAATGCTTATAAAATGATAATAAAAGAGCTTTTAGTTTTTTTTTTAATATCTTTGGTTGTGGATGAAAAACAGCATCACGCTGCTGCTGAGCTCACTTGCTTGACTGAGGCTGACATCTGATAGGCTGCCATGATCATGTGACACTGAAGATCATTAAAATACACCTGGGCTAGTTAGCACAGTGGTATTGTAGTATTTGTTGATTGGTACCTGAGTATTTGTATTTGCCCATCCCTAACTTCCACATGCCGCTCACTCAGACAGACACCAGTGCTCATCCTCAGGAGTCGAGGTCAAAGGTCAGCGGTAGTAACGTGTTGGGGGGTTGGTTAGTTCCTCAGTCTGACTCCATAAAGGCTTTACCAGTTGCTCAGTTGATTCTTTATGTTGGTTTTATCACACTTACAATGGGATGGGTGCAGTCTATAAATATTGTGGCAGGTGTCACTTAAGTCTTTGGCACTTGCTGTTTGCTTTTTTTAATATTTAAAAATATTGCGGTGTATTTTGGAAGCACAACCGCCTGACAGTATGTGGCAGAGGAATGTAATTCCTACCTCCTGTTGGTCCTTCATGTGTTTAGATCATCACTGTAGAGCACTGGGCCTCATTGGCTAAGAGGTCGCTGACCTCAGCCGCCTGTCAAAACACACCTTAACAAGACAAAAGTTATGTAACAGCTTCTCTCGTGCATGGCCTACAGGAAGTGACAAGTACTTCATTACCCAGAAACCCTTTCTATGCAACCCCTTTTTATGTTTTTTGAAGTGGTATCAGGTTGCACTGTTAGAGGATAATTTTGTTTCAGTGATGATGTAACTTTAAAATAAAGGGGATAAACTTATGGGTGAATAATAATAAAAAAGATTAACATTGTGATGACTCATAAATATTATCCTGATATTTTCATTATCAGCACATCCAGCAGTGCTGGTGTCATGTGATTGAGTGTGTATCCAGTCTTTGTCTGCCATGATCTTGACAAAGCCAGTTATAATGCAGTTGTGCATGTGTGTTTAAAATAAGTTTATTGTCACGCTTGATGACAAAGTAAGAACATGTAGTAGAATACAACAAAAAAAACCTTCCATCAGCTATGATCATGAGCTGTGCGTCAGGACTGATGGTGACTGACTGGTGTTTTGGCCTAGTCCCTCCAGGAGAAGACCAAGGACTTGCTGGGGGGCTTATATCTCTCTGTTGGCTTGGGAACCCCTTTTGTTTTCCCCCGTAGGAAGGGCATCTCTGCTTTTGCAAACCAGATAAGCAGAAAAACACTGAAGAGTTTGTGCTGCTATGCCTCCACAATCTGTGTGGTCATGTGACTGCAGGGCTATGTCTGATTGGTGAAGCAGCATAGTCAGGTGGTAGATCCACTGGAGGCAAAAATAAAGCATAGAATGTGTAGATTAAATGGTAAAAAAAAAATTTAATTAATGCAGCCCCACTGGACGCTGTGGCTCAGTGGTAGAGCAGTTGTCTTTCAACCAGAAGGTTGGTGGTTTGTTTCCTGCTCTCCCCACAGTTCATGCTGTCATTGTGTCCTTGGGCAAGACACTTAACCCACCTTGCCCCCAGTGGTGTTCCAGCTGTACGATGGTGAATGGAAGCTTAATGCACATCGCTTTGGATAAAAGCGTCAGCTAAATGAATAAATGTAAATGTACAAAAACTAAACGTAACTTGTCACGCCCAATGTAACCGAGTAAGGGTAGCGTTATAGCTTGACAAATCTACTCAAGTAAAAGTAAAAAGTATGGTGCATTCAAACTACTCTTAGAAGTACTTTTTTTTTAAGGTCCACAAGTAAATGTAATGGAGTAAATGTAACTCGTTACTACGCACCTCTGGTTTAGGGGCAGTAACATTTAAAGTCAATGACAGGTACAGGGTAGATACAAAAAACATCAAGGACACTTTCTGGCCTTTTTGTGCAATAAATAACACTTTTAAACAGACCACTACAGCTTGTGCATTGTGTTCAAACTGCGGCTCAGGCATCAATGTTCTCCATTCTTGACCTAAGTGGAGGTCAACTTTCCCACACAACTCAATATGCAGTCTCTTAATTAGTTTCTGTCTTCTCTTCCCACTCTCACATGTCGGGACTAGCATTGCTCTACTTCCTTTCGTCTCCTACATTTCATCGCCAATAACTCTTCTTTCTTTGTGCCACTTCGCTGTGTCTGACAGAACTAATGTCGTACTCTTGTGGTTTGTTTTGATGTCTTTAATGATAACATGTCGGTATTTAGCTGCTGTGATTGCTTGACATGCCAGCTCAGTGAAATCCACACAGATCTTTACCTCTCGTGACCTCCCCCTGTGTCTAAAGACAGAGGGAAAGAAGAAGAAAGAGGCGCGTTGCCTCGACGTGGCAGGATGACGTTGCAGAAGATTTTGACAAACCCTGAGGCTGGGAGGCGACTACAGATGCCGAGGAGCAGAGACTGAGTGGGAGGTGCTTTATTTTGTCCTCCGAAGATGTAGACTCTGTGGTCTATCCACACTTAGAGTTAGCAGGAACAGAAGAACGAACAAAAGTATTGACTTTGAGCAAATTACTCTAGCTTTATTAATACTTTTAAGAGAGACTAACTTTAATTTTGAAAAGTTCTGACATAAAGGCAGATGTCTACAAATATAAGAGGAGCCAGATGTGTATATCTGCAAAGAATTGTTGGAGTTGCCTCAAAAAATAAATAAATAAACAAATAACAATAATAATGATTTTGTAAAAAATAGCTGCAATTTTACTTTTTTATTATTGTGAATGCAAAACTAGAATAAACAGTTACTTCCTTTGCAAACACCAAAAAGCATCTGTATATATCCAACCAAATATCTGTATGTACATTAAACATTTAACACTACATTTAACACATAACATTTCTTTACATGATATAAAATTACCCAAATAATTTTGTTGTTTGAACTTAATCATATCTCACAGAACGTCTGACAGTTGATGTAAGTTACTCTGCTAACAACAACAAATGCTAATGGCTAAATCCATTTGGAGAGAAATTTTTTTCCTGCAAACTTCAAAGTAAGATTGAATAATAATTATTATAATATTAATAATAATTTATATAGTGCTTTTTCTGGAAGGGACTCCAAACTCTTCAGTCCTTTATTCATTCACTCCACAGTCACACACTGATGCCTTGGGGCAGACTGACTCTGACGTGGCAGCCATACTGCACCTAAACTCTCCAAGCAAACACATCACAGATTCATTCATCAGAGCTACAGACACTGGAGGCAAGGTGCGTGAAATGTCTTGCCCAACGACATAACGTCATTATGAATTGGGGGGAGCGGGAATCGACCTGCCAACCTTCCGTTTATTGGTCGTCCTGTAATACCAACTGAGCCATTGCCACAATCTTTTTCTTCTACCACTTCTATTGTTGTTCTGCCTAAACACATGTTCTGCATTCAATTTAGTTTTTTTTTCTATTAAAAATAGCACTTCTAATTTAAATGATTATTTTCTTAGCTACTTTCTTTGGTTTTATTGCCACAGGGTACCCTCTGTTATGAAAATCAACACTGCTGGAAAATATCAAATGCTTCAGACAGACTTTTTGAGGTCTTGACTGCCACCAGACGCTCTGCACAGGCTCCTCTGTTTTTAGCACCCAAACACAATAAGAAGCCTGGTGATTCTAATACTGAAGCCTTCTGAGGGAAAGTAAAACTAGAGTTCAGAGAACCAGAGATAGCCTGAGTCAAATGTGAGAAAAGACTCCCCCTTCATCTCTCCGTGGCAGTTTAATGTAAGCAGTATGTGTGTGACACACAAGGAGGAGGAGACACACTCCGACCGAGATCCAGAGAGAGGGTGTGCATTCTTTTCCATTGAGCTCAACTTTTAGGACGTGCTTGACCACTGCACCATGTGCATGTGCTGCAAATCTAAATGCAGTTGTTTAGAGAAATGAGTACAACACTTATTATTATAAGAAATATCAAATGTTATTATAATCCTGTTAGCTTTGTCACCTTTGGCTCAAATGTATGACTTCACATTTAGATGTTGGTAAGATGAGAAAAAAGAAGAAGAAATGTATACTTTTTTATTGTTCAAATAGCATATGTGGGCTAAATGAGGCATTGGAGCTCTACTGCAGCCATACAGCAGGGGGCGATCAACCTGTAATGGCTTGATTTTCAAGACAGCATTTGTTCCTATATACAGTCTATGGTTGAAGTGGATTACTAGAGGATAACTATGTGACCATTGACACATCCCTCTATCACATTAGATTTCTATTCCTCCTCAACATGTCACACTCTTCTCTTCTTCCACTTTTCCATCCTCTTTCCTGTGTGGATGTACCACAAATAGTTAACGTCTGTAAGTGACTCCTCTGCTCTGGTTCCTCTCACCACTCCCTAACATCAACTACAATCCTAAAAGTCTGTGTAGGTGTGTGTGTTGGAATCAGCAGAGTTCTTTTTCTTCTATTATGAGAACTAGACAAACTAAATGAAGGTCCTATAGTGATAATGTGTGTACTGTGAATGAGTGAATGTGGATACCATCTGACTAGATATATTTGCCAAATCTATATTCTCTTTTCTGCTCTGTGAGTGTCTGTATGGTCTTGGCTCTTCTATTTGCACACATTCTGCCTGGTCCTGCCTCCCTCTCTGTTCCACACACATGTTATATCTCTCACATTGAAATTCCGTACACATCCACAGTTGCGGTGCTAATGCTAATGTTAGGAGACAAGTGCAATAATGTATGATGTTTTGACTTGCATAAGCCATGTAACGTATGTAGAGTGAATGTCTCATGTTCATGAAGCATCCAGAGTGTAGCAAGATCCAGGATGAAGACCAAGAGTTCAAAAGCATGACATTAAGACCAGTAAATATAAAATAATAGAATAGAATTAAAATGCAAATAACATTAGAATACTGTATTACACTGATTATCCTCGAGTGTAAATTCATTCCCTGCATTGAACCCATCCAGTGGAGCAGTGGGCATGTCACTAACTGGAGACTACATTGCTTTTTTTATGTTGGTGGGGGAAACTGGAGTACACAGAGAAAACTTAGCCGAGCATGTGGGAGAACACGCAAACTCCACATAGAGTTCTGTGAGGCGACCCTTTTCCCACTGTGCCGTTAGAATGTGACCCAAAAATGCCTGATATCATGACAAGTAAGTTTGCAAAGGCCTGGCTTATCTGAAATCAACCTAGTGACGGGGCAGCATCCTTACATCCTCACGCCATTGACAAACTCTTGGACTGGTTTGCTGGTGGATGTTGGAGACCAAAACAGAATTTTTAGTGTCCAAAATGAGAAGGTTATTGAAAATAATATACAGTAGGTATGTATTTGTTTGTTTTGAAGAGTCCAAGATCAAGACACAGGCGAGACCTTTGACAAGACCACAGCCTGGACTACTGCAACACTTGCTGGGTGAAGTAAATTACTTTTGTAATGGTTAAGCTACAGTACAGTTTTGCAACAACAAACAGTATCCCCTAAACATGAATATTGGCATTCTGTTGAGCACATTCCTCAACAGGCTCTCCTGTTAAACACTTCAAATTATACATTTGCCTCCATCTCCTAAAGACCCCCTCTCTGTCAGTCCCCCCTTCATCATACCACCTGCACCCGCTGAAGCAGGTGTTTCCCATGATGCCACTGGCTCTGTAATATATGACATTATGAAAGCACAGAGGAGAAATATGCATGCTTTTATGATTGTTCTGACATCCCTGTTATTTTCTTATGACTAGAGGTTGACACTGTGGACATGCTCAGTGTAAAGGAGGGACACAAAAGGCAGTAAGGAATGGAAATGTTTTTGGATAGTTCAACAGGGATTTCAATTTGTAAAATGATCTAAAGAGGTCATAAGGTTGCCCCAGCACAAACAGCCACGCCCTTGATTACGCCGGCTCAGAGTGATTAAAGGACGACTGGGCACAGACAGAAAGACATAGAAATGGAGGACAATAATAGGTTCTTATAGAAAGGCTAGTTGTTCTGTGGTGAGGTTTTCTTTTTCCTCGGACAGACTTGAAACCACACACAAGAAACCCAAATACAGCTGACATTCATGAGCGTCTCAAGATTAAAATTAAGAATTAAATGTGCACTGTGTTGAATGTTGTAGTATATAGTTAAATAAAACAGAACACATCTGTCAAAGACATTGTTTCAATATTGTAATAATGATTGTATTGTATCTAAGTATTTCTTTGCATTTGTCTGTCTTGGACAAATTGACATTTAAAGCTTAATAAGAAGCACGTGGAAGGACAACCTAAGTACTGCCTGGGGAAGAAAAACACACATCTCTTTCTCACATTCTTGCGTGAAGGTTTAATTTTTTCTTTTTCAAGTGAAATCACCATCATAATTTTTTTACACTGCATTTGTCCAAAAACAACAACATGTCCCAGCAGGGCTGCCGTAAAGTACACACCTCACCTTTTATCCATGTTTTTTTGGACTTAATTTGTACTCCCAAATAAAATCAATCCAGAGAGCAAAATAAAACACTGTAAATAGAGTTCTGAAACACATGGGCCTTTCTTTAGGTGTGGTTGTGGTGTCATGTTTTAGTTTCAGACGAAAAGTCAAGCTAAAATAAAAAAAGAAAACAACACACAAACTCATCTCATGTCCTCTTTATTGCAATTTACTTCTCAACTTCCTTCACCCCAGCTCCTCCCTCAGTGTCATTTTTCCTAAAGGTAAAGATTTTCTATTGACATTAGCGATAACCAATGAGATCTCTGGACTGTCCTTCAGTGGTGTCTGGCTGGATGTGTGTAGTATGTGTGTCTCAGCTGGCTTCCTGATTGAAAAAGCATCTGGTGTTTTTCCACCCAGAACCAGGCGCTGGTGTGGGGGGATGTTGGTTTGTGTGCCTTTTTGGGAATTCCTTCACCAATAATAATAATAAAAAAAAAGATTAATATATGTAGGTAAAGACTGTGTAAAAACAAAAGAAATTATTTAAAAAAATAAGTAACAAAAAGAGGCACTGTCAGGACAGACCAGTGAGCACTCACAGAAATGAAAAGTCTAAGGAACTGACATTGGTCATTCAAAATAAAGGTCTATTATTTAAACTAGGGATTAATTATAACACTTCACACAGGTCACTGTCAACAGAAACCAAGTTGTTTCATCTTTTTTCACTCCATTCCATGAATAACACTCACTGCGGAAAAAAAGGTAAAATTCCTTCACAATGAATAATTTGTTTCCATAGATTGGATCTAGTTTGTTCTTGTTTAAATGTGGTTTGTAATGAATAATTACATAGTTAGGCTAAACTGCATGCTGATTTATTATTCAGACCTTATGATAGAATTTGATAAACTGTGAAGGTTCTCAGTCATTCAGGACATCTTGGAAAAAAAGGTTGACGTAAAAGCACCTGATTCAGTTTGAAAAGTGAAAACTGAGTCCTTGATAACTTAGTCGAGATGCTTTTACTATAACCTTTTTTAAACTGTGTTTTTTTTTCCTTGAAGCAGAAGATTTGAATATCCTGAACGACAAGTGAACACAAAATTTGGAAACCCAATGACAGTCTTCAGTATTTTTGTCATCAGGTTCAGTTTCAATTCTTGTGCTTTTTTTGGTGATTTTTTGACTGAACTGAAATGATAAATAGACAGGGATCTAAAGCTCAAAAATGCCGCCCCAATTTCAGTTTTTTTGTCCTATTGATGTACAATGGTAACGGACAATAGAGGCACTCCAAAAAGGTGCTGTAGACAGTCTCCAGTCTCCAGCACATGTATTTGTCTAAAATCTATTTTTTTCTCTTGGAATAAAAGTTATAATGGTCAGGACAGAGTCAAAGGAAGGGAGGGGAGGCTGGGAATAGCAGTGTATAATCATGCCTCTCCATTTTCCTCTATCCACTGTGGCGTCCAGGCCGCTCACACTGCTATAAATAAACATCAAATTAGAGGCTTGCATAGTGTGTGTGTGTGTGTGTGTGTGTGTGTGTGTGTGTGTGTGTGTGTGTGTGTGTGTGTGTGTGTGTGTGTGTGTGTGTGTGTGTGTGTGTGTGTGCGCAAACTAATGTCCTTAAACTGAGCCAATAGTGTGCATTCACACATGTTTATGGATGACCAGTGGCACCCTTTCATTCTTCCTATCTCTTTTCTGCCTCTTAAAAAGGATGAACTCATCTTGTAAACCATTCAGAAATGCATTCAAAATTCTTCTTTTTTTTACTTTTAACATACCTTTGGCAGCAGGTGTGATGAGACGTTTAAAAGTCTTCTACCTTTTCATTTAGTAGAACTGCGAGGACAGAGAAGACACCGAGGATTTAAACAACCATTGACCATGCTACTATTAACATTATTACCACTGGTGCACTTCCATTACAGGAAACTTGAAACACAAACAGCTGTTGGTTATGGGCTTTGTCGTGGCCTGTATTTCTTCTGACTATGAATAATTGGATAGTCATATATTATAGTATTATGTCATATTCACATATTTAAGAGTCACAGGGAGTCTTGGGTGTTATACTGTTGTTTGTGATTTATTTATATATATTTATAAATATCTTATTTATATGTTTAGCATAGCTTTAATCCTATTTTAGTTTATTTTGTTTTAGCATTGTTCAATTTTAATGTGTAGTCTATTTTATTTTTATTTTTTTATTTTATTTTATTATTTTATTATTTTATTATTTTATTATTTTATTATTTTATTATTTTATTATTTTATTATTTTATTTTATTTATTATTGTTATTTTTACTCAACTGTACTCCTGCTCTTTCAATATGCAATTTCCCCATTTCCGGACTAATAAAGGTATTCTTATCTTATCTGATGATGAGTACTGTATGTTTGATAGAACTAAAAAGCAGGGAAGAAATACCTATATAATGAAGACTGCGTAATGTTTATTTTAGTCCAATAGTGAAAAGGGTCAATAGAGACCCTTAACTCTACAATAGACCTTAACCCTAGCACATTTAATACTATGGCTCAAAACGTACTCTATAGTATAAATACATTTTCTGCTATGCCCTTTTTAGTCTTTTTTTGTAGAAAGACATTGTGACAGATCTGAACCTGGGTCGCTTTATGGGGTCTACAATCTCCTAGGTGAGCCACCAGGGTGCTGCTGTTTTTGTTATGACATAGATATGAGATTAATTTAAAAAGGTAATAAATAGTATTTTAAAACTTCTAATTTACATTATGCAACTTATTAAATAAAATAAAAATTGCAAAAGTAATACTACTGTATAAAAATGGAGACAAGCACATTTTCACAAGCCATAGACCTATCTCCCAACATTTTATTTAATTATTTAATGTGAGATTAGAAAGATTTATGGATAAATATATAACATAATAAATTTAAATGTCAGTATGGTTTTAGAGCAATGGTTATAATTGAACCTGTGGAAGTTAGATCTTGTTATGATGAAATAAATATCTTATATAGAAAGAAATATGCAGTATTTATTGATTTAAAGAAAGCATTTAATCTTACTCAATAAACTGGAAATATATGGCATATCACAATGTCTGGGCAATACTTGTGGGGTCCCACAAGGATCAGTTTTGTGTCTGAAGTAATTTAATCTCTCTCTCTCTATATGTATGACATATTTAATGTATCTAAATGATGGAAACTGATATTATTTGTAGATGATGTAGAGATAATTATATTCCACTTATAATTATAGTAAATTATGAATTAATAAAGATAAAAACATGGATATCAACAAGTAATCTCTGGATTTAAAGAAAAGTAAGTAGTAAGTAGTAGTAAGTAGTAAGAAGTAAGGATAATTATAATTAGGTATAGATGGTGTTGCAATAGAAAAAGTTGATATATTGACTATATATTAAGGCTGAAAACACACATTGGACACATACAAAAACAAGGTATTAAAGAGTATCTCTGAATATAATAAAGCTAAATATGTCCTGGATTGTAATGCACTATATACAGTATTAAAAAAGGTTTAAGTAAAAGCATCTGGACTTTGTTTTCAAGGTGAAGACATTACATCTCTAATTCCAAGAGACTTTATCAATTCTGAGATCAACTGGTAAGAGAGCTGCGCTTATATCTCTAGAGGGAGGAGTTTCCCCTGAAACCAAACCTGATGGACCAGGCTGATCTGGTCTCACCGTCGTTAGTTGGTCAAAACACCTGGACACCATTTTGGCTCCACTGGTAGACCACTCACAACACCATTTCATCAACTCACAGGACTTTACAAACAAAATCAAACATCTACAACTAGACACAGACGAGACTATTGTCACATCACTCTTTACCTGCAGACCCACCAATGAAGAAAGAGACTACTACAGGCCCATATTTGCAGTTTACTGGAGATATGCTTAAACACTACTTATTTCCAGTTCAGAGGTAACTTCTACAGACAAAAACATGACTGTGCCATGGGATCACCTGTCTCCCCGATTGTGGCTCACCTGTACCTGGAGGAAGTGGAGAACAGAGCTCTGGTCTCTTTCCCAGGTGCAGTGCCCAGTCACTGGTTCAGATATGTTGATGACACGTGGGTCAAAATCAGAACCCAGGAAGTAGAAGCCTTCACAGAACACATCAACGCAGTGGACACGAACATCAAGTTCACCCGTGAAGACGCCATAAACAACCGGCAAGCTTTGTTAGGAAGCCAACACACACAGATCAATATTTGCTGTTTGATTCCCACCACCCACTGCAGCATAAGCTGGAGTCATCAGGACTCTTCAGAAGGTAAACGGAAAGAAGAACAACACATCTGTAAAGCAGTCGTCCTTCAACCGGAAGGTAGGCGGTTCGATTCTCACTCTCCCCACAGTTCATACTGTTGTTGTGTCCTTGGGCAAGACACTTAACCCACCTTGCCTCCAGTGCCACAGCTCTGGTGTATGAATGTGTGAGAATGTTTGGAGGGTGGAGAGTCTGTAGGAGCAAAATGGCTGCCACGTCTCCACCACCAGTGTGTGACTGTGGAGTGAATGAATAATGGACTCTGTAAAGCGCTTTGAGAGCCTTGAAAACATGCTATACAAAACCAATCCATTATTATTATTATTATTATTATTATTATTATTATTATTATTATTATTATTATTATTATTATTATTATTATTATTATTATTATTGTTATTATTATTATTATTATTATTATTATTATTATTATTATTATTATTATTATTATTATTATTATTATAAAGCCATGAGAGACTGTGGATACCCCAGAGAGACTTTCAACAAAACCAAGAGGACACAGAAACCAAACAAACAGGAACAAAAGGGAAGGGTGTAGTTATCCCTTATGTGTCTGGTTTATCTGAAAAACTTAAAAGGATTTTCTACAAACACAACATCCCAGTCCACTTTAAACCAGAGAACACGCTGCGTCAAAAACTGGTCCATCCTAAAGACAAGATCCCCACAAACAGAGTAATGTAGTTTAAGCACTTCATACTGAAGGAAAATTTGTTCCAACAAGACAACAATCCAAGTGTCATTGGTTACAGCAGCATAAAGTCAAGGTTCTGGACTGGCCTCAATATCATTAAACCACTCTGGGGAGATCTCAAACCTGCAGTTCATGCAAGACAGCCTAAGAGTTTACAGGAACTGGAGGCTTTTTGCCAAGACTGGGAAGCTTTTAGAAAATAAAGAGCCTCATCCGCAACTAGAAGACTTTTAGTTGATGTTAAAGGTGGCAATACATGGTATTAACAAATGGTGTATGTTAACTTTTGATCAGGGTCATTCGGGTAGTTTCTGTTGTCATTATGATTTAAAAAGAGTAAACACAGATGTTTGACACTAAATGGCTTCACCGAACCACTAACTATGAGTTAAAGAAAGTTAGACACTTGTGTTAGTGTCAGTTGTGCTCATAAATTTACAGACCCACAAAACAAAAAGAAAGAAGGAAAGACACAGACTACTGCTACTGCTGTCATTGTATTTTTATCACTCGACATCCCTTAAAACCCCTGTGCTACTTATGTAAGTGCACTTCTCACTGGGCCTGGTGGTGCTGGCGGCGACAAGATTTTACATGGCAAAAGATCAAGGAAGAAAAGAGAATAGTGGGATACCTGTTGTGTTTACAGCTTTGATGGAAACCAGATCCTCTAACTGGTCTGTTACTGCCTGTTTCTGTAAAGTCAGCAAGAGAGTCGGCGATCCCAAATGCAACTTTAACAACTTTACTTCTCATTTACTCACTTCATTTTGTAAAATAATATCACATTTTTGCTTAAATTCTAATGCAGCATTGTTTCACCAAGTCAATTCTTAAAAGAGCTATGTAAAAAGCATATTTTGTTATTATTCAAAAAGACACATTGATCAAATTGGCCTCAGATCAATTATGTTTTTTTTATTTAGCAAAATAAACATGTATTTATATTTAATAATGTACAAAGCAATGCAAGCATTAATGTATTATTAAACCCACCATAAGTAGAACAACGGTCACTCATTGGGGCATATGAGCTAGTTCAGGGGTCTCGAACACGTTCACGCTCGCCAAATGAATAAGTGATGGGTTCGTGAACGATGGGAGCCGGCTCCTGTCCACAAGTGGTTTTATTTAATTCATTTATTTTTGTAAAGTAATACAAGGCAGAATGATATGACGAGCTCTGCGCTACAGGTGCTTCCTGCTGTGTTGATGTGAGGACAGACAAGGATCATACCCCCCAGCAGAGAGGGGCGAGGGGGTGCTCTGAACAGGACGGAGGGAGAGGAGAAGGAGAGAGGAGTGTGCCAATACAAAGGTGAGTGACAATAGGAAAAGAAGCAGCATTTGGATGCATTTGAATAACTGTAAAAACACAAAAGTGGAACGTGTGAGATTAAGGAGTCGTATTGAGACATTTTTAATACTTAAGTACAAAGGATCTATTGAATAATTTCAGTGATATACTGTATGTGTACTGTATTATTAAGTCAAAACAGCACTAAATTTGGTTGAATTATAAAAGGTATATGAGGTCAAATGAAGAGCTGTTTGAGAGCCATTTAATGTGGAGCACACCTTTACGAAACACAGAAAGTAATTCACTGATGGCAGGACTGTAATAGAGGCTATGACAGCAATGGTCGAAACTTTATTCAGGAAGCATAAAAGTAAGTTCAGAGGCAGACTGACTGACAGATGAACATTTACATGACTTCATAAGGGTAACTGTGACACTACACCTCTCTTATTGACTCCATCAGTGCCAGTATCTGTGCGTTGTAACTGTATTGTTTAGTTTCCACAGGTTTATGTTTGAGATGAGATACACAGGAAAGAAACGCATATATAAATAGAAAATGCACATGCAGATTAACTGAATAAATTAAAATTAAATTTAGTTTGAAATAAGCTATAAAAATAAATGTTACAAACATGAGTAGCTTTCTGTCGAAATATTGTTTGTCAAAGACAGTGTCTATGCATTCAGTAGGCAGAGCAATAGCTAACAGCTTTTTTGCATATTTAAGTACATAGTTGGTCCAAAGGCCCAAGCCAAAAATTATCACAAGCCATGCAATTGATTCCTTAAATAATGCCAAGCCTAAGAACACATAAGCTATACATAATGGCAGCTCTGCGATGTTGTTCACACAAATTAGATTGATCTGCTGCGACCTGCCACGCTGGCTCCCTCAAACTCCTAAACGTCTTTATGGAGTTGTTTTAAAAGGGCCCCCCTCTAGCGGTTTACAGTATGACATCGGCAGGAGGGCCCAGGTCACTTCTTCCTCTCCTTTTTTCTTCTCTTTTAATCTTGCTCATTCACTCCCTCTCAGCAATTTTTAAACAGCGCTTCTTTCCATATTAGCAGCTTTGAGCCCCTATTAATAACCCCCCCACACACACACCTTTAAAGCCACTGCTGGTTTCTGTTAGCAGGTAGCCACGTTAGTAAGGGGGCTGTTCTACCAGATCCTGAGGAACAAGGGGAACTGCTGAGTTTGGACCTGTGTGTTTTTGAAGTTTTATGATGGCGTTTTAAATGGGGTTTGCAGTGTTACGACAGAGTTATTATAGAGCTGTTCTTTATGGAGGTGCACATTTTAAGAGAGACATTTTTCACATTTGCTGATGGCAGGTATTTTAATTGCAAGTTTCTTAGAATCTGGTTAGTGGCGGAGGATGAGGGACAATTCATGGGATAGTTGTAGTTCTGAAATTTAAGTTTAATCTCAGAACTATGGGTACCTGCAAGGAACTGACAAGCTTGAGAAAATAATACAAATGTTGAGCCTTTGGACGCTTGGAACTAATGTTTAATAATAACATTTTATAATAAATGTAATAACAGAGAGAAAGTATTCTGTCTGTGTTTGACCCCAGTCAGAAATTCTTAGTCGGACTTTAATCTCAGAAGTAATAGTTCTTTTTACCTTTTTCTTTGCTGTTTAAGGGCCAATCCCAATTCTACCCCTACCTCCTCTCCTACGTTTACAAGAGATCATGAGGGGTTAGGTACACATAAGTGCGGCACAGCTAGCTAGCCACTAGTTCTGCTGCTAAAGATTGCAAAAATTGTAAAATCACATGCTCAAAAAAGGATTGCCCCCATTGATTGACACAGGCTTGTCAGATGATGTTCCAGAAAGTTTAATAGCTGCCGATGAAGTCTATACTCAGCGCTGAATAAGTCTTCAAACAAGAAAATGAAGGTAGCATTAAAAACGCAGATAAATACTGTCAATTTAATCATGTTATTTTTTAAGAGGAAGAGATAATTTATGTCCTCGCAGCTAAGCTATTGGTAAGTTAATGCAAATATCAAAAATTAAGTCTGGTATAATGTATTCATATTTTGTGGAGAAAAATGGGCCCGGTTTAATTTTTTTAGTAAAAGAGAACCGGGAGAGGGCCGAAAGCTGCTTTTGGAGAAGAGAGTAGAACAGGTAGGAGCTTTAAGGTATAAAAATACTGACAATCCTCATCACTGCGGAGAACCCCAACCCCCCTCCTGCTCTTCCCACCTCCCGCTTCTTAGTACAGCCACATCATGAGATGTATGAACATTAACAACCATTTTGGCCATTTTGCGGACTTAATCTGCAAGTGCAAACAACAATAATTGGTTAGAGCACGGGTTTAATAACCCTAATTACGTCCGGACTGAATGTGTGAAAAGGGCTTAAGCCCCTCTCTCTTTTCTAACTCCAGCTCAAGATTTCTGCGTTTTTTCATATTTTTTCCTTCAACATGCTGAAAGTCTCTCCAGTAAGAGTATAAGTCAACATATTTTGTGAACCAGAAAGCAACAAAGGTCTCAAAACTTCTGCAGATGCTTGGATCCTCAAGTGAAATGTGGGCGGAGTTTAAATAATGGGCAGGGTTTAAATTCTAAACTGACAGATGTAAATAGCCAATGCTACGCTAGGTTGCATCTGACTGTAGCAGTGTTGGAACGCCCAGGCTGTAATCTGATGGCATCTGCAGACTCAATACAAGTCACACCAGTCTCATCACTCACTAAAACCCTGTTATGTTTTTGCTCTGTTTATCCACCTATTCTTTACTGTGTAAAAGGAAAGATTTCCCTTTTACAGTAAAATGATGTGTCATCACAACAACCAGACAATATAATGTCAGAGTCGGTCAAGCTGCGACCACAGGCTTGAGCCAGCCATAGTATCATTGCCACAAGTCCTGGAAAATTTTGAATCTTGAATTTTAATGTTGTATTTTTAAGGTTTGAAAAGTGATTTAGTTTTGGATAAAGTCAAGTTGCAGTGCAGTAGGATTGTATAGGGCGTAGGACATTTAAAAACTGTGATATGGATTCAGTTCTTTTGTTTATGCAGCAATGATGACAAAGGCCCAAACTTCTTTCTGAGGCGACAATCAAGCGTCACAAGGATGATATGATACCACAGTACAAATATATCTCAAAACAAAATAAAAAATATACCAGTAAAACATCTTTTCACTCTTGGATGAAAATGGAAATATGGACATTAATAAATCAGTGAATTACGAAGGATAAAATATGATGACTGTCAACCTGACTAACAAAAAGAAAAATGAGGAAATGAGAGTGTAATGAATCACTGCCCTCTCTGCCCTGTCGCCAGTTACACTTGTGGCCACTCGAGGTATTGCATTAAAAATGATCAAATGCACAGAGATAGGATTTTCCTCATAGATTGCAAAAAAAAATGTCAGGTGTTTGACCTACAACACAGCTACTAATGTAAAGTTCAGTGTCTCTTTTCATATTTATCTTAGTCTGAGCATTAACAACCAACATCAAAAATGACATGTCTCTGGAATCTGTTCTAATAAAAAATCCATGACATTAACAGAAATTGATAGCAATTTTGAATATATTTTAAAGGAAAAGACCATTTCCAAAGACTATATTTGCTGAGAACTGGAAGGCCTTAAATATATTTTCTACTTCCCAATTTACCTCAGCCATGAAGATGACCAACACGTGCCACATGGGTAAGTTGAGAACTGGAGTTATGAGGTCATTTCTGTTTCTTGGTTAAGCTTATTTGAGTTTTAACACTTGGATTATTTAGTTTTATTGCAATAATTTAAATGATAATGTTGGCTGCTGCAAGAAAGAAATTCACACTGTATGTTTTTTTTTTTGTTTTTTTACACAGCTCTAGAGTGGGCAACAGTGAGCACAGAATCAGTGTGGCTCCCTCTGGTGGCGACTTTCACAAACAGCACCACCACAACCAGAACTTCCATTCATACACTCAGATCCTGGTGTGTGCCGTTACCATAGTGAACTGCTGTACTGGGACGTAGCACTGGTCAAACTGGGCCAGGATTTTATGACAGTACGACAACTTAGAAAATCAACACCAGCTTACCTTTGTTAACACCAGTAAACACAGGAGCAGAGCGGATTTGGGGTGCTAGGGTAATGGGAGGGAGGGGCATGCCAGGGTCTTGGAGAGGATAGGGGGTGTGGTTTATTAGAGGGTGTGGTTATGGGTAAGGAAGAAGGTGTCCTGTTGCTATGCTGTTGGGTTCCCACACGTGCACAGTGTACACATACTCTCCTCTTTACATTGCATTACTTCTCACAGACATAAGACTGCCCTGAATGAATGCTACTTCTAATCACAGCGTATACATTTAGCAATTAGGCTGTTTAAAAACTAACCATGTCCTTGTATTCATGCAAGGCCGAGAGACCATCTATCAACCAACACTACCTCTGCAGCTATTCTTTTTTTTATTTTTCGTTACATCATGCTATTGGACAATGTCAAATCTCATGAGCTGAGAGGTGTTTCCACAGCATGCCTTGCAAAACACATATTAATAGATATTACCAATAATAAAGCACCTTTTTATATCAATTTCTACTTCTATATTGAATAGGGTCTACTGACAGCCTCTGTTCCAACTTATATATCATTGATAACTAGTTTTTCAGACACCCACTAGTGTATAACAGTTTTGGAGCTCCGTATACTGTATGTCTAGAGTGGTTACAGATAGAAGTGTCACTACACAAAGCTAGTATGTGCTCTGGAGCAGGTCAGGAGAATCAATATGTCCGGACTTTTCGGTAAAATGTTGGAGAATCCTGAGGTTCTAGGCAACAAATGCTCTAATATTTATACTATGTGTATTCCAAATTATACACAAAAAGTGGAAAGAAAAAGAGACTGCAGAGGTTGCAGAGATGGTAAGCTGAAAATTAGTCCACACCAGGTTAGTCAAAATCTGTTCAAGAGAGTATGAGACAGAATATTTACAGCTGGTCTGTAGAGGGTGGGAGGGTGCAGCCTGGTGGACAGTGATGGTGGGGTAGGCCTCTGACTTAAAGTCTTCATGTGGAGGTAAGTTTAGTGAGCATCAGCGGGCCAGATGTGTGACGTGTGTGTGTATTTGGTCAAAGAGGGTGAGTCCAAAGACAGAGAAGGTTTCGTCTGATTGGCTGACCATCTATTTGAGTCACTGCATTTGAGTCCTTTTTTCTCTAAAGTTTCTTCTGCAGTCATCGTCATAGGAGTCTTTCTCTCACATGCCTAAAAACCCCTCCTACCCATATTTCCTGAGGATGGAAAAAGCAGAGTAATCATCAGGTCACAGAAGGAAAAACTGAACTCCTTTAACAGTGTTTTTTTTTTTTTTTTTTTTTAAAAGTTAACGTGTCCTATCTCAAAAATCTTAAATGGCAAAATGTCTTTAAAATGCCACAGTACTATATATATATATATATATATATCCCTGACATTAACAGATACAACTTAAATCAAAACAATAAAAGGGTCACTAAAGCTTTGTGCGATTTAAAATTTTACTCTTAGCCATTAAACTAAAGACCCAAGTGAGTTCTTTTGAGCAGAGCATTGTGCAGCACTCACTGGGTGTGTCTTACCCCAAACCAGACTTTTCCTGGGAATGTGGGATGCGGAGACAACCCACAGTCCAGCCAACATTATAAAAGCATTCAAATGCGTCTAATGTTGTATCTCATAGGAAAGTTAAACTGATAATGTGAGATAAAGTGAGATAGAGGACTTGCACAGAGATAAAAATAAGTGCCAGTGCTAACCTCATCATTCACTGTTCCCTGCATAAATAAACACAATGTAAAGTAAGTACACTTTCCAATCAACAAGAGATGCTACTATTGTCAGGCTGTCATCTATTTGTTATCTTCTAATGCTTACAGTTTATATCTGAATCTGATCTGTTAAATATCAGTACAGTAGACAGACAATATGGAAATGCTAAAAGCATCTGGACTCCTAATTTCAAGAAACAGTTCTGACATAAACTGGTGGTAGAGCTGGGCTTTATCTCTAGAGCAGGATTGCCTGCCAAGACGTTTCATTTGGCCTGCCATTGGTTGTCATGTTTTGCAACTGAAATTGCTGGATTGATTTAATCTGCAATAATAGTTGAGGACATTTAAACATTGGTAATGGCCTGTTGCATTAAAGAGGAGCCATTGGGTTTATACATCCCAGAAACAGCCTGGTGCTGTCTCCTTGAATACTTCAAAGACTAGCTTTCTTTGAAGCATTAAAATGTCTTACAAAAATAAGACAATTCAGGTATGTTTGTACATTTCCACACTTTATAAGTCCATAACTAATCAGATTTTTCAAAGGGCTGGGTCATACAGCATAACTTTGGTTCAAACAGGTTTAGTTTGCAGAGCTCCAATGAGACGCTACCTCGTCAGAACAAAATGGAGCAAAGTATTTATTTCAATTACATGCAAGCTATGAAGTTAGCTATGAAAGGGCAGTGTGACTCCTGATGTGAGAGTCGTTAGTGACACTGCTCCATTCAGGTGTTGTTGTTGTTCTAGAGTGAAACTGATTTAGGTTTAAGAACACTGTTGTAAATAGTGGGCAACAGGACTCAAGCCACCTCCTCTGTTCAGAGAAGGCTTTTCCAAACCATCTGGCCAAATTTCAGACATTGCTGTCGTCAAAAGAATGGCCTTTCTCTTTGAGGTGGAGGTGGACTGCACCTCTTGACTTTAAGATGGACCAGTTTGTGACGCTGAGTGTTCCCAGGTTTTAGGTTTTTGTTTTAGGAATGTTGTGTTCGTAAAAAAAAAACCTTTACATTTTTGGGATAAACCAGATACATAAGGGCGGTTATCTATGGCATCTTTACGGGTAAACTTTGTCCACTGCGTTGATGTACTTCTACTACTACTTAATCATAACCCAGGAAGTAAAGCTTTCACAAAACACATCAACGCAGTGGACACCACCACCCACTGCAGCACAAGCTGGGAGTCATCAGGACTCTTCAGCACAGAGCACTAGAGGTGCCCACAAGATCACCACAGAGTAATGTAGTTTATGCAGTTCAGTGAAGAGTGCAGTGACAGTTATGTCGTGAAACTAAACAACAGCTTCACAAGAGGATGTATCAGCACAGAAGAGCTAATCCTGGACCTGAGTCTGCAGTCCACCTCCACCTCAAAGACAAAGGACATTCCTTTGAGGACAGCAATGTCTGAATTTTGTCCAGAGAGGCCAGATGGTTTGAGAGAGGTAAGAAGGAAGACATTTTGTGAAAATGGAAAAGCCCTCTTTGTCCCCAGGTAAATGTTGCCAAGTATTTATAACAGTGTTCTCAAACCTAAATCAGAACAGTTTCACTCTAGAGCAACAACAACACCTGAATGAAACAGTGTCACTTCGACTCTCCTGAGCCTTAACGACTCCCACATCAAGAGTCACAAGTGTCCTTTCAAAGCTAATGACTATGAAACCAGAACAGCTTGGTCCAATCAGAGTTAGTTTAAGGGGAAACCCCTCCCTCTAGAAATAAAGCTCAGCTCTCTTATCATTTGATCTCAGAATTGATAGTCTCTTGGAAATGTCTTCTCCTTGTAAAATTATTCCAGATGTCTTTGCTTGAACCTTTTCTCCAAGATTACCTGGATAACTGAGAACTGTCACAAACAACATTGAGAACTCTTATCATATCTTCTTTATCTATTGTTATGCACCACCTTTTTCTGTCACAAGGCTCACAAAATAAGGCTGCTGGAGTTAAACTGAGGAAATAATAAACATGTTGCCAACTCCACAATTAGAAAAGTATCTATTTGCTGTCCTAAAAGTAAGTAGAAGTTTAGTTTCTGTCACAGAGATGCACACAGTCAGTGGATGAGGCTGTGAGCCGCACTCTCATAATACAGTACATCCTCTGGACGTGGAGAGGTGAACATCTGTGAGGGACTGCAGCGCGCAGATTGAGTCGTCTGTGAGTTCTTTGGGACGGGGGATAGGTTCAGCACCCACTATATCCTATCCTATATCCTAAAGTTTTCAATAACACCAAGAAAAGTCACTAGTTTTGTTGCTAGTTAGCCTTTTTTTTAGCCTTTTGTTTCTGAACAGTCATATAGTAAATATAGTTACAAACTCGTTAAGTTGATAAGATAAAATATTTGCAAACAAAGAAAACGTATTGCATTATAACTAACCTATTTAAGTTAATAACTTCACAATTTTCCAATGAGCACAGAGGTCGAGAATGGGAAAATGTATTCCAGCCCATATCTAATGATAAAACTTACTGACTGATCTTATCTAAGTTGGGACACTGACCCATCTGATCTAATACTGACACTGAAGGTTTCAGTATTATTCTCACAGGTGTGCGGCACATTTTTAGTACAGCTTGTGTTTCCATTGTGGTCGGTCCAGAAGAGCACCAGAGTTGTGTTTCTGTATGATAGATAATTGTTATGTGCTTTCAAAAATGTGAATACATTGCCAATAATTAATACAAAGAAGGTACCATTTGAAGCTGGGGGCACAGCCTTTTGCTACAATAGACTAAGTTCATAAATCAAAATATTTTTTTCTCTTGATTTGGAACAAAGCATCAACTCAAATTCACATACAACATCAAATATATTTACTTTTCAATTATTTTTTGTCTCTTTTTGTGATTATTGCTTGTATCCCAGACTTAATCCTCTTTAGTCTTCTCTCTGGAGCTTCCTCTGCCTCTTGTACTCAGCCTGTCTGTGCCTGCCTCCAGCATACCTCAGGTTCCTGCCCACTTCTAATAGTTTTTCCCTCTGTGTCCTCAGCCTCTTCTTTCACAGTGGAAATGATTCAACCTTTTCTGCACTCCTTCTCTCCATCCACTGCAGTTTAAGAGTTTATTTGCTAAAAAAGATAAATGCCACTTTGTAGATCAGTGAACTAAGGCTTGTAATTTAGTGGTCCTAATTGTTCATAACCACTCAAGTTTGGTTTGACTGGTATTACCATTACCATTAGCAAATAAAAGAATATATATTTATTTTTTGATAATTTATGAAAACAGTGTTATCTGCTTTTGCAAGTGAACTCTTCAGTTGTCCAATAACCCAATTGGCACTTTTATCATTAGTGGCAGCCCTACAGCACTAGTCCCGCCCTGAACATGTCCCTGAGCTGCCCCATATGTTCTACTGGCTTGACCTATGCTTATTTAAACATGAAGACAAGCCTGCACAGACCTGCTGCTGTTTATACAGGTCCATGCCCACTTACAGGTATTAACACGTTGAGTAAATTTAAAACAACGCATGTCTCCCAGCTAATACGGATCTGTATTTATTCTACTTACTGAGTAGAACTCACTGTTATTGTGGGAGACTAAGGGAGATCCTTGAGTTTACATTCCTGAACTTTGTATGAAGTTTGTGTGACCAAAAGATTCTCTAAAAAAAGACTCATACAATCTGTTGCTGTTTTAATCAGAAAAAAACCCCAAACAAAACAGAATTATTTTTTGTAAAAATATATTTTTGTCATTAAAACAGAACTTTTGACATAAAGATTATTTTGGATTATTATTTCTTATCAAAATTCAATGCAATGTGCTTCTGTATATATGACAATCAATTTAGCTTATATATATATATATATATATATATATATATATATATATATATATATATATATATATATATATATATATATATATATATATATATATATATATATATATTATCAATAGTTGTGGCTATTGGTGCTCTCCAGTCATCAACTGAAGGCACTGCTCTCTGACTTGAGGAAAGGCATATGGTTGTGTCGAAAAAATTGCAAATGTTGTGCTTAATATACAATGAAAAACAATATATAAGTATACGTTTTATGCATATTTTCAGTCAAATCTAGACAAAAAGTCTAACACAAGTGTGTTTGTGTTGTAGTGAGGACATTATCCATGAAATACCGTTAGCATTATGGCAAATGGCATTAATTTTAAATAGTGCTTTCCAACCCAGGGTTACAGCTGGAACAGCACTGGAGGAAAAGTGGATTAAGTGTCTTGCCCAAGGACACAACAACAGTATGAACTGTGCAGAGAGCGGGAATCGCCCCACCAACCTTCCAGTAATAGGACAACCGCTCTACCACTGAGCCACTGCATCTGATTTACAAAGCACTAGATTTGGAAGCAGGTAAAAATAACACAGAATACAACCCACCATTTAAAACACTGCTCATAATAACTTTGAGACTGATGGTCATATTGTGTCAATACTTTTTTTAAATATTGAAATACCACTGGGCTAAATAAAATTTCTGCAATTTTTTTTTACTTCAGAGATTTTTAGGCATACAATTTATGTGTGAAAACCAACTAGATTTTAAGTATTTATGTTAATGAGTTTTATTCATAGTTCATATTGCCCTTGTAATAAAGTTCTTAATGAACACCACAGTATGTAATAATGGGATTTTCCTTTAAAGCTGCACTACCTGATTTCCTGTTGTCATCCTTGTCTCAGAATCCACTCTACCTCATTAGCAGCCATACTTTTCCTGTTTCTCTTTTATTATAAAAAATAAAACTTGACTAAATTTTACCCTCCACAAAATACTAACACAGTATACCAAACTGAAGTTTAGCACTTAGCATTAGCTTAGCTTTAGTTTAGGATTAGCTTAGCTTGCAACTTTCGCGTCTGGATTGCAATTATCTCGGCCTCTTTAAACATTACGTGATTGAATTAACAGTATTTATCCACATTTTGAGTTGCCTCCCTTTTCTTTCTAGACTGTTTCTTTGTGTGAAAAGACATTTTCTGAGCTAAAATACACATTATCAGCAAGTAGCTCCCATGGAACCTCCTAAATGGTCGTCGCATAAGGGCGGTGCCATACGGCGAAATACAGCAATATACCACCGTCCACCAGAGGGCAGGCTCCAAAAGCGGAAATATAAGAAGAAACCCAATGGCGACTTTACGGGTGTAAAAATCATGTTTATAGCCTGCTACAAAAAAGAGGCTCCGGTCTCTAGAGCTAAGTTTTTACTATGTGACAACTCTGGGGAGATTTTTGATTATTACGTTCGTTTATGCTATCTAAAAACTATTGTTTTAAAACAGTAAAAGCCAAAAATCCCGAATGTAACGGCCATTTTATTGCCAAATCGTAACGACAATATCAGTAAATAGGGGACCACTGGGCGGATTATAGCCACTATATAAACAATCAATGATCATCGGCAGCTATTACACTTCTTGGAATCACAAGCCGGTGTTGACCAATAGTAGCAATCCTTTTACGAGTGTGTGGTTTTCTCTCATGTGATTGGCCAAAATTTTCCGTTCCTGAGTGTTATTAGTACTCCCCTCAAATAGATAGTAGATGACATCAAAAACTCCCTCCTCCAAAAACAAAATAAAAAAAAAACAGGTACAGTATGTCTAAGGGGCAAAACTTATGAATATTGGTATCAATGAAAAATAATTTTCAGAAAATAAAAATATTGCATGTTATTTTATGTGTCATATCAGCCATTAAAAATTGTAATTAAGCACAGAAGAAGACTATTTCCAGACAGATTTGTGACCCTCAACTTTAGCATTCATGTGGTTTGAAGGAATGACTGGAGTGTTTAGAACAACACCCTCTAGTGGCGTGCTACTCTCAGGCCTGCCCATTACCCAGAGGCAGAACAGGCCATAATGGAAGTTCTTAGACTAACCAAACAATAATGTGATGCCATGTTCAATGTTTTTGACCTTTGACCAATATGATCTAATTGGAGTGAATGTACATTGCAGGAATTGTAGAAAAACGGGAAGAGGAAATGCTGCTAACACAAAACAGTGTGTTGTCCCAAGGATGGATGGTTTCTTGAAGCATGCTGAGGCCTCCTGGTGGACACATAACAAAGCACCAAGCCACTGGAAGAACATCATCACAAAGCTAAGCCGTGTATCTTCTGCCTTGTGTAGCAGCAGCAACTAACCCCCATGGCCACCTCCCAGCATTTCATTAGCCTTTTTAAAACAGCAATGTGATGCCAGCTGTGTGATGGCATAAAAGGCGTTAAGAATGTTCCTTTAATATTTGCCATGCTATTGAATATACAGTATTATTGAATGTGAGGTGGTTCATCTGTTTCATCTGTGCATCTGTTTTCCTTGTTTCCTGGCACCAAGAAGAGAACACAAGAATAGAAGATTGGATTGTGCCTATCTTATCCTACCAGGCTTTTCTGTTTCAAGTTCTTTGCATGGGATCCAGTATTTATGCTGTGGTTCTAAGTGGACAGTAAAGTAGTTTTAAGCTTTATATTACAGTACATTATGATTTCAAGTATGAGTATTTCCTGAGTTTCAGAGCTGGAACATGTAAATGCATGAGACAGACGTCTTGATTTGACTGCAATGTTCTTTAAGGTAATGTTTTGTTTGTAGGAAGTACCACTTTGGATTTGAATCTGATGTCATTTAAACAAACACAGGAGGTTGTCGCTCCCATTTCAAGCAAACACACACTACACTGCCACAGTTCAAACGTGACTATTTATTTCAAACATGACAAATGTAATCACAGTTTTAAACATTTAAAGGGTTAAATGTGCAATTTCAATTGTTGCTATTGCCACTACTTAGCGCTGAGTTTATGATCGAGTTATTTCACTGTTCAGCAGATGGTTATTGATAAGGGTTATGTTATTCATTCGTAAAGCTGGAGCATCAAGAAGAAAAAAAGAAAATAAGGTAAAGACGACTTCATTATAGCTTTTTGTCTAAATTATGCCATTTTAACAAACTAATGGTCTATATTCGGGGCGGCAGTGGCTCAGTGGTAGAGCGGCCGTCCTTCAAGGTAGTAGGTTAGATTCCCACTCTCCCCACAGTTCATACTG
The DNA here is from genome assembly GCA_024349245.1 of Neodontobutis hainanensis. Classification (NCBI taxonomy): domain Eukaryota; kingdom Metazoa; phylum Chordata; class Actinopteri; order Gobiiformes; family Odontobutidae; genus Neodontobutis; species Neodontobutis hainanensis. The sequence continues at coordinate 1,115,234 of JALDNG010000029.1, forward strand.
TCGTTGTGTCCTTGGGCAAGACACTTAACCACCTTGCCTCCAGTGTCCGTAGCTCTGGTGTATGAATGTGTGTGACTGTAGAGGTGTGTTTGGTGGTGGAGAAGGTTGAGCGCTGTTTGTGTGTCAGCCCCCCTCTCTGTCTGCCCCAGGAATGGATGGGTGTGAATGGGGTGAGAGGAAGCACAATGTAAAGCACTTTGGGAGCCCGAGAAGGGTGCAGGAAAGCGCTATATAAATGCATGCCATTTACCATTCTACAGGCTGAGTTACGAATTAGTTAAAAATGTTTAAAAGCAGGCCACATTTACTCTATGAAGCTTCTACTGAAAAAAAAAAAAGAGGTGCTGGATCCAGTCAAATAGGTCCCGGTCTCGATTAAGGAGGTGGGGGAATATATTCCCTCGTGGTTCCTCGTATAGCTGCAATAAAGAGGCAAACCGTTTTAATCCCTTTTCTTTAACCGGACTGGGTATGTCAGTATTCAGTTATTAGTAGGTTGTTGTTACTGTAAAGTTATTATTGGACAAATCAGTGGAGGCTGCATGTCTGGTTGTTAGTACTGTTAAACTAACCAGAGGGAGTTACAGATGGATTAGTCCATCAAATATATGTCACCATGTCTTCAGAAATCCACTTCCAGACACCCAAACATTTATGGCTTTAGATTAATAATCAGCAAATGTCCCAGAAACTGTTTTTGAAAACGTGTTGTAGTTTATGTTCCCCACAGTATAAATACAAACTGACAATATTCTCATATTTGACCTGCCCTACTATCTAAATCTGTGTTGTGGTTTTATAACCATGTAAAATATAAGTGTTTACAAATGTTCAGCTCTCTAGACTGCTGGCGGTGGCTTGTAGCAGAGGAAGTTATTTTGTTCTTGACACGTTGTTAGCCTGTAGGGACCTGTGTCTGTCTTCTGCAGTGAGCCACAGCGATGGTCAGTGGGGCACTTGTTAATATCGTTATACTGGACTTCCTCTCCACCGACCCACATCCACTGATCTCCCAGAAACCTTAGCCCGGTCCACACCTACAGGTCATTTACAAACAATAAATGAATATGATTTACATAATAACGCTCTAAAACTGTGAGTGAGTCTTACTCTGTCTGTTTCAGCCGTTAGCAACTTATTTTTGGCAAAGGCATGGTCTTCTGGAGTGACCAGGGTGACCAGGTCATAGCTCTGGTTCTGGTAGAGGGTTGGGTCAAACACCTCCATAGACCTGCAGTGTGCTAATGCCTCCTCCCACGTCTTCCTCTTCAACACTAAAACCAGTGTACTCAAAATAAGGTCTTCATCTACACAATAGAATTTATGACCCTTTCCACAGCTTTCACTTCTCCATTCGTTAGCATCTTGCCTGTACACACAGTCTTCACCATCTTTTGGGTCATCTACAAATGCAAGAAAAAGAATGATGTTATTATATTACGTTAGCACCTGAAATTTACTGCACTTCTTCTGCTGACAAACCACTAACAAGCAACAGAGGTCACAGTCACAAACAACAATCACATACAAAATCTTATAAATGCACTTGTTAAACATAAATTGTGACAGTTGCTGCTTAGTTTGCATCTTGACATTACTCAGTGCAGCATATGTGAGAGGACACAAGAGGCTGCTGAGGTATAGACCTCTGGATCTGGAGGGCTCCTGCAGTAGAAGTATAAGAGGAAAATAAAAAATAACTCCTCATCTATAATCCAAAGACACATTTGTACTCACCTTTGTGCCATGGTTTTTGAAATGTGAGTGGCATATCTCCACTGGTCCATTTCCAGATTGCATTTGAATTATCACGGCGCAGACCAAGCCAGCTGTCTTGAATGATTTGGTTATTATCAGCCTCATCCATAATAGTGACCAGGTCAATGTGGTACTGCCTGCAGTGGTCTCGAGCTCCGGCCCACGTCTTAGGAAAGTCATGATATGTTAGTCTTAGTTGTCCCATGACTCCCGCACAGAGCAGAAGAAGAAGGAGCTGTGTCAGGCCCATCTTTAACAGGTTACTGCACCTGCGAAATACAAATAAAAACCCGTAGACTCCTTAAGTTGCTCAAGAAGAACACAGTGTACCTATGTCAATAAATAAAGTAAGTAAGTTATGGAGGGAGGGTAGTTATTGATTAAGTGGGCTTTATGTCATTTAAAATTAAAATGTAACTCAGTGATAAAAGTTATGTCTTAGTTGTGTGGAGAAACTGTTTAGCATCAGATCATCCTGGATACTTCTCAGTCACGCTGAGCACTTCCAAATTATTGAAATGAATTACTTTGTTAGTCCACCTAATATCAATATTAGGTGTAGGCTTAGACCACATAAACACGTTTAAAATAAACCAAAGTCTTGAAATCCTCCATTCCTGCTACAGAATACCATGGCACTTTCTTTTTGTGCTCGCTGCTGCTTTGTGCAAATCTGTGTGTTGTGTGAAATCACACATTCAAATGTTCACATGTTGTGTCGACTTGTATGCTTTCTCCTTGTCAAAGATATTCAGCACAAACAACATTTAGACTTCATCCCTGTGGTTTCCAAACTGTGGGCCTCAAAAGTACTGTGTGCCTATGAAGTTCATAAAAATCTATTTAGTTTGAAATTACTCACATGTACAGTTACTATATACCTTGCATGTGAGTGAACACCTATGAAAATACAACACCAGACCAGTGTGTGTTTTTCTTTAAAGAAAAACAAATATTGTCCAGATGTTATTATATTGTGCCTATTTCTTTTCTTCACATTAGGGCCTGATACAGTGCACTGTTTGCACATCTTTTTCTCTCTGTGCTGTTGAAAAAGTATTCAGCAATTGTTATGTTTTTTTCTTCATATTATTTTCAGGGAAATATAAAATAATAATACCAGTGTATTTTAATTTGAGTGAAAATTTAAGATCAGATGGGCCTCATGGGATTTTCAGATCTTTAAATGGGTTGTTGCACATGTGACATTTGCAATGGCTGATCTAACCCATCAACTTTAAAAAAATATATATATATTTAAAATGTATTTTTATTAAGGTTTAAGTCAATAAGAATCATCATCTGACTTTTTAATTGTATTATTTTTCTATTTTATTGATTTTAACAATCTTCTGGTTGTTGTAATTTATAAAAAAGACTACATTCACTGCAGCCTCCCTCCTGCTCTTGATTCAGACTGACTCAGAAGGCTGTATTTCTGCCGAGTTAAGCCCACGCCAAACAGTGCAAACAGTGCATAACTGGAGAGCTTCTTTGAAAAATGAAAAAACCCAATCATGACACAGCATAAGACAACAAAAAGATAGCTGCATTTTAACTAAAATACCAAAAGTCCTACTTAAATAATGTCTCCGCTACATGGTTTTTAATTGCACAATATTAGCAGTTAAGGTTTACCAAACAGAAAATAATGATGTAAAAGCTTCAGCTGCAGAATTGAAATAACTCACCTTGGATAAAAACGGCAGGGGAGACTAATCCCGTAGTGTTTATCTGAATCTTTTCAATGACCCAAGCTATTTCCATATGACGACACTTCAGACTACAGCAATGGCACCAATCACAACAGCCCTCCAGATGAATCCCTGCAGCATTTATGTAAAGCAAAGTTTTACATTCACAAGACTGCAATATTTTTTTCTGGAATATAGAAAGAGAAACAGCTGTGACAATGGGCAACTAAGTGTTTTTTTTTTAAATATAGCGCATTTGTTTTTGTTGCTTTTTGCCTGAACAGGGGAGAATAATAACTGTAAAGAGAAACTCAATGCTACAATAGATTAAATAATGCTTTACTTCTTCCAGGTGCTCTCACAAAACATCTCAGATCATAACAGTACAGCATGATGTCAAAACAAAGTGGAGAGCTCTAAGCTGCTTCAGAGTTAGACAGATGCCATCCCACACTTATCTGGAAATACATATTTATTTATATTTATCCACATTTCACTTCCATTTTCTCTAATTATGTTTTTGTGGAGTTTTGTTGTGTAAGCCAGAGCTGAAACAGACACTTCTTTAACAGACAGGTGTAAAGAACTAGTCACAAAAGATATATTAACATGAGTAGATCGGATCACAGAGATAAACCAGATAAAATGTTTTATTGTTTGATTCTTCATTTCAAAACCTATTGACCAGCTGCCTCTGAGTGTGTTTCTCCTCCAGCAGTGCAGGATTGATGATTCCTTCCACTGGGTTTTCTTCCCAGCGTTATTTTGATATCACCGTACACGAAAACATCATTTCGACTAAAGTGTTCCATTTGCTTCAATTATATTACAACATACAACACAGCGCACCTTTAAAGAATCTAACTTCTCAAAGACATCATATTGGCAAGGGCAGATAGAGAGTGACAGGTCTGTTATTCAGTAGAAAATAGGATCAAGACAGACAGTTTGATTACAATGAATGGTGTATGCAAAAGAAAAAAAAAACAAATTGCTAAGGCTTATTTGTTTTCTGGCTTTTGGATGACAGCAGTAAGCCAAAAACAGATCACCGGGAACCTGTGCCACAAAGACATTCTGATGTTTACCCCTCAAAACTATAACCCCATGTATGAAGGTCATGCATAGGGTATGAAGGTTGTATCCCATGGTATGAGGTTGTCGGGGTTGTTTTGTATTGTTCCTGTGTCTGTAGTAAAAACTTGTTTTGTGTTTTTTTTGCATGTCATGTCCAGGTCATGTCTTATAAAACGTAGGAGTCTGCCCCCTGGTGGCAGTGATTGGTTGCTACATACATTGTTTACTTGGGCTTCCACCATTGGAAGGTAATATTACTGTCTCTACTCATTGTACTTTCAGTGGTTGTCAATTTTTCATTTTCCTATATTATGTTACTTTCTTCCACCAAAGAGGCAATTGTTTTCATGAAGACTCTGCGTCTGCGGCGACTGAGACTGTCTTTTACTTTACCTACAGCAGTGCAGGAGTCAGTGCTGTGCACGCTGGCTGCACTGATGTTTGGTTGTGATCTTTGTACATCAGCAGACCTTGTGTTTGACTCGCTACATTATCTCAGACACTGCAACAAAATTTATTTTAATAAAAGTAATAATTAAAGTAATAAAGAAATCTGTAGTCAACATAATTTAACATTTTTAATAGCCCATTTTGAAACAAATACATTTAATGATAGTATGGACTGTGCATGAGCCTGAAACACACTTTAGCAACAGCTACAGACTTAGGCTCTGTCCCTGACGCTGTTTGAGAACACTCCATGAATCCCTTTTGGTTTGAGGTCCAGGACAATTACTGGGTTTACCTACTCCACTGCAACACCTCTGGTTTAGGACATGCATTTGCTGACCTGTCCATCAAATTTATCAGCAGTCCTACCGTCTAAATCTACTGAATGTTACATCAAGGCTAATACGTGAAGCTGTTTCAAAATCTAAGTGCATGCTATTATAAAAATAAATATTACTTGGTTCCCAAAAAGCTAAATAATCCCGTCTGTGTTTGTGTAAGTTTTGTGTAGCAGAAGAAGTCATTCTTTTCCTGACACGCTGTATATGTCATATTGTAGAGACCTGGCCTGTTTTCTCTAGTGAGCCACAGCGCTTGTCAGTAGGGCACTGGTCAGTAGTCCTGCCCTGGACTTCCTCTCCACCGACCCACATCCATCGATCTCCCAGAAATCTGAGCCCGGCCCACACCTACCAGACATTTACAACTAGTCAGAAGATGATATTTACAATAGATCTCTAACCCTTGATGGTCTTACCTTGTTTATTGCAGCTATTTTTTGTAATCTTTTGTGCATAGTTAAGTTCTTCTTGAGTGACCAGAGTATCCAGGTCATAGCTGTGGTTCTGGTAGAGGGTTGGCTCCATCACATCCAGAGACCTACAGTGGTATGACGCCTCCTCCCACGTTTTTGAACCAATCATTCGTCTACACATGCAGTAGAAACTGTGTGATTCTGTACATGAGCTGCTTCTCCAGTTTCCATTTAAATGTGCTTCCTTGTAAACACAGTCTTCTCCAAGTGTCGGAACACCTACAAATGCAGGAAAAAGTACATACATTACTTTGTGAAATGTATTTATAAATGTAAAAATGTATTTATAAATGTAAATGTATAAATGTAATGATATTGACTTATTTAGGGCAAGTTCTACTAATCAACACAATTTCCTGTAAATCTAAATTGAAATTGTGTGGCAGAAAGTGGTCTAGTAAGCTCGGTAAGTGGAAAAATCAGAGCCAGCTCATAGAGGAAACAAAAGCGTTTCCATCAATCCGTTCGACTGGTGGTGGTTTTACAGCGTAATATGAATCTTATACAGCAAAATAAAACTAACTCACACTAAAATAAATGAGAGTTGCAGCCCTCTGAGCAGCAGCACCCTTAGTAAAACAAGTCTGATCTTTGCTGTAGTTGTTGAGTTAGGCTTACTGAGAAATACATAGCCTGCCCAAAACATTTTATTTAATAACTATTGATAGAGCATGTTGCCCCATCATTTATATTGTCAGAAGCAGAGGGTGTTGAATATAACTCTAGTTTAGTGCTTCTAGTCTGATGGAAACATAAGATCAGCCTCATACATTATCACTCACCTCTCACAGATCTGGGATCAGAGGGAACGCTTACTCCTGTGGCTTCAGTTCCACTGAAAATATTCAGGCTTTGGTCAGGGGCTCAGTATAACAACAGGAATGGAATCTTTTTAAATCAAATTTACACTTTATTACAAAACTGTCCTGTGCAGTATAGTCTTTTGTGACTGTAGACTTGTACTGATGTTTCTGTAAATCCAGGGTGAGGCAGGGCCCCCAGATGAACAGGCTTAGGGCCCCCAGATCTACCACTGTGGTATTTCTTCTGCTAAAATCCACTAACTAGTGGCCCAGACGTCTCACAACTGCCTTTTTGGGAATCCAAAGTTGTGTATTCTTCTTGTCACAAGGCACAAAAGCAGCCTAATGACCCTCACATTTTTTTAATATAACTAATGTAACATTATTGCATTTTTATTTTCTAAGAACTGATATTAAAAGCTATAGCTGGTGATTCTTTATGTTTATGACAAATAGTTATGTTAAGTGTATTCACAAAGAAATACAAATTACTTAATTAAATTGACAGTACGCATAAAACAATGTTTAGTAATAAATGGTCTATAGTATAACTTCCATTATTTCATAGTTTGCTCTTCTTTTATGTTTTTAAATAAAGTGACTTCATTTGAATCCACAAATTTATGTTGAGACCAGGAGGACAAGAAAGAAGAACACCTTTATACTTACGAACAAACCACTGTATGTCAAATGTGAGTGGCTCGCTCCTTTGGTCCATTTCCAGATTGCATTTGAATTATCACGGCGCAAACCAAGCCAGCTGTCTTGAATGATTTGGTTATTATCAGCCTCATCCATAATAGTGACCAGGTCAATGTGGTACTGCCTGCAGTGGGCTCGAGCTCCGGCCCATGTCTTAGGAAAGTCATGATATGTTAGTCTTAGTTGTCCCATGACTCCCGCACAGAGCAGAAGAAGAAGGAGCTGTGTCAGGCCCATCTTTAACAGGTTACTGTCTCTGCACCTGCAATAATGTGCACCTTTTAGCATAGCATAGTCAGAAGTTTACAAAATGTGTGTTTCTTTCTTTGGCCATTTTTCAGAGAATATGAATGATAACAAAAAAAACTTTCTTTCACTCATAGTTAGTGGTTGGTGAAGCCATTTATTGTCAAACAGTTGTGTTTACTTTGATCAAAAGTTTACATACCCTTGTGATTTTGGCCTGATAACGTGCACACAAGTTAACACAAACAGGTTTGAATGTCTATTAAAGGTAACATCATCACCTGTGATCTGTTTATCAGTGTGTGTAGAAAAGGTATCAGTGTGTGTAGAAAAGGTATCAGTGTGTGTAGAAAAGGTCAGTGAGTTTCTGGACTCCTGACAGACACTTGCATTTTTCATCAAGCGCTGCACTGACGTTTCTGTCTGAGTCATGGGGAAAGCAAAAAACAGCTTGAAGTCTTTTGTGGTAGTTGTGGTTGAGGCTTTTTATTTCATCAGATGGTAAAGCTGCCAATTCTTCTTGGGCTGTCTTGCATGAACTGCACATTTGAGATCTCCCCAGAGTGGCTCAATGATATTGAGGTCAGAAGACTGAGATGGACAGTCCAGAACCTTCACTTTATGCTTTTCTACACACACTGATTTGTGTATCATCATATCTTATCTTCATATCCTTTAGCCAGGGTAAACTTATGAGCACAACAGTGTGTAAATATGTACATATATACAGTACATATACTTGTTGCACTTTCATGACTGATAACTGTTAGATTTCATGTATCCAAAGCCTCCATGTTGTTTTTCTTTATTGGTGCAGGGACTGACGATGAATTAGCAGAAAAAGGCCTCTTGAGTCCAGTAGGTAGACCAGCTCATCTTGAATTTAAAAGTACCAATGGATTAATGACTTTGGCCTTATTATCTTTTATTTTACACGTTACATTATGTAAATTTGTTGTCTTTAATTTGTAGCTAGGCCTCTTTACGTGGATTAACTGCTGTCTCTATCGTCACTCTCATTAGTCTGAACTAAAAATTATTTTAACACAGTCACAGTGACCAGACAGAGATATACGTACTTTGTCTGAAAAAAAAAAAAAAAACAAGTTACATTTTCTAAGGAATGAGGCGAACACAATCATTAAAGCTACAACAATAAAAAAAATCTTATCAGGTTATGAGTAGACTGTGTCTGAGACTCACATTAAAAAGAAATATATCTGCATTTTTTGTATTTCATTGAGCTCCCTGGGCCACTGTACATAGCGGACAACGCACTACATCTATAGGGTTTTAAGCTGCTCCAAGCGGATTAAATTGCAGTTTTGAAGGGGAGTTGCCGAAGGAGTTTTCCTTTGTTTGTTCTCACAAATGTTCAAATTGCTCCAGACACGTGCATGAGTACTAAAGCAGTTTACTGGACTAATAACTGAAACAGAGCAAAGGTATCCTGACTCTCTTTTTAATCATTACAGACAGCAGGTTACATATCCCACCAGAGACAGTACTATACTGGATCACTGTTACACCCCAGTAAAGAATGCATATCCCTCTGTCCCACCGGCAGCTTTGGACCTCTTTGATCATCTCTTAGTTCATCTTGTACCAACATACAGACAGAAACTGTAATCAGCCAAACCTGTCATAAAGACTGTAAAAAGATGGACTAATGAAGCAGAGCAGAATTTACAAGCCTGCTTCGATTGGACTGTTTTTGAAGCTGCTGCCACTGCCCTGGATGAGCTCACAGATGCTGTAACATCTGTGAGAATACATGCATTTCTACCAGGACACTCCTTTCATTCACTAAAGATAAACCATGGTTTACTGGGAAACTCAAACAGCACGGTCATGTCAAAGAGGATTCTGACTTCTTGTATAATCAGGCCAGAAACAGACAAAGTAGATCAGAGTGGCTAAAAGGAGCTACTCTGAAAAGCTGAAAATACGACCCGCCATCACATCATTGTCTCTGAACAGTAAATGGGATAAAATACATTTAAGCAGCAGGTGTGATCTAAAGTATAAATGAAGAGTATCACAAGCATCCAACACTGACATCCTGCCTAACCTTTTTTTTTTTTAAATCTTAGACAGTTTTTAGCAGGTGATACACCCTTGACTATCTTTACTTCTGAAAGACTGTCTTTCTAAAAAGTTCCTTTTTTAAAAAGTCTAAACCTAATTAAGTGTAAAATGCTCCTCCAGGGTTTTTTGTTTTAATTTTTTTTTTTTCTTTTTTGAAATACAATTTGGGCTTGTATTTTCTTTCTCGAGACATTGATAAAAACAGGAATTTAGACTCACGATGATTACGTGTTTCCCATAGAGCTGATACTTTGGCTGCTGATAGTTTTCCTAAAACAATATTGTGATACAAACAAGGTTGTATATGTATTTGATTGCACAATATTAGCAGCTAAGGTCTAACTGAACAGAGAAGAATGCTATACTAAATACTAACTAATGCTAGAGAGTGATTAAACCCAAATGTAGCGTACTGCTCCAGCTGCAGACGTGAATTCACTCACCTTGGATGAAAACAGCAGATAGTAATTGTGATGAGTTTTTCTGAAGCCTTTGACTGACCCAGGGCATTTCCATAAGATAACACTTAAGACTACAGTGATGACTGCCCCAATCACAACAGCTCTCATAATTAATCCCTCTGGTGTTTATGGAAAGCAGAGATTTACATTTTTGTTGTGGAACATAGGAAGCAATAGAGACCTGTAACAATGGGCAACTATTAAATCCTTTTTAAATGATTTGGAAAATAGCAGCAGAGGGAAATAATGGTAAAATGCAACAGAATTTTATAAATTCAAGGATTAAAAAAGCACAAGCAGGGACAAAAGGTAGGTAGGTAAAACAAGCAGAGGCTGTATTGTACGGTGATTGGGACGGGACATGATCGGTTCACTCAGGTTTGTCGTAGATATTAACTCGTGGGAACGTGATAATAAGTCGTGGCCTTGAGATCATATGGTGAGTGAACAACATCTGGTTATATGGCCACGAGTTATATTAGAGTGACCACACATTCACAGCAGTCAGATATGGAGATGATAAATGAAATAGTGTTTTACTTTAAATTAGGAATGTCATATAAAGATATTGTGCGATCTCTGGCATTAAGACATGGATATGTTATAAGTGAAAGACACCTGACACTACATTAAATGTAATGGGCTTTGCCTTTGTAAACAAAATAAAATAAACAAATAACAAGAAACGGAAATAAACAAATAACAAAGTCAGTGATGGCCAGGCCAGGGTAAAAGGAGAAGCCCGTGCTGTGAATATTCGGCTTATGGCTACAAAGCGGATGTCGTTCCCTCACCATATAATCTCGTGGCCACGACAAAACTAAGTGAACCGATCATGTCTCCTCCCGGTCATCGTAGTATTGCTTTTCTTTTGATTTTCTTATATTTATTACAGTATTTGTAACATCATCCAAGCAACAAAATTTAAAACACCTAAGTACTTTTACTTTTGGAAAACGTGTTGTGTACTTGCATATTTGGAAGGTTTATATTCTGCACTCATGCATAGATCTGAAATGTAAAAAGGTGGTCAGGTTTTAGAGTCATGCAGTAGATCTGTTATTGCTGTTAGTGGCTCGAGTCATGGACCTGGAAACAGACTTGTAACAATGAGTTATTCTGATCCCATAAATTGTACCGATGTTTTATTTAGTGTTAAAGGGTTTTCATTCTGTTTTTACTGTCCATTTAATCCGAATATCATCATAACCTCAGCTGTATTTAAATGTATATATTTAAAAAAAAAATTTAAACTCTTTTGCTTTTGAAAATCAACCTCAAGGGCATCTCTTCTGTTGTTGCTTTGCTGGTTTTTGTATAATTTTACTGAAACTTAGACCAAGTAGGCTGGAAATAAAGTCAAAACTTCTATTAAAGTCTTAATCAGGGATTACTGTTCTTTTACAGTTTAATGAGCTAACAGCTTCATCTTGGCTTTTTAATGCAGGATTTTAATAGATGAGAATGATCAGCCCGCAGTTTGGACAATCACAGCTCACCTGCAGTAAAAAGGAGCACTCCCATTGGTCGACACTGAGGTCAACAATGAAATGAACTAGTAAATGGGTAACTCCGCGGCAAAATACACCATCTTATACAGAAAAACAGCTAAAAAAGAAACGAACAGAGAAAGGGGCAGCAAATTAAACAAATAAATGTTGGCAATGCTTGGACGCAGTGTTTAATGAGCTGAAGATAATTACTGATTAATTACAGTCCAAAGGTAAACAGTAAAGAGTCATTACCAAATTTTTGGACGCATCTTCATCAGGACAGATGCCCTGACCAGGCCGGTGGCAAGAAGGTCCTTGGGCCAGGTCTTTCTGTGTAGAGTTTACATTCACATTTGTAATCTCAGTGAGACTAAATGGGTTAAATAAAAGTCAGACATCCCACTGAACTCACAAAAGTCTCTATAAAAACATCACTGTTCTGTCTAGAGTGTTTCTGCTCGTACAGGATGTTCTAAAACACCATTATATTTAAATGACTTTATGCAGATACTGCATTTGACTGCTGTATACAACACTCACCTTGACCTGACTTTGGCGAGCCTGGGCGTGCAATATGCAAAGTCTCAAACCTAATTTACAGACAGTATACTTTTCAAGGTAAGATACTAGACACTTGAGACACTAGACAACTCAAGTGTTCATCAATACTCACTCCTAAAAATGAGGTTTTCTTTACCCTTTAAATATCAGTCCCCTCTATTTTTATTGATATATTAAGATTTGTACCTTTCTCCTCAAAGTTTTTTTTTTATATTGAATGTTAATTTAATTTTATCTTGCCAACATTTAACTTTTTTAAGCTCTTCATTTACCACTTTTGTTACTTCTTTTATATTTTTTCCAGAATAAAATTAAGTTGTGTCATCAGCAAAAAAAATGCTCTACAGTGTTTTTGATGCATTTACAAAATTATTCATGTACAAAATAAATAATTTAGGCCCAAAAACTGAGCCATGGGGTACTCCCCAATTGATATCACACATATCTGATTTTATATTTTCTTTCTGTACATATTGTTTTCTATTTTCTAAATAGCTTTTGATCCACTGTCGGTCTATCCCTCTGATTCTGTGTCTAATGATTTTTGGAAGTAATCTTTCATGATTTATTGCTTTTTCATTTTTTAAGTCTATAAAAATATTTACAAGTTATTTTCTGTTAATTGTCAATGATTTTGTCTAATTCCCAGATACAGGCGGCCGAAATTATCTTTCTCTGCAGGGTGCCTGGGCGCTCCCTTAGAGATAACAGACAGATAACAGACAGATAACAGACAGATAACAGACATCCTGTTCAAACTCAACTGCGCCCTGTACGTGTGCAACTAAAACCTGTTTAAATCCATCTAAACCTCGGAGGAATATTATTCAGTCAAGTGAGACTTCATCCTGGCACTGCCACTCTGTGATTGGTCAGGCCTGAGCCTGGGGAGGCCACTCTCCCTTTGGCTTCTACGGGTCTGTAATCAGATTACAGTATTACTGTCATATGATTCATAGCACATAGCAAGCGGGAGATTTATTTAGACATTTGTTTAGAGTTTAATTAATCAGAATATAGCAAGCACACTTTGCCACACTACACCGTTGGGCACTGAGATGTCAGAGACAACTGTGCAAGGGTTGTTTGTGACTTATTGTGTTTATATAGAAGAATGAGGACAAATTGTTAGTTTTCTTTGTTAATTTTATGTTTTATTTTTTTAAAGAACAAACCATCTTTAAACATCATATACAGTTTTTCTACAAGCAGTTATTTAAAGGAAGAAAAACAAACATATGAAACATTGAGTTTTCAGTCAAAAAAAAAAAAACAAGAAAATATATTTCACCTTAAAGAATAAAAAAATTTGAAGCAAAAGCAATATTTATATTTTAGTTTAAAAGTCTGCCCCTACCTGTGAAGAAAAAAGCTGTCCCTCAAGGAGATTTAGTAAATTACGTAAGTCTGGAACAAGGTCAGGATGGACTGCGGCCCTTGGACATTGTCCTGAACAAAGGAGAGGCTGCCCTCTGTTGGCAGACTGTGGGTGATGTAGTCAGTCATTGTTCTTCTAATTGCAAAGAAATTGAATAAAAAAAAACTCATGATTGACTACACACTCAATCTCCAAGTTTAGCCTAGTCTAAAAAGCATAACTATATATATTTAGAGATGGAAAGAAAATATATCTAGAGAGAATTATTCTTATGTTATGGAAAAGTTATGTTATGTGTTTTTGTGCTGTGTCTGTGTGTGAATAAACACTTTGTCTGTATTATCGATAGCCATTTCTATCTTGTTGAATATGTTGTAGACCAATGGGATCGTTCCCAACTCCGAACCCCCTTCATTGCAAACAAGTGATTGGCCAAAGCTTCTGATAATGGCTGAACAGTTTCATCTGTTAAAATCCTGTGGCTTAAGTTCCTGTCTTTGTCTCAAATGATTCATATTACATTTTTCTGTTTCTACAGTAAAAGAGTGTAAAGAGAAAGAGTATCACTTCAAACATAGTACAAAATGGATGAGAGGATGTGTGCAGTGGCAAACTCCAAACCTCACACCCCCTTCTTTTTTTTAGCTCGGGAGAACCTACGGTACACTTTCTACTGGTTCCTATGCTGTTCTAATTGTCTATTTTTCTCAGATAAGCAAATGTGTATTATTTTGAGGTAAGCTGTATACAGCATTTAAAACATAGTTGGACTAGTGAGTGTTTTTTCTGTTCAACTGCACTATAAAGTTTTACAAAATGGACTTTAACTGTTGCAGGTGTCAGAGTCCTTAAGGTCTCCTGTAGCAGAGGAAGTTGAATTTATTTTGGCACAGGTCTCTGTAGTAAAGACTGGTATTATTCTTTTCCAGAGAGCCGCAGCGCCGACTAGATGGACATTTCTTTATATCCTCATAGTCTACTTCCTCACCACCAACCCACGTCCACTGATCTCCAAGAAATCTCAGGCCGGTCCACACCTGCCAGACATTGAACAGTCAGATCAGAGTGATGTGCTGAATTTAGTGTGAAGAAAACATCCTACCCGTTCAGTCTGAGCCACTTGGATTATCTCATGGGCGTAGTCATTGTCGTCTTGAGAGAGCAGAGTGGCTAGGTCAAAGGTGTGGTTCTGGTAGATAGTTGGGTCGAGCACCTCTATGGACCTGCAGTGAGCAAGAGCCTCCTCCCATGTTTTATTCTCCTTCACAAGAACCAGCCTCTCATCAAAACACACAAATGTATGGCTGTTTGTGCAGGGGTCGCTCCTCCAGCTATTCACATTGGGCATTTTAAAGGCACAGTTTCCAATCAAGGGTTGTCCTGCTACAGAGATATGTTTATAAGAGACATGTTAGTAGATCATTTGCATTAGTGGCAATACGTAAATTACTTAAAATTTAACAGGGTTCAGTAAAACAGAGTTGAGTGAAATTAAACCTAGTTTAATCAGTTTATTAAAATTTAAAATTTAAAATTAATTTAAAATCAGTGAAACTATTAACAGCAAACACATATTGTAAGCATCAAGAAGGGTAGAAACCTGCTGTGTGTGCAATAGATACCAGAGTTAAATTTAAACTGGTTCAAGTCTTTATGCAGTGGAAATATAAACCATGATTTGAGCTGGTTTTAAATTCTAACTATGTTTGTGCCAATGGCCCTTAAAGTTTAAAAATGCCTACTTGCCTTCCCACACGGTGAAGCTGGCTGATTCATTTCTTAAGCTCCATTTCCACTCAGAGTTGGGACTCTCTCTGTACAAACCAATCCATCCTCTGGTCGAAAAGAAATTTAGATTGTCTTCTTCATCTCTGATGGTGAGCAGGTCAGTGTGGTGCTTTCTGCAGTAGGCCTGTGCGTCCTTCCATGGTATCATATTATCATAGTGCACATATTTGTCCACACGCAGACCAACTGCTTCCACGTGAGAATAAAGAAGCAGAGGCCAAAGGATGAGCATGTTCTTTATCATGTTGAAGAGTTTCTGCAGACGACACTGAAGGAATAACAATTATCATAAAAATAAAAAAATATATATTTTATAGATTAGAGAAAAACTGAGAAAATATTAGTCTATGAGCTTTAATGAGAAGTCTTAAATACAGTATATTCTGCTCAATATTTAACCCCACAGTTAGTCTCTTTTCTGTTCACTCACCTTGTTGAGCAGTGGTTAAGGGCAGCTTTAACCTCTGTGGATACGCTTAAATAAATCTCAACTTAATGAGAATTGTGAGCAAGACTTCTACTGACAGTGTTTTTTGACTATGCAAAACAGATATTTGTATAATAAGGATTACTAAAGGCAAACCAAGGAAATTTTATTTATATAGCCCATTTCATACACTGGCTAACTCAAAAGACAATTTACAAGGCTTAGATAAAAAAACAGAAGTAAATGAGGCTGTTCCAGGTTTTTGCTGCTTAAAACTTAAACGCTGCTTCACACTGTTTACTTCTAACTCTGGGCATGAGCAGAAGAGTCCGAGAGGGTTCATAAGAAACTAACATGTCAGAAATATATTCTGGTGCTAAACCATTAAGAGTCTGTAGTCTCACTTATTCCACACCCACAGCCTCTTAAACAATATGGAGATGAAAGTATCTACTGTTTATTGTATTTGTTCCTTTGTTTACATGAGGAGGATGTTTGCGTGTTTAGCGTTCACCAACACAGCTCACAGACAAAAGGAAAATACTACAAAATCAAGGCCAGAGCTAAGGCTCAGGATCCGGTTGTTTATTGACAACAGCCTAGAATCCTGCTTATTATGCCTTTAATACTTGTGAATTTTAAATATAAAAAAATAAAAATAAACACTAATTAAAGCCAAAACATATTTGTTAAACAATGGTACAATCATAATTCATCTCTTCCTATTGTCTTTACCCTGAGGACAATATTACAAATCAATCCGTCTCGATCAACAACTGTGTGTTGGAGCACGGCCCCACTGCGAGGAACCTCGGTGTCATTTTTGACTCCACACTGTCTCTGCCGCAGCACATTAGTGAGGTCACTAAACTGGGCTTTTTTCACTTGAGGAATATCTCAAAAATTTGCTCCTGCCTCTCTTTAGCTGATGCTGAAATTCTCATTCATGCATTTGTCACATCCAGGCTGGACTACTGCAGTGCGTTATTCTCTGGACTGCCGAGGAAAAGTACTCACAGACGACAAATGGTCCAAAATACAGCCGCCAGACTTTTAACAAAGACCAGAAAGTTTGATCACATTACTCCAGTCCTGGCTTCATTACACTGGCTTCCTATTCATGTTAGAGCTGATTTCAAAGTTCTCTTGTTAACCTATAAAATCCTTTGTGGACACGTGCCCTCTGACCTATCTGACCTTATCACCTGGCATACTCCAGCTCGTACCCTTCGCTCTCAGGACGCTGGCCTCCTTCAACTTCCTCGAATAAAGAAGAAGTCTGCTGGCTACAGAGCCTTTTCTTATAGAGACCATTTTTATGGAATGGGCTCCCGGTGGAAGTGCGGCGATCTGACTCTGTTGAGATTTTCAAAAGCAAACTCAAAACGTACTTCTTTCACCAAACGTATGGAGACTGATTGATCATAGGGTTAGGTTTACACTGGTTGTAGCTGTAGGTTCACACTCAATCACTCATATTATTATTACACCTGCCTATTTTTTCAGTAGTATTTAGCACTTTTCCTTTTCTACCTCCTCCTAGGGTGGACTCAAACCTCTGACCTGCTGGGTGATGTGTACCCCCCCGACTCTGCTCCAGTGTGAGGACCCCCAGCTCATCTGTCATCTACCTTGATGTTGGCTGAGGTCCCATCCTCCTTACACACTGAGTGGACACTGGACACTGCCAATATAAATGTATTTTTTTTTTTGTGAATATGTTTGTGTAATTCTATGTATTTTTTCAACTGTCCTGGACACATTCTTGCACGGCCTGTCCGTCCTGGGAGTGGATCCCTCTTGCTGTGGTTCTCCCTGAGGTTTTTGTCTCGGCTGTTTTTTTTGGAGTTTTTCCTCACCCTGATGGAGGCTCTAAGGACAGGGGATGTTGTCTAGTGCAGTCTGTTAAGCCCTTTGAGGCGGCTGCTGTTGTGATATTGGGCTATACAAAAATAAAAGTCTTGTCTTGTCTTGACAACACGCCCAAGGAAAAACTCACTGAGCGTTTCTTTAGCATTAGTTGTTGCCAAAAACTAAACTGTTACTGTTTAATTTGCAGGTTCATTTGAAAACATGTGTTTTCCCTGTGTGGGGTAACATTTGAATTAAAAAACTTTTATTTAGTTCTGTAATAGCACTTAGGATTCCCACAGGAACTGATGCTGAACTTAAAGCTGACCTATGTCACTCATCTCCAACACTCTTTCACACCTTTTTACATTTTTACTCACCCAAATGAACATATGTTAGTTTTAAATGAATGTGGATGGCGCGAGCTAATAACTCACATTGTTCAGGTCGAATATGTGTCAAACGAGGCGATAGCTAGTTAATTTACGACAGAATAAAGAAGTTAACAGACAAATGCATAACTCACCACATTATTAGACGTCCTCACTTCCCTCTGAGCTACAGTTTTTTTTAAATCCTGACATGATAAAGGTCCAGAGATGGTTCAGTCCTGGATTCATTACGTTAAGTGCTGTCATTCAACTCTAACACGGAGCTTAGGCGCTGTATGGATAAAATAAACGTTTCCTCTCTGTCCCAAACGTCAGTGAATGTCTGTAATGTTTAGTCACCGCAGCTATAACGGACACTGAGGCTCGGCTTTCTGACTTTATTTGTTTATAACTCATTTATCAAGCTGCACTAAACATATTGAATTTGCCGCTGCAGTGTCCGTAACCATAGTAACCTGAAGGCCCTCGCGTATAGACATAGCTGTCCTAGAAGTGCCGGTTCAAAAATATATTTTATATATATATATATATATATATATATATATATATATATATATATATATATATATATATATATATATATATATATATATATATATATATATGCTCCAGTGTATATATATATATATATATATATATATATATATATTTAAATATATATATATATATATATATTTAAATATATTTTTTTAATTATGGAAAATGTCCTGCCTGTTGAAGACCCCTATTTTAATTTATTTTCTGTTTGTGATCTAACCTGATAATCTCTCAAAGCACACTAGCATGCCAATGAATGTGATTATCAAACAATTCTGAGTACCCCCTAAAATATCCCTGTTTGGGAAGCACTGGTTTAGAGATAAGAAAATAAAACTAAACTCATGTGACAATGAGGGGCAAAAAATATAACACAAAACAATGTTGGCTTGTTTTTTTTTCTAAATGAAACTTGGTTTGTTCTGGTAATAAACAGTTATATTCAAAGAAGATGGAATGCACTTTTTAGAAAACAAAGCTTATGTGTATGAGCAAGAACAGACGTGGCCATGGCCGGAATAGACACTTTCTATGTATTATGCCGTTACTTCCTTGTTGACATGGTTGTAGACCAATGGGAATATCCCTATCTCAGAACCCCCTTCACTGCAAACCCATGATTGGCCAAAGCTTCTGATAATGGCTGAACATTCTCATCTATTAAAATCCTTGATATAAAGTCTAGAGGATGGCTTAAGTTCCTGTTTTTGTCACAAATTATTAATAATACATTTTCTATTTCTACAGTAAAAGAGTGTAAAGAGAAAAAGTATCACATCAAACATAGTAAAACACAGATAAGTTAATGTGTGCAGTGGTATATTCCATAACCTCACTCCCCTTTTTACAGCTCAGAAGAACCTACATTAGCACTGCAGGGACATGCACTTTCTACAGGGTTCATGCCACTTTAATTGTTTTTAAATGACATTTTCCTTGATTTCTCCGATAACCAAATGCAAAGTATATTATTTTGAGGATTCAAACAGTGAGTGTTTCTGTTCAACTGCACTATAAAGTTTTACAAAATGGACTTTAACTGTTGCAGATGTCAGAGTCCTTAAGGTCTCCTGTAGCAGAGGAAGTTGAATTTATTTTGGCACAGGTCTCTGTAGTAAAGACTGGTATTATTCTTTTCCAGAGAGCCGCAGCGCCGACTAGATGGACATTTCTTTATATCCTCATAGTCTACTTCCTCACCACCAACCCACGTCCACTGATCTCCAAGAAATCTCAGGCCGGTCCACACCTGCCAGACATTGAACAGTCAGATCAGAGTGATGTGCTGAATTTAGTGTGAAGAAAACATCCTACCCGTTCAGTCTGAGCCACTTGGATTATCTCATGGGCGTAGTCATTGTCGTCTTGAGAGAGCAGAGTGGCCAGGTCAAAGGTGTGGTTCTGGTAGATAGTTGGGTCGAGCACCTCTATGGACCTGCAGTGAGCAAGAGCCTCCTCCCATGTTTTATTCTCCTTCACAAGAACCAGCCTCTCATCAAAACACACAAATGTATGGGTTCCTGTGCAGGGGTCGCTCCTCCAGCTATTCACATCGTGCATTTTAAAGGCACAGTTTCCAATCAAGGGTTGTCCTGCTACAGATAAATATATATATAAATAAATATATATATATATATATATATATATATATATAATATACACACAGCACACCAGCACACAGTAGACATTTATAAAAGACATGTTCCTGGATCATTTGCATTAGTGGCAATACATAAATGCATAAAACTCTTGGAATGGGAAATTAGCATGTCAATTATCTAGAGAATGTAATATTTTTTATTTTTATTTGCACAAACAAGGTTTAATTTACACTAAGATTAGTGCTAAACCTAGTTCAATTTTAACAGGGTTCAGTAAAACAGAGTTGATTGAAAATAAACCTAGTTTAATCAGTTTGAGTTTGTAACTAAAGTAATTTAAAGCCATATTGTAAGCATTAAGGAGTGTGTGCAATAGATACCAGAGGATATATGACCCGACAAACA
The DNA here is from genome assembly GCA_024349245.1 of Neodontobutis hainanensis. Taxonomy (NCBI): domain Eukaryota; kingdom Metazoa; phylum Chordata; class Actinopteri; order Gobiiformes; family Odontobutidae; genus Neodontobutis; species Neodontobutis hainanensis. The sequence continues at coordinate 1,135,760 of JALDNG010000029.1, forward strand.
CAACCCACATTTGGACTGATGTAAGTTTTAATCATCTTATCCCTCTGGCACATCTTTAGACACACCTCATTTGAATGGACTCATTTCTCCTGACTGGCCCTGATATTCTTCAGGATAAAGAAATAATTGACTAAACGTCTAAAGAAACATTCACAAACAGTACAAAACTGTGAATTCACTGCAACAAGGCAGCTGTTTAAACAGTAAACCTGCTCCAGAGTTGGGTTACACTTGAAAATGTAGTTTGGGATTTTGGTCCAACAGGATTACCTTTGTTTAAAGGAAAAACTACACGTTTAATTTAAACTGGTTCAAGTCTTTATGCAGTGGAAATGTAAACCATGATTTGAGCTGGGTTTAAATTCTAACTATGTTTGTGCCAATGGCCCTTAAAGTTTAAAAATGCCTACTTGCCTTCCCACACGGTGAAGCTGGCTGATTCATTTCTTAAGCTCCATTTCCACTCAGAGTTGGGACTCTCTCTGTACAAACCAATCCATCCTCTGGTCGAAAAGAAATTTAGATTGTCTTCTTCATCTCTGATGGTGAGCAGGTCAGTGTGGTGCTTTCTGCAGTAGGCCTGTGCGTCCTTCCATGGTATCATATTATCATAGTGCACATATTTGTCCACACGCAGACCAACTGCTTCCACGTGAGAATAAAGAAGCAGAGGCCAAAGGATGAGCATGTTCTTTATCATGTTGAAGAGTTTCTGCAGACGACACTGAAGGAATAACAATTATCATAAAAATAAAAAAATATATACTCCAGTGGGATTAGGGAAAAAACTGAGAAAATATTAGTCTATGAGCTTTAATGAGAAGTCTTAAATACAGTATATTCTGCTCAATATTTAACCACACAGTTAGTCTCTTTTCTGTTCACTCACCTTGTTGAGCAGTGGTTAAGGGCAGCTTTAACCTCTGTGGATACCAAGTGTTAAAATCTATCTCGACTTAATGAGAATTGTGAGCGAGACTTCTACTGACAGTGTTTTTTGACTATGCAAAACAGATCTTTGTATAAAATTTGTACTTGAGTAGCACATAAATGGAGACTTTCTTCCACATTTACTGACTACTTGAATTATGGATTTGTTTGAGTCCATCACTTTTTTAACTTTATAACTGCCCATAGTATATGAATGTGAGCATGAATGGATTTCCAGAACCTCAGAGTTGGCTTTGCTTGTCACTACATTTGGATGTACAATTTTTACAGAACAAAATAATGTATGTTTGACACTAAAATATTTAGCTATTGTAAGAAGAAAGTTGCTCTTAGTAAAAAAAGTGAAATAGAGTCTGCCTCATGTATTTCCTAAGGATGTACTGAGCAGCATCTTGATGGCATACCCAATGCACAATGGACGCAGACTTTTTTAAGGCATGCTGTTGTCTCAACCCAGTGGAACGTTGGGGAATTTTAGGGAAAAGGAAGTAATGGGATTAAAATGGCTCTGTCCACTAACGTTTATGTAGCTTTAAATGTCTAAGACAAAAGCATATAGTTATATTTTCATGTTATGATGCACTGTGTTCCCTCTTGTTCAATTCACAAATAGGCCTACCCTGTGCACAGTAGGTGATGCGCGTGGTGGGAGCGCATGACGTTGATATTAAAGAACCTTAATTGAAAGATGGAGAAAGATAGAGATGTCAATAGAGGAGATTCTCAGTTTACAAAACCAAGCTTTTTACAACATGTCAGATGAAACTAAACAGCTGTTAGGAGATTAAAGATTTTTTTCTCAGATGCAGTAGTCTCTGTTTAAGCCCTGTTTTCACTGGAGCGGTGCGTGGGTGATGTCGAGCAAGCTGTGTAGTACCAAGCTACATAAATGGAACAACTTGGTAGACTTTCTTTCAGAAATAAATAGATTATTTTATTTCAATAATGCAGTCAACACTATCCATCTCAGCCACAAAAAACATAAATAATAATAATCATAATAATAATAATAATTTCCCAGAACCTTCAACTGACTGGATGGCACATACCATCCCTAAGAGGTAAGTATACCTCAATGAATGTCAATGCAAATAAGTTTATATAGGGAGTCTCATTAGGAACATAAGTTGTGTGACACTCTGCACCGTGCAGCAGTAACAGAACCTTTCAGAGGTTACCGTGTCATTCCAAACCACTCAAAGAAACTGGGACATTACTTTCTCCTTTAACTCCTTTCACTCCAGTTCCACTAAGCCTGGACCATCACACAAGCCCAACACAGCTAACTCAAGGCATTTCACAACACGTATTTATGTTACTTTAATGATTAAACAACCAAAAACTTAAATCCCTAACCTTCTTGGGCTGAGAAAAAGATCATATGAGATTTACATTTTTCTACAGGTCAAACATATTTAAATGGTAAATCTTAAATGGCATGCATTTATATAGCGCTTTCCTGCACCCTTCTCGGGCACCCAAAGCGCTTTACATCGTGCTTCCACTCACCCCATTCACACACATTCACTCCTGGGGCAGACAGAGATATTTAGAAATGTTTATTTAATAAACTGGCTAACATTTAATGTTTTCTTGTTTTTCAATCTTGTGATCTCTAAAATGATTCACGGTGTTTCTTAATGAATATAAATTGTGTGTTATTTTTACATTTATCCACAAGTGAAAATTGTATATTTTTATTTACAGTATGTGGTTCCCGTGTAAAGCTCTCAAGTCTTATTTAAATAGCTCCATGCATCAGTGACAGACAAAAACCTGCATTTGACTACTGTGGTCATCCCTGACCGTGACTTTGATTTGATTGTTTGTCCAAGGTTGGTTTATTAGAAAAAACTACATGGTTTTCATTGTTGGACAATAGTTTTAAATTTAAATTATTTCCTCAATGCTCAAGGTTCTGATTCTTATCACAGTGTGCCACGGAGTGCAGTCAGTGAGTGGCTTGATATTTCTCTGCTTTATATATATATACAAGCATTTGGGCTGCACCAGCTAAAGGCTACAAGGACCTGGGCTTCCCATCAAAGAGTGTTAAACCGGAATCTGCCGCACAAGACTGCCATACGAATCACAAAAGCTCTGATGAGCTCAGGTGCAGACAAGCTCTCATGAAACCCTTTATGTAAGTGACATTTTATTGCCTTATTGTGGTAAAGCCAATATCAGTGAATGGGGGAGCAATGAGCATGCAACATCCAATTATTTACAATCTACGGGTACTTTGTAATTTTCACACTTTTTTGAGGCCTTGCTCACAGTTCGTCGTGTGGCAGCCAGTCAGCATACTGTGAGGGAGGCTCTGGATTACATTTTGGATCACCACGCTATTTTATATGGTTCAATACAAATGTCTTTGGTAACCTTGACCCAAAGTAGTCTGTGATAAACAGTATATTATGTTTTATCTGATTATTTCTTATATTCAAAATAATCCAGAAATGATGTTTTTAGAACTCGAATTTAAGATGTATAAGATCAGATCAAGCTAAATGAGGCATAAAAGCCATAAATAGCAAATAGAAGTTCAAAACTTGTAAGGTCCACAAGAACGTAAGTTGCTAAAAAAAATAATCTAACACAAGTAGTGATAATATATGTGTTATTACACTTTTTATGAGGAGTCTAGAATGTTAATTTTTGACCAGGAACACAAAATTGTTTAGCGTGAAATGAACACACCATGAGTTAAATTGATAAACTGAGAAATGTAGACCGATAGAGAATGTGTGATATAAATATAGTTGTGACAAAAGGTTAAAATTTATGTAAACTGACAGTTCACAGCAATGTTTGTATCGACAGTAGGTTTTTGTTACTCACAGTCACCGACAACAAAACACTGCAGCTACTCACATTTAATTTACGTAATCTTTCACTTGCTATTTTTTTTATTCACATATTTTACCACACGCACTTCCTTTAATTTTTGTTATTTCCACTACTTTTATTACACTTGAAGTAACACATGCAAAAAAATCATCAGGTTATAGCTGATAGTAAAAAACACAGTCTTAAGGAGTGTCTTTAACTATAAATGGAGATACTGCTGCTTTACTTGCTGTGGTAGACGTGTACCTTTTTGAGTACCTTGTTTCTGGAAGAGGCAATAGCAGTGACTCTCAAACTTTTCACAGTTAGAACCATCTCATAGAAGAATATTTTTCTCTCCAAGGGCAACCTACTCTTCTGTGTAATATCTCTAATATAGTATATCTACTATATGTCTATACCTACAATAAAGAGACGTGTAGTACTAAATATATGGTCTATTTTATTCCAATATGAATGTTATGTACAGTATTATCATTGTTATCTACAGGAAAACTTACCACCTGCTCTCTATCCAAATGGCCTAAAAAAGGACTAAACCCCATTTAGTCTAACCCAGGATTAAACCCAAAGATAATGGTCTAAAAATATAGAGATGGTAATAAATGGCCTATTGTTTTTGCTCAAGTTATTTTATTTTATTTTTTTTTTGCAAAATGATCCTCAATTTTACGCAGTGAACATGCGCGAAAAGTAATTTTTATTGTGCCCAAAGTTCAAGGTCGGCAAAAAATTTATGTATTTAAAGTCCCCGAAAAAAAAATTAGAAAAATTTGAAAAAAAACTTTTCTAGGGCGACCCCTAGAAAATGAGCTAAACACACGTGTGCACAATAGACAACTCCTTTTCTTGTTCAATTTTTATACATTTTTTTATTTAAAATTTTCTGCAAATTGATCTTCAATTTTGACCCAGTAAATGTGCGCAAAAAGTACATTTTATTGGCAACTAACTATTTTAAGTATTTGAAAAAATAATAAAAAGAAATGACTCAGTGACGACCCCTGGAAAATGAAAATACATTCATTTTGGAGGAGGCTCCTCTAAAGCCACGACTAGAGTCTTGGGAAACTCCTCAGAATCTTTTGGAACATGTAAACTTGTTGTTTTAGACAAGTAATATTTTAATTTTTCCTTTTTAAACATGGGGGTGCAGCACTTTCTGAGTCATCTCAAATCTCCCGCCCTAACTTTGTTTTTCTCGCATTAACCCAAGCATAATCTCTTATTTTCAAAAGTTCAGACAGATCACAGGAAAAGCAGGGAATGTGGAGACCTTTAACTCTAAATACAAGGTGGTGTAGCAGGCCCCAGCAGTAGCACAGGCCCGAGATGATGAAGCAGGCTCCAGCCAGAAGAAGATTCAAGCAGAGGAACAGGCCGGTTATTTGACATTACCGTGAAGTTTACGCTTTAAAGCACGAAATGCAATCCTCCGAGTATTTGTGTCCCTGCGGTCGCAAGGGAGGCGAGGGCCTTTATCGCCGCTTGCGGCTTTAATTATTTTTCTATTTGTAGGCTGAGGTACTCAGCGCTGGAAAAGACACACACATCTCTATAATACTGGCCACCTTTTTCTTTACCTTTTCTCTATTTAATAGTAATCCCAGTTTAAGGTCTTGTTTACACAGATTATTAAAAAAAAATAAGATAATTGATTGACTGATTAAAAAAAATAAATCACACACTTTCCGTATGAGTGAAAATGAATGATTATCTGGTTGCCAAAGAGTGAAGGTAGGAGTCTTGTTTCTACTGGACCATTTCCACTTCCAGTCTGACCAATCACTGTACAAATCAATCCAGCCATTTAAGGTAATCTCCTGATTCTCAGTTTCATCTCCAATGGTGACCAGATCTATGTGGTGCTTCATACAGTAGGCCCGAGCGTCAGTCCATGTCTTGAGTTCATAAATTCTATGGATTTTTCTCTGTAAAATCAAAGCAGTGGAAGCAAGAGCAGTATTCCTTCTCATGTTTCTGTAAATCTGCAGAGACATGCACATTAATGACTCCAAATATTAGAATGAAGAGGTTGTGTTTGTTTTGGTAATGACTCAAATAAGTGCATTCATAAGAAAAAGTTAAAGGGCAGCACTTCTCAAGCTTATGGAGGACACGCTGCTCACATCACTGACACATTCAGAATGTACAGTTTAAGAAGTATTAGGTCAGCACTACTATTGTTCCTTTAGCTCTGTTATTATACCACAAAGTAGTCAACATGTTAAGTGCTAAAGCTTTTTCACATTATTATTTGATTTTTTTTAAATTTCTTGATATGTATTAATTTGTAAAAGGGAGACAAAGAAATAAAAAAGTATTAAGTTTCTTAGATTGTAAAGAAAAACTACTTCTATTTGTTGCAAGACTTCTAAAGACAGTAAGTCCAATGTAACATTTGAAGTAAACTTAACAATTAGCTTGTAAGTAAACATAAAACATAGTTAGGTTTACATACATTTTCAAGGCAATGTTTCTTTACTTTTTTCAAGTTTTACAGTTGACCAAAAAATATGATTAAGATAAATAAAAAAGGTGTGCGTTTCACAACAATAAAGTTAAACAAATAATTTTTCGGACCACGATAAAAGTGGTAATCAAAATGACTGCATCCATGATTGAGTCGTGACTTCTTATAAATCTCAGATCTTTACATGTAAAGCAGAGTTTAGCATAATATTTGCCACTCAGAAAAACTTCTTTTTTTTTTATCAATTCATTTCTTATCCAGGTCTCATCCCAGAATTTGAATGTTGGATTAACACACCCATATATTCAAATAGAGCATGGCTCATTACTATGAAAAACATGAGATTTGACAAGCATATGTTGATCAGTTTCCATGTTGTGTGAGCATTTACATGTGCAATTACATGACAGAAAAGTACATTATGCTTTTAATATGTACAGCATTTAATAATGTACAAGATACGAGCAAGGTAAGGGCAAATAAAATTGTTGTATTTCTGTCAATGACTGTAGAAGGGCTGGACATAAGGAGTGTGACGTCACCCATAGCGTTACGAACTTCGAAAATGAACCCATTTCAGTCGCCATTTTTAGCCGTTGTGGGGGCCGCCATGTTGCTTTTTTGGAGCCAGAAGTCCTAATTTGGGCATATGAGCTAGGTTTGAGTGCGCGTTAGCATGGTAACCAGCGAGCCAATCAGAACCGGGCTTGTTGAAAGTTGAAAGTTGAAAGGTGAAATTCCTGCAGATAGCGGCAAAGCCATTGACGGTAGAAGGCGCTGACCAATCTCATCCTCTGTCTTTGCTGCATTTTGACTGCTGGCTAACTTGAGGTAAATGTTATATTTATTTGTAATTCATTTTTTTTTATTTCTTTAATTTCACTCATAATAACTTGATTTTAATCAACATATAGTATTGAAAGATTTTTTTAAAGTAGGTTAAAAACATTGTTACTTGCATGCGAACATATGCTAGTAGTTAACTGTAATCAGAGCAGTGTTTCCTTTTTTATTGCTAAATCTCGTTTTAATTACTAATGGCATTAGTTATTACTATATTAGTTACCCAAATTATGTATAGAATAATATATGGGTAAAACGAAGTGTATTATTAGGTAAGCATTATCTAATTTAATGATTATATCTCCCTTTCAGGTCACTATTATTTACCCCTTCTACGGTTATTGGCTACGACAGAGACCTGAGCTAAAACATCTCTGCTCCTTCACTGAGCCCTCTGCTGCTGCTCTACTTCAGCTGAAGTTCACTTTTACACCAAAATCTACGGTTTTTAAATATTCTCCTGCTTTAGTAAGCACCATGTTGTCATCTTTGTTCTAAAATACATCTACAGCTAGCAATAGTACTAACCTGCTTATCAATAGATAGCCTCGTAATTATAAACTGTATGTTGTAAAAATATATAAAGTAGATCATTTAGAATTATAGTTTCTGTATGATATATATCTTAGCCTAATGATAGTTTTCTTAAAATAGACACATTGCATACATTTTTTTAAAAAACTGGTTATTTAGAAATTGTAAACAAATATGCTGTATTTTTGAGATGGAGTAAATATGAGTTAAACCAGTTTTGATTTTTGTTTTTCAGTTTCCTTACCTGTGCAGCTGCAGGTCAAAGACCTCAGGAGCAACCTGAAAGTTCAAGAAACCCTTCCATCTTTGAGCACTACTTTATCATTACAATTTAATAATACACAAAACAATATGTTTTATGATTTCTGGTTATTTTCCACAATACCTTCTATTGCTTATGGCATTCTAAAATAACACTATAGTAATAAATGATTTAAAGTTTTGTCTGTTTGCTTTCATCTACTTTCACGTTATTTAAAAGTTTCTTTAAAAAGCCTTTTACAAGTTATTAACTCTGCACTTAAAAAAAAAGTGTATACGTTATGTCAGATTCAAGATCTTAAATAAACAGTTTATATATGCTTTCAAACCTAGAAGCACATAAATGAATGGAGATTGTATTTTGTTTTAAGTTTATTTAAAAAACGCTCAAGTTGTAGATGGACCAGGATGTGATGTAGGATGAAGCTGAGGAAGCCGAGGCTGGGCTAGGTCAACTGTCCAGGAGCAGAGAAGAACAGAGCAGCAGACTGATGACTGGACCTGACTGGACTGGGCCGACAGAAAAGCAGCAGCAGACAGATAACTGTAGAGGAGCGCTGCGAAAACAGAGAACAAAGTAAAAAGTTATGTTTAAAACAAGTCTTGCTGTTGGGCCCGGTCACCTCTGAACACAGTTAATCACAGGAAAAAAAACACTTCACCAGCTCACTGTGTTACTGTGTGTGTAAGAACTGTTTTTAAGAAAATAGTGGACTTTGATTTCATTCATTCATTTTCTACCGCTTTGTCCCGTTAGGGGTCGCGGGTGACTGGAGCCTATCCCAGCAGCTTTGGGCCTGAAGCGGGGTACACCCTGGACAGTGGCCAGTTAGTCACAGGGCTGACATATAGAGACAGACATTGACAGACAACCATTCTCTCTCACATTCATTTACTAGAGACACTTTAGAGTTGTCAATTAACCTTTACATGCATGTGTTTGGGACGGTGGGAGGAAGCTGGAGTACCGGAGAGAACCCACGGTAACACGCGGAGGACATGCAGACTCCTCACAGAAAGACCGAGTCGGCCGAGAGAATGTTTGAGTCTGCCGGGTTTTGAACTCACGACCTTCTTGCTACGTGCACCCTGGACTTTCATGTCTGTCATGTTTAAAACCTGACTTAAACATTTGCCTGTCCACTGTTGTCATGATTTACAGATGATAAATGTACAAATATAAAACTAACACATGCACTTTAGCTACAGTAATTTTCAAGAGATGTATGACTGTAGAGTAAGGAAAGTGTTTTCTAGAGTAAAAAAGTCTCAGAGGTTAGTGGGCACTGCACGTGTAATATTTAATGTAATGTGTAGTTTAATCTAACACTCACCTTTGTCTGAATATCCTCTTCAAAGTGCTCACACCACAACAAGAGCCTTTCTTCTGATCAGCCTCAGCATCACCTTTAGCCTCAGTTTGACAGCATCACATTTAGGAAATCTGTGAGAGAACAATATCTATTTTAATAAAACAGACATGTGTCAAATGTATTTACCAAAATGACACAACCCAGATCTTTGTAAAAAGTACATTAAGCCCACTTCTAATTTTGATTATATTATTATGATTATATTATGGCATTTACTGACTTTGCAAACTACACAGTAATTTTTCAGTCAGATACATTTAGCCTTAATATTATCTTACTAAAAACTAAAAAAACATTATGCTTAATTCCTTCCAAATTGAAGGTTAGATATGACCTTATATCATATTATTACCAAGTTTGGTCCAGTGTATCATATTAAGCTATCGTTAAAACGGTGGAGAGCCACCTTCGGGTCTAAAAAACGTATAACAAATGTATATATTCTGACAGTATTTTAAGACATGCAAAAATGTACTCACCTTGAAACTGGAGTGTGGTTCATTTAGTGCAGTTGTACGATGAAAAAGTTACTTAAATTAGCGGAGTTAAATCAAACACAGCTAGCGTTAGCTTTTAGCTAAAAGCAAGCGATCTCCATACATGAACAGCAGCAACTAACAAACTAATTAACAAAAAACGAAGACTTACTGGCTAAAAAGTTTCAGAAAACAAAGACTAACTAAAAACAATCTTTGGGTGTAGCAAAAAGCTTGAACTTCACTGATTTAAAATAGTTAGGTCTCCACGAGTCTCTCTTCTGTTCATATAACGCTATATTCCAGCTGCTTTTTTTTTTACCGAGAGCAGCTTAAAACTACAAAATGCCGGTAGCGAGATCAGCCACGCCCCCACGATCCGACATAGCAGAATAGAGGCATCTGATAGGTAGGTTATTAATCTTAATAGTATGAGTTATGTGACAAATATCAATATAGCAATTACGGGAATAATAAGATTGTGTTCAAAGAAAGGCGGCAGCGTTAGAATGATGACTGTGAGAAAAATAGTCACTTCGTAATTGCCGCCGATTTTTCAATGGATGTCAATAGGGGTCATGCTTGATGGAGCCAACCATAGACATACATAAGAAAGGCTAGATGTCTCACGGCGCAGTCTCCGACGGCATCACCGGCGGCCATCTTGAAGCAGGCAAGCTTCCTATCGGACTCCATGGTACCTGATGTAAGGTGAGTGATCTGCACGAACATAAATACTTTTATCTCGCTGAAATCTTGACGGATTTACAAAATGTTTGATTTCTTACAAACGTTAATAATGTGGCTATAATTCTGGATGCGTGAACATGTTGAAATTGCAGCTTTTCTTTTCGAAAGACGACTTAATCGTGCAGCATAGTTGTGTATCACGGCTAACGTTACTTGTGCAAGTTATCAAGGCTGAGACCACCATCGAGCTGTTCAGTTATAGTTTTACTGACACCAATAACGATTTTATGACAACCAATTTTTTTTATCTATATTACAGTCATTGTGAATGTGGTTGTAGTTATTAGCTGGCTTTGAGTGAGACCTAACGTTAGTAGTTACAGGTTAGCTGCTACCCAGCAATTTTACATCAGTGGGAGAGGCAGAATTGCTCTTTCTTTTCAATATAACTTAAGTTGCACATGATTTCCAATCGGTTTGGTTTGTTAAAAACATCTTATTATTTTTATTTTTTGTAAAATGTGTTTTCTGAAGACATGCACATTAACCTAACCCTAAGACATACACAGTACCTGGAAGTGTCACAAACCATTTTGAGTATATAGAAAAATGCCTGTATTTGTATCTGTTTGCCGAATTTATCACCACTGATACAGTCTGAACTGTATGATAATGAGATGCAACTTAATTTATATGGAAAGATCATTCAGGGGTGGCTAGTTCAGTTCTAGTTTTTTTAAGCATAAAACATTTTTAAAGCATGTATTTAATATCTGTGTACTATACTCCATATATCTTTTTTTTTTTTTTTTTAAGGTGGCTGGAATAACAACCTAATGCCAGCCAGTTCAAGTACATCTTCAGGAAGCTGATGGCCCGGTGTGGGGTTGTTAAACCATGCAGAGGCAATGTGACAGCACAGGATGACACAGAGTCCCTCCCAGCTGTCATTGTCACCTCTACAAGCCTGTCAGCTGTAGATATGTCCTCTGCAACAAATGAATAAATAGACTTTTGTGTAATTATTCCATATTTTGTGTAGTAATTCTATATCAGAACCCCTGATATACAATCCAAATAGTCTACAAGAAACTTCAGAGTGTTACCAAGAGGTTACCACACAGTAAGCCTTTATTATGTAGCCTATGTCTATGTTTTGGGTAACCAAAAGTCCTATGGGGAGTTTCTATAGGGCATTTTACAAAACGCATGAGCATACCTTGGCAAATCAATGGTCTAAAGTACTCATATTTCATTCTATATGGATCTGCTTTTGTACACAGCTTTACAAGACCTGGTGCTTGGACTCAGTTGTGTTTCTAAAGTCATATCAAGAGACCTAGAAGCTGAAATGTGGTCAGATGAGATGCTTGTTATCCAACAGAAAGAAAAACAATATTCTAGCCTCTATAACTCTGTGCAAGTACTTCACATAATTATTCTGATTGTTTCCTAAGAAACTACAGGGTCTCAGTTTTCTAAAGAGGTCAGGCATTTGATGGTAGGCAAAAATAGCTGGGAACAGTGATCTCTGAAGTAGGCGCAGTGCAATGTCAAGGGAAAAGCCTAGTAAATGGCCCAATCCTCAAGAAGTTAAAATAAACATAATAATTCAAATTATTTTATTATAATATTAACATTATAAAAGTGTGTGTGTGTGTGTGTATATATATATATATATATATATATATATATATATATATATATATATATATATATATATATATATATATATATATATATATATTCATTCATTCCTTGGGCGTGTGTATATTCATTGCATCTCTATGTTCTGTTCAATGTTATTTTCATATGGAAGTCCATGGTTATAATTATTCATAAGTATGCAGTGTCATAAGTATATCTCTGACGTTTATAACAAACTAGACTGTTTAAAAATCGGTAGAAAATTTAGCAAGTTATGGTTATTTAAAAAGTACATGCACCATTAAAACACAATGTTACGAGTGAGCAAGCTGCCTGTCACAAGATGGCCGCCAGTTGCGGACGTCGACCTCCATTGGCCGACAGCGCGGACGAGACATCTAGCCTTTCTTATGTATGTCTATGGAGCCAACCCCTACTTCCTATTTGGCACAGACCCGGAAGCGGGCTTGCTATGTCCAGCCCTTATACCGTCAATGATTTCTGTCTAAGCTCAGTGAAGGCATGTTCCATTTGGCCTTCATTATGAAACAGTTTAAATGCTCTATGCACCAAGTATTAGGTCAGCACTACTACTGTTCCTTTAGCTCTGTTATTATCTCATAAGTTATTTAACATATTATGTGCTCTAAAACGTTTTCACATTATTGTTTGACTGATCTGTCAATAATATACAGTCAATAAGTCATTGCTGATATTATTGTGATGGTTCTGAGCTAACCTTTGACTCATAGCATGGCAAAAATAAAGCAACCAAAGTATATACATAACATGATATGTATTCATTTGTAAAAGGGAGACAGAGTTAGGTTGCTCTGGTTGTAAAGAAATGTTACATGTATTTTAAAAAAGACTTCTAAAGACAGTAAGTCCAGTGGAATACTTTAAGTAAATTTAATTAGTTTTTGAGTAAACTGATTTACTTACATTTTAATGACAATGTTTTTTTTTTTTTTACTTTTTTCAAGTTTTATGACCATTTTTATGACCCAGTTTTTTCCATTGTATATGCTGTTAGGATGTCACTGTCAGTAAATAATTTGTAAGACACTGTTTTTGTTTTTTACCTTATCAGAAAAGTATAATGAACTGCTTTTAATATGTAGAGATTTGACTAATTAACAAGATACAGAGGCTGTAATTATGCAATAGTTTTTTTTAACTAGCATTGACTTAAGAGAGTGGGCCTCATTCACAAATATTTCCTTCTAAGAGAAGACTTGAATATTGTTCTTTTCTGTGTACAAAGCTCAGTGAAGGCATGTTCCTCTTGGCCCTCATTATGAAACAGTTTAAACGCTTAGGAAATGAGCGTCACTCAACTAAAGCCTTGTTTACACGTTACAGGTGACCCACTTCGGGACTAGGGGTCCCAAGTGGGTTTGCGATACGCTTTGGGAGGTGCATACTTCTTCAACACTGCAGTCAGCTGCTTGGAGTCTCTAAATTATTGGTATTTGGAGCAGAGATATAAATACATTTTTTTGGTTTATTAATTTAATGTTCACAATGTAAACACAGTAAATGTCATCTGCTGCAGCTGTACCTCCAACTTCTCACTGCCATACCCGTAGCTCTTTTCTTATTAATAACGCATTCAAGTTTCAAACATCTGCTTCAAATACATCTCATTTCTCAAATACAGAGTCTTTAGCGACACTTCAATGACGTCATTGTTTATGTTGCAGGTGCCGCTCTTATGGACACAGCAGGGTGGAAACGCATGCCTCTTGAAGGGGTTACCAGTAAAACGTATAGCGGTTCTATAACAACTGTAGCTGTTGAAAACATGTAATAAATATAAAAGTTGTTGTTTATGATTGACGCCAACAATCGCACTTTAATATATTGAAATGTTTTTGCAGGGTCCATTATTTTATATTAAATATACAGTGTTTATTTACAGAACATAGGAAATAGTCGGTCCACATTAGTCCATGACTGGTGGTTTTAGGAGTTTGCTCCAGTGCGGGGGCCTCTGATGATATGGATTCGGGCTTCATCGTCCAGTTCATCCATGATTTTCTCCTGTCTGACTGACATGATAGTGTAGCTAACTGAAAATCAAGAAGTTAAAGAATACACAGTAACGCAGCCTCTATTTGCAGTATCAGTCCTGGTGTAATTCTTGTGTTGCATATTCTAATAACCCTTTATATAGCATTTATATATGTAATAGGTTTTAAACAATATAATTTAACCTATAAAATCTCAATAATTAATCATCTAAGAATGACTGATACATCCCCAATCTTAGCACTCCCTAATACATGCACCTCAATGTGGATGTCTGAATAAGGAAACTTCTAAACTTCTTTTAGATCTATGACCACACATTTAAATGGATGTTTATAATTTTGTGTTTTACATGTTGGATGTGAAAAATCACTTTAATAGCCCCATTTATAGAATTTTGTGGTTTTGTTTCTGTGGTGTCGCTGTAGGTAATAAAATAAGCTATAGGCCTACGGTATTTTTAAGCTCTAGAACGCTAAGAGAACAACATTTACAAAATATCTATTCCTTTAATATGCCAAAGGCTATTTAATTAAAGTCTATACTACGATTGTCTGTGAAGGTTCTCATTCATCCAGGACATCTTGAAGCAAAGGTTTGAGCAAAAGCATCTAGACTCAGTTTTCAAGGTGAAGACGTTTCGTCTCTAATTTAAGAGACTTTATCAATTCTGAGACCACATACATATGCATTTGATCTCAGAATTGATAAAGTCTCTTGGAATTAGAGAGTTGAAACGTCTTCACCTTGAAAACTGAGTCTAGATGCTTTTACTCAAACCTTTATACTACGATTGTTTAATAAGGCCAAAAAAGCTCATTTAAGTACCACTGTCTCCCAATAAAGCTTTATTTATTTTGCCAAATAACGCAACTAACACAAAATCTTCCAATACAAATCAATACAGTACAAATTCATGTGTAATATTTCGTGGGCAGTGATAAAAGAGCACAAGGGGGGAATACATAATAATAATTACTTTGTGGAGGTATGTACAGTATTCCTCCACCTCCTAAATCAGGACTGGGACCTATTTGAATGAATCCGACACCTCTTTATTTTATTTTTTTCAGGAAAAGTTTCTTAAGGTAAAAGCTCATGTGGCTTATTTTTAAACATTATTAACTCCGATTTATAACTTGGAAATTGGCCATTACTTTGTTAAGATGTCATCATTTAGAAACATAATGCTAAAATGCATTCTTCATAGGAACACATGTTCCTTTACCTTTTTGTCCTTCTCGATGCTGGAGTAATACTTCCCCTAAATATTCTCACTGTGTCCCCCACCTCCATCAAAAAAATAAAGCACTGCATATAATCACTGAAGGATACAAATGCCGACCACAAACGCACCGATAGCGAGGCCGGTCAGCCGGTTACGGCGGCGTAAACGACCCGCATTCTTCTGCCAGTAGTCCAGCTCTTTTCGGCGGCCCTGAAGATGTAGCTCTGCCGCAGCTGGTAAAGATTTGGAGGACGCTTGAGTCTCCTTCTCAGCCATGACTTGTTTAGGCAATCAGCTGCTTGAACTAGGAACAGGAAATTCTTCTTCTTCTTCTCTCTTAAAGGAACAGGAAATATGTTTCATTTTGGAACAAATACCGCCACCGACTGTTATGGGCTGTGTTTTCCACATGAATCCCTAAATCCCTCAATCACTATTTAGTGTTGCACTATAAAGAAGACTATATAGAGCACTCTATTAATGAGCGGTTTCTGACACTAACTTTTACATGGCTGGTTTTCTGTCGCCGATAATCACGTGACTCTAGTGTAGGCCTTGTGTTCGAAAAACTCAGCTGAGTTCTGCTGATAATGGACTTCTGTAATATATCTGAATACTTTAGTGGTATAAGTATTAATATAAATAATTGTATGTGTTTTATTTAATAACT
The DNA here is from genome assembly GCA_024349245.1 of Neodontobutis hainanensis. Classification (NCBI taxonomy): domain Eukaryota; kingdom Metazoa; phylum Chordata; class Actinopteri; order Gobiiformes; family Odontobutidae; genus Neodontobutis; species Neodontobutis hainanensis. Next base: position 1,151,790 of record JALDNG010000029.1, read on the forward strand.
CTTGTTCTATTAATGACCGAAACTGACTGGATTATTGCAGCTCTTTAATGCCTCAAGAGGAAAGCTCTCATATGTCAATCTGTATGACTTAAGGTAAGCTAACGTTATTTAACATAGTAACGGTTTATTAATAACAAATTATGACGGATTACGTTTCTACAAAAAGTAAAACTCCTCTTCTTCTGCAATTCGCAAAGCATTATGGTAAATTTGACTGTCTAGTGACCACCACGGCTTACTACCTAATGCATTGTGGGAAACTTAGAGTGGGATACATTTCAGTCACTAGACATTCGGACACCACTAAATAATGGCGTGATCACTATATAGTGTGTTGATTCGGACACAAGCATGAAGTGGAAATGTAATTTAACTGTTTCTATGTTTGGGAAAAACTAAAATCTAATATATTAAAAAGGTGGACTTGTTTAGCTACGTTTAATCAATTTCAGAGGCTAACTAACACCTATTAAGGTATTGACCATAGATCGTAAATAAAATTGACATCAATAATGTCATGTTAACGTAGCAGAACTACAGAACCCATAATGCAACGCGCCAATCAACTTCCGATGAGCGGGGTTAAAAGCTAATATGTTTTGCTGTTGCAGCTGTTTAGCTCTTCCAAGTGGAGACCCTTGGACTTTACAGTGACACTCATAATGGACGCGTTGTTCAGACACCGTTCACTCTACAAAGCCACGACTCCGCCATGGAAGGAGCAATACCGAAAGGTGGGAAAAGACCGAAACGTCTACGCTAACTATAACATGTTTATGGTACAGTGGTTTGAGCTTAAGCTAATGCTGAATTGCTGTTCCGTCTCTGTCAGCGTTGTGTCGACAGATTGAAAAACAGCCGGTCCAAACTGCTGGAGCGGTACCGACAGATGGGTGAGGGCCCGCTAAAGAGCGGCTCCGGGGGCTCCATTATCGTCCAGGAGGTGATGGAGGAGGAGTGGAGCGCTCTGCAGGCAGAAAACCAACACGGACTGCCCACACTATGGGGCTCAGAAGACATGGCGGAGGTCGGTCTGCCTCACAAATAGTTTATAGTTCACACACTTTATAATGTAACAGTACAAAGTCCAAAGGAACTGACAACAATATGAAATTATATAATATTATTATTATTATATGATAAGATAAGTGATCAAGAGAGGAGGGAATAACCAAATATCGACTGTCATACATTTGTTTCTAACTTAAGATGGATTATATTTCTTAATATCCCATCCATTAGAACAGGACAATCGAACCAATATCTAATAAATTGCCAAACGGTCATCTCGAAGGTATTGTAAATAGACTTCCTGGGATTTATAATTTTATTGTGTGGCAATCTACATCAGAAAAAAAAATGGAAAGTTGTTGTGCAGGCTCCTTGTAAGGTTTCACGATCAATAATGGTAATTTGTAACTTAATTGTAGCACACAAATGACTGAAAATAATTCTCAGTTTTATAGCAGTGAAAGAAGTAAACTGTTAGAATATCTTTTTTTTAATTGATTAAAAAGGTATTCCATATGAAGCGGGGAAAATAAAAAACAGTCTAATGCAGACTCTAAACAGACTAAACACAGTGGATAAGTAGATCCTGCACTTGCACTACAGTGCACAAATGTCTAGTGCAATTGAGTTGAGGAATTATCTTAGTTTAACTAATACACTGGCTACGAAATATTTGTATATTGGTAAGTTATTTGGACACCACTTTGTAAAATGACATGACGTTATGCCTCTTGAGACAAAAAAATAATCAAAAGTTTTTTTTGTTTGTTTTTTTAATTATTATTATTATTTCTATAAAGTTTATATGATTTGTGACTAGGTATGGGTGGGCGATATGGAAAAAAGTTCATATCACAATTTTTCTAATTCAAAAATCACAAATAAAATTTTATCACAATTTATTTTCTTTATTTTGTACTATTGGTGTTATTGTGTTCTACTGCCTCTAGTAAAATGCATACAGCTTTTGTGCAAGTTACTGGCAATAAAAAAATATAAATTACACATAATTATATTAAATAAGTTTATGTACAGTATTTGAGAATGAAAAGGTGTCTAGAATCAGTTTTTTATCAGAGGCAGACAGTGTTGCTCTATGCATCAACTCATATATTCATGCAATTAATTTTATATTTTATAAATGGCATTATTCTTACACATGTCAAGGCAGAATCTGTTGACAGTAAAGTTTGAGAAGTTTCACACTAGTTTAAACCTGGTTTGATTCAGGTTTAGAAGGTGTCAGACAGAACTGTGTCCTCAGATGAGAGTTAAGCGTCTTATACAAATTAAACAAGTGTTAAAAATCTCAATGCTCATTTTAATTTTATTTAGCGACAGTTGGAGTCGAGGTCACTTCAGGAGCTTTACTCACAAGCATGTGAGCGATTAACATCTTTAAAGGTGTCGCCATTAACGCTCTTAGTAATATATGTTGTCATTGTTTCATTTGTTCCAACTCTGAATGAGCATAATATGAAGGCTTTCAGTCGCTCATGCTTCTGCTTTGTCTTCACAGATGTTTGGTGTCACAAAGGAGTATGATGAACTGGGAGTGCTTGAGGAAATTCAGCAGGAGCTTTTATCACATGGTATCCATTTATTTATTAGAAGTCCTTTTGAAAAGGGCATGAGAACATTAACACTGATCTTATTCTACCTTCTGACTATAACAGAGATATCCATAATTGAAGAATATGAGAAAAATCTACAGTTTGAGCAGCAGTACATATCCGCTGTTGTGGAAGGGATGGATGAGGACTTGCAGCATATGATTTGCCCAATTTGTCACATGTAAGTATTCTACCCTGCAGAACTATATATTTAACAAAACTGTTTTACACAGTCGGCTTCTGACACGTTTATTATTTAACCTTAATCTGCTTCTTATGTCTTCCAGGAACAATTTGACCCTAAATACCCAGTTTATTTCCTGTCCTTGCGGCCTGCACATTGACACAAAGGTTTGGCTCTTAAACTTGTGTGTGTGTGTGTGTGTGTGTGTGTGTGTGTGTGTGTGTGTGTGTGTGTGTGTGTGTGTGTGTGTGTGTGTGTGTGTGTGTGTGTGTGTGTGTGTGTGTGTGTGTGTGTGTGTGTGTGTGTGTGTGTGTGTGTGTGTGTGTGTGTGTGTGTGTGTGTGTGTGTGTGTGTGTGTGTGTGTGTGTGTAAGTGATTAACCTTGTATATCTAATGTCTTCACTGCAGAACCGTAATATCAGTGCTGAGGTCTTAAGGCACCTCCTTGAGTCCAAAGTTTCTGAGCACATGGAGGACTGTCTTCACAACCCTATTTTTTCTGTGGCTCCTAATGCAGATAGTACTCCTAACTTGATGATAAGCTGCCAGGTATGACTCCCATCCAGTACTTGTTTTTAAATGTTTGAGTTATATTGACAATACAGTGCCTTGACTTGACCATATACAGTAAATACAGTATATGTCCTAATGTATCTTTTGTTTTCTTGCTTTCAGGCTTGTGACTACTTATCTATTGTCCTTTGAAAGTGACATCCACTTCGTGGATTAATTTGTGTGTATATTGTAAAATAAAGATTATATTTTTATATTTCCATGGTATTTAACCATTTCTCCTTATTGTTTTTTTATGTAAAGTGATGTTAACTGGCATAGCGTTTTAAATAACTCATCAGAAGCTTCTGATACACCAGTGAAAACTTGTATCACATTGCAAAACCATAAAAACATGTAAATATTATTTGTTATGTTATCCTGGCGCAGCCCAAACGTATACAAAGGAAACAAAGATGGGAACTGTGCATGTTGATGAACATACATGAGACACTGCCACATGAATGTAAACATGCCAGAGTGTAGCCTAAGGCTAATTTTCATCTATTGTCCCAAATTCTCACATTTATACACCAGAGCTGTGTCACTGGAGGCCAGGTGGGTTAAGAATCTTAAGGAAATTGTCAGTATGAACCACTAACCTTCCGGTTATGGAACAGCTGCTCTAACACTGAGCCACTGCACTCCAACATGAACATTGTTTAATGGCTTTTTTTGCCCATACAGTTAAATTTTAGGCTACAAATGAGTCACAGCAGTTGCATTGTAGCAAAACCACCCTAATCTGGACCTCAGTATTTTATTTATTTTACAATAGAGTTACAGTGGTCAAAAGCAAATCAATCTATTAAGCAGGTGAAAAGTGAAAAAGGGGTTTATTTGGCAATGACCATGATATTATGGCATTGCCAATAATTCAGTATTTACAGTGAAAGTCGGTAAACATGTCCAATGTCCGCCATAGACATGATTTCACTATAATGCAGTAAGTAGATATTTATAATTTTATTTTACACATGCTTTAATTACTATGGGAGCCATTTGTATTTTTAGATTGCTTTTTGGAGCAAATTTTCTGGACCTCACCTCATTCTAAACACCTGCTACTGCTCTGTATACAGCACCCTGACGAGTGGGTGAACCCTTTACCTCAAATGACAGTCGTCATTTATATTCTGTACACATACCGGCTTTATGGCAGTGTGTGCGCTTCTAGGACAGAAATAGCTTCGTGCTGCCTGTAGAGGACGGCATTGACCAGCCATGTGAGCGACTTGAGCGGAAAACAGGCGGCAGAGCGGAGCGGTAGACGGCAGAGGAAAGATGGCAGCCGCGGCAGTGGCTGAGTTTCAGAGAGCGCAGTCTCTTATTGGAACAGACCGGAATGCCTCTATTGATATCCTACACTCAATAGGTATGTACTGATGAATGCTATAAATGCAAGGTGCAGGCGGTGTCACTTAAAGAATGGCTTTGAAAACACGTCGCTTTTCGTTAGCGGCTAAGCTAAGTTGCGTGAGTTAGCCCCGTGCTTCTTTTCTCCCTGCTTCTACAGTGAGTCAGCAGCAGTTTTCTAGCCGGCTAGCTCCAATGCTAGCGACCTAGGCTTCATTCATTTGAAAGCAACTTGGTGACAGCTGAGTTAGCCAGTTCACGTTAGCCATGAGAATGTTCTTTTAGCTGGAATTCCGTGTCAAGAATAAGGCCGACCAGGAAATACTTTGAAACCAGTGGCATTGCCAAGTTACATTATGGCTACATACTTTGTTACGGCATTCAGACGATGTCGGTGTACAACACACTATGTATATGGCTTATGAACTTGGCTGATTAGTTGTTTGATTTGCTTAAATGTTCAATTCAAGTATTTCTAGCTTTTGGGCTTCTTGGCGTTTGTTTTAACAATTTGCAATCTTGCGTCAAAAGAGTGACTGTTTGACTGTGTTAGCATGTTTTGACTTGTGTGCGTTTAGTGAAGCGGGACATTCAGGAGAGCGATGAGGAGGCGGTGCGGATTAAAGAACAGAGCATCCTGGAGCTGGGAGGGCTGCTTGCTAAGACAGGACAGGCAGCAGGTAACACTTCAAAAGTGCATTTACAACACAATTTACTCACAAAATATGCTTCAAGCTCCTTTTATTTTCTGTCTCACTTTCAGAGCTCGGGGGTCTCCTGAAGTATGTGCGCCCCTTCCTCAACTCCATCTCCAAAGCCAAGGCGGCCCGGCTGGTGCGCTCGCTCCTGGACATGTTCCTGGACATGGAGGCTGCCACGGGACAGGAGGTGGAGCTGTGCCTGGAGTGCATCGAGTGGGCCAAGGCTGAGAAGAGGACCTTCCTCCGACAAGCTCTGGAGGTGAGACTTAGACATAGAACACCAGTGAGTAATGCACAATCCTTTCATGTTTGCACAAGGGACCCTAAAAAGACTTTTGACACATCGAGCACGTGAAGTCAATTGAATGTTATCCAAAAATATCACACTGTTGTTGTAAATACAACATAAGCAAATGTGTGCGGTGCATAATAGTTGTAATAGTCAAACAGAACTTTGAAATAGATAAATTAAATCTTTTTAAATTAACAGTCGCATAGTCTAGTCACATTTTTGTTAATTGCCTATTCTTTCACTTGGCGTCTGAATATTAATTTAAACTTTATATGATCTGTCACCAAAGGTCATTGTAACATCTTCATTCAAGTTTTTTGTCATTTGTTTTTCTTTTTCTCACGTAAGCTCATTTGATAAAAACAGCATGTTATGGGAGAAGTGTTCATACTGTGATTAAACCAGTTTTTGCTTCCCTTGTTCTTTATTCAATCATTGCTTCAGAGTAATCTTTTTAACATAAAGTCTTATTCACTTATTTTAATGGTTTGTTACACCCTACATGTGTAACATAAGGATTTTTGTTTCCTTAGGCTCGACTCATCTCTCTGTATTTTGACACAAAGTGCTACCCGGAGGCTCTACAACTTGGTAAGTAGTTAATGTCACACACACACACACACATAAACATACATACTTGCCTTTGGACAGAGACTTATATGAAAGCTGACTTCTCGTAGGCTCCCAGCTGCTGCAGGAGTTGAAAAAGATGGATGACAAAGCCCTGCTGGTGGAGGTCCAGCTGCTGGAGAGTAAGACGTACCACGCGCTCAGTAACCTGCCCAAGGCCCACGCTGCTCTCACCTCAGCCAGGACGACCGCCAACGCCATCTACTGCCCGCCCAAACTACAAGCAGCGTTGGACATGCAGTCAGGTACAGAGCACGACAGGGGTCTTTGTTACTCTTTGGACATCACTACAGCTTAATCCAAATATTTGATAAGATAGTTCCTAAGCCTATTCCTTGCCCTTTGTGAACAACCCCATGAGGTCAACAGAAGGCATGTTGGAGGTTTCTTACAAAGGAGTGGTGTTTAAAGATTTCTGACTGCTCTAACCTCAACAGCAGAAGCAGAAGATCTCTTTGTAACAATCTGACTTTCTTTTTTATCAACTTTATTTAGTAGCGCTCCCATTTCTCTCACAGTAACCACAGTCAAACGAATCCCCTTGTCTGTGACACTATTGAGGCAGATATACACTTTTCTCAGTGTATAAGCAGCACAGAACACGCTCATGTGAGCAGCTGAATGACCTGTTTCTGTTTTATGTGCAGGGATAATCCACGCAGCTGAAGATAAGGACTGGAAGACTGCCTACTCCTACTTCTACGAGGCCTTCGAGGGTTACGACTCCATCGACAGCCCCCGAGCCGTCACAGCCCTCAAATATATGCTGCTCTGCAAGATCATGCTCAATGTGTGAGTACCACAACAGGAATGATCACTGTCATAACATTTTTAGTGATAGGACTGTTGATAAATGTTAAGAGGATGTTTGCCTTGGCAGTTTGGTTTGAAGCCTAGCCTCAGACGCTACGTAAATGATTGTCAGTTATCAATTTAGTTTGGTAAACCCTGAGGATTGTGTTTCTACATGAGTAGTAATAAAATGTTTTAATGCGCATGCATTATTATTGACTAGTGACATAGTGTGGGCTCCAGTCAGACGATTTAGCAGCCCCTTAAAGTCTCAATGAGAAAATATAGCGACATATAGTGACAACCTCCTCCACATCTCTTTTTGCCTCGGTTTAATGGGACAGAATAAAAAAAAGTTATTGAATAATTGAACATCAAAGACCACAAGATACTCTAATAATAATAATAATAATAATAATAATAATAATAATAATAATAAAAATAGAAAAGCATCTGGAAATTTCAATTTCCCCTCAAATTAAACAATTACATAAACAGTTATGCTGTGGGGAAAAAATAAGCAACGTACAAAACATTTTAAAAACGTGATAATATTTCATAATATTATTTACTCTCACGTTGTCAAAAATAAGAAATTAGTCATTTAATCTATAAAAATAAGTTAAAGGTTGCCATTATTTATTTTTTTTTTATTTTTTTTGTCTTGGAATATTTTGACATTCCTTTGCTACTCTCATTTTAAGTGTACCTTCTAGTAATGCTACCACAGTGTCACAACCACAGTTGAGGTGTTACCAAAGTGTCACTCTGGGATGCTTTGTCTCCTTTTGACAATGGAACTATCTCCTGAAGCTCTACTCCAGTAAAAACGTGTGCCTATAGCAACCTGTGTAGTTTTTCAGTTCACTCACCATTGATGCTAGTACTTTGTGAACTAAAATTAGTTCAGTGTAGGTGGAAGCTTGTTTCACTGGGAGTAAAATGTGTGTTGTGTGTTTCAGGCCTGAAGACGTACAGGCGCTTGTCAGTGGAAAGCTGGCTCTGCGGTATGCTGGCAGAGAGGTATCGTTCTTCATCTTAATAAATAAACTTGTGGCGCTTGTGCAATAGAAGAGTTGACAAATAACTGTTCTTTTGTTATCAGGGTTTATCATTGGAAGTGACTTGGGGTACCACAATAATTTATCCCCTCTGTCTTTTCTTTTCTGTCCACAGACGGACTCACTGAAATGTGTAGCAATGGCCAGTAAAAACCGGTCACTCGCAGACTTGGAAAAGGTATGTGTTTAGAATTGTCTCTCTCACAGTCTGATATAAGCTATATAATGTAAATTTTTTTCATCTCTCCTGTAGGCACTTGCAGAGTACAAAGCCGAGCTGAGGGATGACCCCATCATCAGTACACATCTGACCACGCTGTATGACAACCTGCTGGAGCAGAACCTGATCAGGGTTATCGAGCCGTTCTCCAGAGTGCAGGTAACTCTCAAGATAAACACAGTATCAGAACTGTGTGATCGGGGACAACCCAAATAAGCACAGTTGGTAGGTTAATGTGTCATAGACATTTAGGCAAATAATGCAAGAAAGTTAAAATAATCAGATTCTTATAAAAGGCAGCAAATTCTTTTACACCTTTTTTTCAACATGTCCTTTATTTTTGTTTGTCTGAGCTGAAATTGCAAAGTAATTTCATAGGTAACATTTAATTGGGGTTACAGGTTCTGGTCAGCTAGTTGGCATCTAATTAAGGGTGCATTCACACTTTCCTTGTTTGATTTGATTCAAAAAGACTGGTGCAGTTGCGTCAATGTGAACGCTCCGTGACCCCTCGAAAAGAGAGGGCTCGGAGTGCTTCCAAGTGAACTCTGATACAGATTGAAGTGTGAACCTCAAGTGGACCATAAACAAGCTCAAACAAACAGTTTCCCCAAGGTTTGAAAAGAAAACTAATCAAAATATTGTCCAACTAAATCAAATAAGAGGTCAAATGTGAAGCACTGAGAAGCTAAAAAATAACATGCCTTCTTTGCATTTGTGCTAACAGCACCATCTAGTGTCTTTAAAAAAAAAAAATAATCATGTTTTTCCGTTTGGTTTAAAAGTCCTGCCGTGAATCCTCAGCGGACCAGGGCTTTTTGCTGACAAACTAAACTAAACTTCTTTCTGTTTTGGTGCGGACTACAAGTGTGAACACACCATAAAATTTAATTTGTAATATGGTTGTTTCTCTTACTTTTAGGCAACTGAATACTGTTGGCTTTACTGTTAACAGGGTATCCGCAGATCCTTAAAGAGTCTTAAAAGGTATTAAATTCCATAATGTAAAAAAAAGGCCCATTAAAATGTCTTAAATCCATGTTTCAAAGGTCTTATAAATGAACCGACAATGTAAAGAACATTTTATTAAAATTTTTTAAATAATGTAACCTTAAGTTTTTGTCACGCTAAACAAAATAGGCGGAACCAACTAACAAATTACATGTTCACAGCATGGTTAAGACCAGTACGTGTATTGTGCAAGAAAGTTTTAAAACTCGGAACATTGGGAATAAAAGCTTTGGAGACCCACATGCAGTGTGGAAAAAACACAAAGCAGCTGCGTAAACTATCCTATCCTATTCTGTTCCGTCGTGCCCACCACCTCAGCACCACAGAGCGCTGCTCCAAATTTTTTGCTATGATATTGGTCTTAAGTTTAATTTTAGATGGTATTAAAATGTCTTTAAAAGCTTAAATCTAAATCTCAGAAACCTGCAGATACCCTGTGTTAGTGAATGAACCACTGCCCCAGTGCTGACCAGGCATTGGTGGCCAAAGCAAAACTCCTAATGAACAACATAAATCCAAGCAACGTTACTTTTTTGGTGGCTCTGAACACAAAAAAAAGACCTAAAACATGTTAGCTCATATTCTCTTTGAGTCTACTGAAACGACGTGGGGAAATTTTTAGTTGAACTAAGGTTTTCTATTGGTTAGAGACTTGGTATTCAGTTAATGTTTAGATTTTTTTCACTTGTTAAAGGCAAAAGATGTTTGATGGGTTTCTGTCCTTATTTTGATCTATTTATTTATTTATTCTTTTATTTATACAGATATCACACATCTCTTCTCTCATCAAGCTTTCTAAGGTAATGCTGGTTAATAATAAAAAAAAATTGATTTGATGAGTTGATTTGTTAAAATAATAAATCTAAACTTTGGTTGTGTTTGCAGGGAGATGTGGAGAGAAAATTATCACAGATGATCCTGGATGAAAAATTTCATGGTAGTTGTTTTTTTTTTTTTTTTTTTTTTTATTATTAATTGCTGTGCATATGCATTATTATGTAATATTCAAATTGAAGAGTGCTTTGTTCCCCTCATCATGACCAACTCCCTACAGGTATTTTGGACCAAGGTGAAGGTGTGCTGATTGTTTTTGAGGAGCCTGTGGTGGACAAAACCTATGAGGCAGCTTTGGAGACCATCCAGAACATGAGCAAAGTGGTGGACTCGCTGTACAACAAAGCCAAGAAGCTCTCATAAGGTTAGTCCTGATAGTTTGGCATTAGCCCTAGCTGGGAATACTGTGTTTGCTGATTCTGTTTAATTACAGATGGTTTGTTGTGCGTCATTATCTAAATATAAACCTTTCTTGTCTTATGTGTCCGTAGAGGGTGAGAATTATTCATTCCTCCAGCTGGGAGCGGCGTTGGCCAGTTGGACGACTTCTGCTCACCGCTCACTTGGAACACCAGAGGGGGGGGAAGAAGCGGGGGATGACGAGATCACAAACACTGTCTAACCCAGCAAGCAAATAAACCAGCGGATATACAGCAGTGACGTCTGCAGGAGACTCTGCTCTCCTTCTGGTCCTCCCTCTGCTCTCCCTCCCTCTTCTTTTCACTGTCTCCTCCTCACAGTCTAACTGAGGTCGACCTGATGCTAAGAGTGCCTCCATCTGGACAAACCCAGGCACGGCACCACTCTTTTTTTTTGTTCTCTTCTTTTTTTTATTTTCCACCTTTCTGTGTGGGACAGGCTTCCCTTTCTCTCTATTCTTTCTCTGTATCTCTGCGCTGGCCATCAGGGAAATCTTGTAAAATACCAATAAAGATGCATATACAGTACTTGTACACGTGTAATATACAAGATTAAAAAGTTGGTCTGTTCTTGGAGTGTAAGTAAGGGTTAATGAGTTGGTGGCTCTGTCCGTCACACTAGATTCTTCTAGTCCTGTTTAAATTGCCAACTAAAACTGAATGTTTATAATCCACCAACTACCTTCCTGTAATTTTTCACTCTCACCCAGACTTTCATTTGTCTTAATCCTGTTTTACAAAGCATTCTTAAAATTTTGGACCAGACACTCGGGACCATGCCACCAGGAAGACGTATGCACCCCTCATGCCCTCTGACTGTCCAGTTCCTGTTTGTATATAACATTGGCAAGCACCTCTGTTCAACAAGGACTGACATACTCGCACTGTCTCCCTCTTTTTTTTTTTTTTTTTTTTTTCTTTTTTTACAAATCAAAGTGCAGAGTAAAGCTTGCCTCTGGGAGTGTTGTCAGTCACACCAAGTGCTTTTGATGCTAAACTATGGAGAACTTGTGTTGACATGTGATTGGACGCTTGTGAAGAAAAAGGGCAAAAAAGAAGAAAATCAACTTGTACATTAAGTATTTTGAAAGGACTCAATGGTTTACCTTCTATAACATCGATAAATGCAAATAAAATGATTCAAGATTCGAGCTGTTACTTTGGAAAGTGGAATGACAATGACTATTGTTTTAAAAGAATAGAGCTATTTTCATAAATGGCCTTTATGTGAGTGAGTACACTTTAAGAATGGTTGCATTTATCAACACCTCATAGAAGTGTAATTGAGTGACATTATGTATCCTCAGAGCATCAGCAAATTACACCAGAAAACTCAAGCTTAATTAAGTTGCAACTCTAATCTAATCGTACGCTTTAGAGTGATATAACGGGCTACCCAGGACGGCACTTTCTGAGTATGTCAATATCTCTGCCGTACACCACATTGACAAAATGTAGAAATGTTTCAGTAGTTCCATCCAAACTTAAGACACATTTCCTATTAATAGCTGTGAAATGTTTTATTGTATAGCAACCCATAACATTCTTTCAGTCTGAAACCTATTCCTACTCGCATTGGCATATCCTACATTACTCTTTTCATTGGCCAACATCCTTGTTTCATTTACCAATTTAGTGTTTGTTAATGTTACTTTGATTCGCAGATTCACTTTGAAAAAACTGTTACAACAGTTTGTTTCTTCATATCAGCCGCACTCTGGTTATGTCAAATAAATTGTTGCTGTGATTGGCTAAAACAAGTCTTGTGGTAGGCGGATACTAGTCGGTGCTTAATCAAACACAAAGTTGTCAACAGAAGGGGCCTCACTAGTTTAAATGCTTTGAACAGGAGCCGTCCCAGATGGTGCTGTGAGCAGTTCTATCTGGAAGAGTCAGGTTCGGCTACAACTGAACACAAAAAAAAAAGTCTTGTGAATTACATGGTTGTTAATGAAGGAGTGCTGTCCAAAAACATTATGTCCCATCCTAACTTTTAACCCAGACCAAGTTCCAAATTTGTATTTTTAGTATATAAAAAGCTGTTATATACTTGTGTACTTGTATACGTTATTAGATTTTTTTCTAATAAGTATGTAATTGACTAATAGCAAAATCTCCCTGGTTTTGAGAATTTGAATTACTATAGCGTGGGGAATAATTAAAATCCTTTTTTATTTTTCATGCATTGTCTTCTACTTGGTCTCATTGGAGCCTATCCCAGCAGCTTTGGGCCTTAGGCGGGGTACACCCTGGTCAGTGACATTCACTCAACCTTCTTGTGAGGCCTACCATGTAGAAAATAATAACGAATGACAACATCAAAAAACTGTTCATGTCCGATGACCTGAAAAAAGTATGAAGAGTTTTTCTAACTTTTGTTGTTGCCCTAATTTGATGAACAGGTTTTTAGTCAGGTTGGACCCAAGCCGGAACCCAGATCCAGTTGGGTTTCTGTCAGGTGTGCCACTGACAAAAAAACACTATCATTTATCAAATGGCTGACTTTGAGCTTGTTCTGGTTTGACTAAAGCAGCCTAGAGAAACAAGACATTACAGTTTGTTGAGTCATTGCCCTCTGGTGGTTAAATGCGGTTGATATTAAGTAACCTTATCTTAGTCTTTTTTTCTTAGGTTTGAACGGAACAGATACTTATCTACTCAGACCCACACCGTGTTCCTGAAGTGGATCCCTTGGGGCTTCTGTCTAAAGTTTACAGTGGGCTCTGAGTGCCCCAGGACCACGTAAACACATGTCAAGAAGGTAAAGCTATGTGAGTCAAGCTTGATGAAGGCTGTACATTTGAACGAGAGACCTCTAACAAAATGCTAGATTTTACAACACGTCTGACTTTAGGCTATTTCTTTAAATTTAAACAGAAAAAAATAATAAGTTGAACTTGAAGCAAAGCCTGGATAAAGTCTGGGGCCTGTTGCCAAGAGTTTAGAGGAGGCGTAGTGGAGGTTTGTGTGGGAAGAAGCGCGGAGCCAGACAGGCGACAGTCTGCGCTGCGTTGGCCTCGGGGCAGAGGTAGGGAGCAGGGGAACAGCCAATGAGAAAAAGCCGTTACCTCCCTCTCTCCTGGTCGGCCTGGTTCGGCTCGGCGCGCCCTGTAATTAGCAGCTCCAGTTGGGTTGGGCGCCGCCACCGTGGACAGCGTCGAGGCGCTTTGGGAAACACATCCACACTGTGCCGTACACTTCTCCAGAGCGCAGTAAAACATGAACGGGCAGCCGTCACCTGTCTACGAGGACAAGAAGCCCTCCCTACCCGGGGTTGGCAGCGCCATCTCGGCTGCTAAGGATTCCCCCACGGTGCCGGAGTCCTCTGGAGCGGATTTCTACAGCAGCCAGAGCGCGCAGGACTTCTACCCCACCGCGCAGCAGGCGTACACGGCCCAGCACATGAACCCGTACGCGTACCACCACTACAACCTAAACGGCATGACCCATGCCTCTGGGTATCCCGTGGGTAAAACAGAATACCCGTACCCCCATGCAGCGTACAGGGAGCACGGTGCGTTCAGCAGGGACGTCCAGGACAGCGGTGAGTACAGTCCACTGAGATTTACTTAAGGGCATTTCAGTCTTAGTCTTAAGAGTGTTTTGGGTCCGGGAATGAGTCAGACCGCACTGACCAGCTGAGGTTCTGGTGGATAGGCTCATGTCTCGCCAAACTGTACCAAGCCAGTAATTGTCCGGGAGCTTTACGCTTTACGCACAAGTACACTTCTCCGATGTCCTTTATGTTCCAGACTTTTACACAAGTCATCTTTGGTTTTTTATCCTACATTCGTGCTTCTTTGGTTCTTTGCTAAGTCAGTAAAGTGGAAATAAATGCCAACCTATTTGCTTTGGGGGTGCTTTATGAGACTGAATACTATCTTCTCTACTTGTAAAAAAGAAAAGAGAAATGCCACTCCAATATATATTTTTTTTTTTGCTGAACACCTTAAAGCTGGGTTAGGCAATTTGCACCAGGGTAACTTTTTGTCACTATACCATCAATATTGCTATAAGTCTTAAAGCTAGGGTAGGCAATTTTAAATGCAGCGTAATAAAAAATTATACAAAATATAATATAATATATAAAAAATATATATATATAAAAAAATTACACATTTAAAGGGACAATACGTAACTTTTTTTATCCAAAAATGTACAACCTCAAAATCATTACATAATGTTTCCTCAAAGTCATTTTGATCCTGCTTGACCTAAAAAGAAGAAGCACCCTTTTTTTAGACCCTACTCTGCATACCAGGTAGGCTACTTTGTACCTCGAGATGACGGGGCATGCTAAAGTACAGGGGTGGAAATGGTTTTGGACACCCTCAAAACTTTACACAATCATGAAATATTTGTGGAGAAATCTTATTTGTGTTTCAAAAGGCTGCATTAGACAGACACGAACAAATACAAATTATATTTTTTGTTTATTGTTAGACAAACGTACAAAACTAAATTCTTGTCAGTTCTAAACATTGTCGGTATCAAAGTCAACAAATAACAAAGAATGCGTTCAAAAAATAAATAAATCATCACATCGTCAAATTAATTCTCTTGAAGACTTGAAGAAAGATTCGTAATGTAATATTTGGGATGTCAAAAAACTTTTTTCCACCACTGTATACTGAGAACACACCACATCAATACAATTTTATTTACATAACATGAGCCCCCTAGTGGTCACAAATCCTGTGGTGTTGCTTTAAGATGAGTAGACATTTTATATTTAGTGCATCCAAAAGAACAGAAAGTTCACTAAATTATTATATTACACATCATTAAAGTGTTGTACCTCTTAGGCATACTTAAACATATTGTGTACTACACCTTTAAGCACATTAATTTATAAAGTATTTCCATAAAACAACATTCAAATCTATTCTCTGCACAAACAGCAGAAGAGCAGCACCTAATTGAAGTTGTCCATCTCATTTTATTCATCATTATCTTTTAGCTTTTAGTTAAAATTAGCCTCCAATGGATCTGCTTTGTCCATTCAAATGTAAACTTAAAAGAAATCGGTTTATTTATGTATCCAGGAATCAATGGTAACACTTGACACTTAGACTTGGTGATGGTTTCTTTGAAGTCTGGCGAAAGTTAATGAAAACAAGTCAGTGTGGGGTTCCACGAAAGTTCATTTAAGGTCTTCGACCTTTTTAGTTTTTTTTGTGACGTTAAAACAAGTATGAGCCTTAAGGCCATTGGATGAAAGCCATTTCCTTCTTAATAACCTTTTAAACCTTTATTCATATTAACCAACATTAATAAAAAGGTGTGGCGCTAAATCAGTCAACATGATCAAATTTGTATTTGGATAGAATTACAAAGTTAAGACAAACTGGTGTTCAAACTGATTAAGAAGGGTTTTGTTTTGGTGTGTCTCTGTTATCAAATTGTCTGTGTATGCAAAAGTGGAGGGTAACAACAAACCAGCCCAACTGGTGCACCGTTTCTGAAATTCCAGTGGGGAGGTGACTTGTGGAAAGGGCCCCGGGGGACTTTGGCCTGCAGCCACGTACATCAGGTGTCACGACATGTCAGTCAACCTTGGCCTTTGAATCATCTAACAGTGTCAGCGTCTTATCACGCGAAGCTCCAGGCCACACCCACTGCCACGCTAATCTGCAATAATAGACAAATAAACAACAGTAGCTTTCTGACACAAAAGGCTCTAGGATTAATCTGTTTCAGGTTTGGCACATGCTAGAAAAAGACAGCTAATGTAAAGACTGTATGTAATGTAAACACTGTGATATTTGTAAGAATTACTGTGTTTTGATCAGACAGAAGAAAGTTTATCTCCGCATCTGGTACAACCACAAATATTCTGAAACTGAAGACAGAATGAACTTGTACCAAAGGAAAAAAAATAAAAACACTTGGCTTTATGAATCAGCAATAATTTAAGCACAATACAAACAAAGTCACGGCAAAAAATAAGTTTGAACAATGGAAGCTGGCTGTAGATTAATGGTATAATGTTTAGAATTTTTGTGTGAAATTCAATTAATGCTCATGTTATATACAATATATAAGTCAATGGAATGTCTTGCTGCCTGAATTTCACATCTTAATCAAGAGCAGAGACGTTTGTGTGTGTTGCTCTTAGCCAATCACAGCTGACAGAAAAAAAGAATAACATAACAAATATTTGACAAGAGTTTATTCAAGACATAATAACTGGAAAATCTGGATTTGTATTTGCCTCTGTGTTGACCATCGTTTGGTTTGTTTTTAATACATTTTATTTATCCAGGTGCTTCAGCTGAGTTCTGATTCTTATTTACAAAAACAAACTAGACAAGAGGCAGCAGCAGGATGCAAAAAAACTAATTCAACACCAAAATATGTTTATCTTTTACATTAAAACAAAACTTTGATACAGTCTTACACCTAAATGCAAATCATCTCAATATGTTCAGTGTGTACAATAACACTTATCCATAAAAGTTGGTGAGAATCATTGTGAAGATCCAGACCGGGAGTTACGTATAAGAGCAGGCCTTCAGGCTAAATGAGAAGCACCTATAAATCTCTGTCTCCCTCCTCGGCTGTGGGACACACTCAGACCAAAATTATAAGCTCTGAGTGCTGGCGGAATTTCTTTGAAATTTTGGGGTTGAAGCAGCCTCTGCTATTTTTGTCCTACAACTTCACACAAAGTGGCCTTTTGAAGCCTCGCTGTAAAAAAACAAACATTATTCAGAAAAAGAGCTTAACTTGAAGCAAAACTATGTAACCTATAACCTTATAATATATCACTTGGTCTTTAAATAATTTTGAAACCACACCATCTCACATAAACAAATCTTTCAATAACCCATCACATCAAAAAAAAAAAAATCCACTTTTTTAAGATATATATATTGCAACATCAGAGGTTAAAGTTGCAGTCTTATACATGCTCTGAAAAGTTACATAGTGTTACTTTAAGGACAAAAAAGCTGAAGTTTGTATTTTGTCCCACAGTGAAAGAGGAACCAGACATGGAGGTCCGGATGGTTAACGGAAAGCCCAAGAAGGTGAGGAAGCCCCGGACCATCTACTCGAGCTACCAGCTGGCCGTGCTGCAGAGGAGGTTCCAGACGGCGCAGTACCTGGCTCTCCCGGAGCGAGCCGAGCTGGCCGCACAGCTGGGCCTCACTCAGACTCAGGTACGACACGTGCACTGTAATACAATACAATAATAATATAATAATCTAGTGATATTATATAGAATATCAAAATAATTGTGTTGTTACAAAAAGCTCAAAGAAACTCAAGCATGTAGATATATTTTCAATAAATAAAGTAAATACAAATGTAAGTTTTTAAGATTTAGGAGGCATTAAGCTCTTTCTTGTATTTTTAATGCTGTATGCGCTGGTTTAATGCAATAAATGCTTTACCACAGCAGCAGGGCCCATACATCCAGCAGGCATTTTAGAAAAGTGATATTTTCACAGAACTGCACAACACAACTTACTCACCCAGGCCACTAGGAGGCGAAACATAATATGTCAACGTAATCCAACAATACTTTGGTAAAATTCCAAATGGGAAAGGAGCTGAGGCATCACCACATTTAGGAAAATCTGCATTTTACCTGTTGATAAACAAATTTATTGTCTGAACACTGGAAGGAGTTTTCAAAAAGGTTTTATTAAAACTACAGGAGGCAAAACGTAGAAAAGGTAATATTTTCAGAAGGCCACTTTTCTCTGTTCTTTTACATAAAAAAAAAAAAAAGATGCTGTTAAATCTTATTGTCCTATTTAGCAGATTAATATCTTGCACAAATTGTTTTGTTTTACCTGCCATCCTTCTTGAAAACCAATGTTTAAGTTTATTCCAAATACTGCTTTTATTGCACAAAAAAACATCTCAAGAAAGTGAAAAAAGTTGTGGAATTTTTGTTTTTAGATTTATTTTTTCAGGGGCAATATTTCAAAATGTAAATAAAATCACAGGTTATAGACATCGGCTTAACATAATTGGATAATACAAGGCAATAGAATACAACGTTATTATCCACACATTCTAATACAAATGAATGCAGTGTCTTTGTCTAGTTTACACAGTCACACGCTGATGATTTACAGTGTGACGAGGAATAATCTCCACTTGAGTGATAAAAGATAAAGCCTTGTGGCACAGGGTGTTTCTGCACGACACCTGTAAATAATTGTTGACTGTTCTGCTTGAGCACCATGTGTAAAGTCTGAAACGAGAGCACGGCTTGAGTCGGCGTTTAGCATGTGGCGCGTGTTTGCATTGTTTATATGGCAGATCGATGAACTGACAGAATAGCTCCCACATATCACTAGATTACCTTGAAAGTGCAGTCAACAATCTGAAGTTACCTTTGCTCAGACATGTCTGATACACCTTCGTATACAAATAAATCATTACTGGCAGTAGATTGTGTGAGTGGTGCACAGCTCAAAATCAGTATATCATATTGGTCTGATTATGTTGAATTGAGGGGCAACACCACTAAACACTTTACATAATAATCTTGAGCAAAAATGTAGTAACTAATTACAGTAGCTAGACTGGAAAATCCAGTTACAACCTACTATCGTTAACTCCCAGCAATTAATTGTGCTGTAAGTGACGCATTTTATTTGTGTTTATACACCTACTTTATTGAAAGCGGGTTGGGACAGGGTGTAGTGAGCCGTTTCAGAAAGTTTGTGTGCAGCATCATTAACAGCTTATGACTGGGCAGGTAGTGGCACTTTCACATATGTTGTGTGGTGACTTCAAAGATAACATCCAACCATGGGGTCTCCTAGAAGTGGCACTTGGACACCTGCACTCACACACACACACACACACACACACACAATTGTCTGTAAGAAGCTGTACCCCTAATAAAACTGTATGTGATCCTGTTTTTCCAGGTGAAAATCTGGTTCCAGAATCGCCGGTCAAAGTTTAAGAAACTCTACAAGAACGGCGAGTTTCCACTGGGAGAGATTCCTCTTGAACACAGCCCCGAGGCCAGCGACTCCATGGCCTGCAACTCGCCTCCGTCTCCGGCCGTTTGGGAAAACAACAACAACAACACCAACAATAATAACAATAACAGCAGTAACAGCAGCACTAACAGCAACAGCAGTGGAGGCGGAGTTAAGAATGACACCACACTGGATCCCACCAGCAGAGGGCAGCCTCACTTTCAGCCCCCGGTTGAATCTCCAGCGCCTTACATGGGCGAGTACACCCATCAGAACTGGTACCAGCAGCAGGGGGCTCAGTTAGGCCTGGCTCAGACGGGGCCTATGCATCTGGCCTCGTCTTCATCAGCAGCGCCGGCCTCACAAAGCATGGGCGCTGTTTACTGACGCCCCATGGGAGGAAGCGGCCACCGGCATTAAAAAAAAAAAAAAAAAAAACTGTAAAAAAAAATTCTGTTTTGTTTCTATTTAAGATTTTTTTAAATTAGTATATTTATACATTGTCTATTTGTGTTCTTTAAGCATTTTTCTACTACTGAGATTTTGTAGGTGCTGACCCACACTAAGCCCGCAACACAAACATGGGGTACTGAAAGACTGAAAGAAATTCTATATTTTTATGTCTTCAATTATATTGCTTTCCGACCACAATTAACACAAGACAAAGAGGCTACCATGTTGAAGATAATCTGTTGGTTATTGTGTTAATTGAGGCTTGAAAAGAGCGGACATGTGACCACTCCTAATTCCAGCTTGTTTGTCCACACAGATATTACTTACTCTAGTCTAGGGCATTTTTTTTTATGCAAGTTTCAAGAAACTTAAATCTTAATGGCATTTTAAAACACTGCAATAAAGAATATTATTTTGTAAGCATGTAACAAAACAATGGTTTAAAAATTTGCAACATGCAAAACCAAGAAACCTGTTCTGCAGAATACAAAAGAGGTATCCATCCATAGGTATTAATGTAGCACGCTCTAAGTGAAAGAGTTAAAAAGCTAGTGACTGTTAAGTCAGGTCAGATTACAAATATGTAAAAAATAAAAAAAGCTGTCAGTGTGACACTAGAACACATTTGCATTTATTGTACAGTCCACAGGAGTGTCATGGTTGTGTGTTCTGAATCCCTATGGGCAGGAATGGTAACTAATTTCACTTGCTTTCATGTTGTAACCAAGTTGGATTGACAATGCTTTTATGGGAAAATGATAGCCCCAAAGACAGTAGAAACGAATAGACAAAGGGACCAGAGGTTGGTGTCAGACCTCTTGGCTTCATCAATTCCTGTTCAAAAAATATCATCTTTTTATTTGACATTTATAGTTCTGGCTTCTTGGACTTAACTTTAAACAATCTCTACTTTTAACCCATTTCCACCAGCAGGAAATGGGTGCTGGTTTAGAGCCAGAGCCTAGTTTTTAAACCGGTTCTTTGTCTTTCGAATGCCAAAGCACCAGCTCCGAACCAGGAAAAGCGGTTTTATAGTTAGCACCAAAACATTGCTGGGCCGCTTGCGTTCGGGGCTGTGGGCAGGGTGTGTTTGCAGGGTAAAATTTGACGTATTCGGTGACATCAGACGTGGCTCTATGGAGGCGATCTAGTCTGTGGGAAAGCAAACCGGTTCTTAACGAGCTCTCAAGGTGAACCAACTTGGAACCGGCTATAGCACTAGCTCCGAACCAGCAACGAGCCCGGTTCTTACTGGTGGCAAGGGGGTATTTGTGGTGTTTCACTTTGTGGAGAAGAGTAAAATCAATCAAAACCTGTCGAGAGACATATTTTCTTATATTGTATTAACATTTCACTTTATAGTAAACACTTTAAACGGTTTTATTGAATAATAACTACTGTATAATGCTTGTGTTTAGCCCAATCCTCTAGTATTTCTTCAATAAATGCTTCATTAAGTTGAATGCTCCTTGATTAGCTTAGATTTTGACCCGCAAAAACGGTAATGCGTGTCATGCTCATTGTGACATCACAGTCTGTCCACTATCTAATGTCTAAGGCTGAAACTACAACATGAAAACTGTATATAGTCTGTAAAAATAAACTGTACTCAGGTCTTTTATTTATATGTGCCTTAGAAGAGTTTGACATCAAAAACAATAAAGCATTGAATCTGCTGTTGGTGTCTTGTTGCCTTCTTGTCTGGTGAGTCACAGACAGGTAGAGGTTGCACCCACCTCGTACAGATTCGGCACACACTGGCAGTGCGTGTAAAGCCGGCTGTGGGAGGTGACAGTGCTGCAGACACTCTGGAGTCTCTGCAGACTAATAACACAGACGGGTGTACACCGCTTTCATGTGGCCTACAGTTGAAAAAGAGAGGAGTGTGTGCATGACAAACAAACCTTCTGCACACTCTGAACGAACCAAACCCACAGGACAGCTGACAAAAAGGCGGCCAGACAACAAAGGAAAACATTGGCAGAGTTGCTACAAATAAAATAATATAAAACTCACGTTGCATCGTTTGGATTTATTTCAAATTAGTAAGAAATACGTTTTGTGTGTTAAATGCTAGACCTGTGCTTCCTCATCAAAGGCTGTTAAACTGAAATCTGAGTGGCAGGAAAAGCAGCTTTCTTTTTGATGCTTAGTCTTCCAAAAGGGTAGATAAAGCCCAATCCCACTTTTACCCCTTAGCTCTTCCCCTTGGTTTTGGGCTTTCATGAAGGGCCAAGCAGTGTTCCAATTCTTGTTTAGATCAATTTTTGAGGACCACACTTAAAGCAGAGTTGTAAGAGAATTTCCCAGAAGCAGTGTGCTCACCTACAAGAGAGGTGCAAAATGTAACAAATCTTGGCTGAAATAAATTGATTTCGAATTATGACAGCACTGTTTTATGTTTCTTTAATCTTGAACTTGTTGATGCACCCATCCTTGATCTCCCCCGAAAGTTTCAGAAGAATCGCTGTTTGCTAACGTTAGCGTCACATCGACAGGTCAACTTTTTAACTGCTTGTCTGATATTAGATAATGCATGACACTGTTTTTTTGTTGATAACAATTAATATGTTGTAAGCAATAATTTTTTTTTTGTTTTTATGGTGGTTGTGTCTTATGTCTGTGACCGGGACCTAGGAAACAGCAGCTGATACTGTTCAGAGCAAGAATCAAGTCACAATACTCAGCAAAAACCTTTTTTTACGCTGTATGTGGATGTCTCATACCCATGGATGTATTAATAGACCTTACTGTAATATTATATTATTATAAACTGTATGATTATTATGTATGTATGTCATATAGCCTATGTTGTATAACACATTCTATAGACTTTATATTATTATAGATCTTATTCTACATCCATGTGTTTAATGCCGTAGTGGCGTTTCATTTTGTTGAGTCATTATTATAGCCCTATAGCCCTAACCCTTACAACCCTTCTTTTGGAGGAACAAGAGGTAGGAGTAAGTTGGAGCCTTAGACTTGGTCCACATCTCAGACAAATTTCAAATGGAAGTCAATGTTGTTTGACAACTTAAAAGATAACAAAAAACAAGAAAAGCTAATATGAGCCAAAAATAACTGCCTCTGAATGCAATTTGATAGATGTACGACCAATCAGAAAAATAAAGCCATGCATAGAGCCCACCCTATTATAGATAAATGGTTATGATTTTTGTTTATAAAGTCTGGATACAGACAAATCCCAGAGCTTATGTGTCATTAACTCTAAACCTGCGGTTTAAATGCAATCCAAAACTTGCCTTTGACCAACCCATTCATAGTCAGGTTCATAGCTCAGGTGGGAGAGCAGTGGTCCTGTAACCAATAGGCTGGTTTAATGTCCGCTCTCCCTGCTTCATTCAGTTGTTGTGTCCTAAGACACTTAACCCACTTTTGAATGTGTGTGACTGTAGAGGTGAGTTTGGTTTAATGAATGTGTGTGACTGTAGAGGTGAGTTTGGTTTAATGAATGTGTGTGACTGTAGAGGTGAGTTTGGTTTAATGAATGTGTGTGACTGTAGAGGTGAGTTTGGTTTAATGAATGTGTGTGACTGTAGAGGTGAGTTTGGTGGAGGTAGGCGTAGGCTGTGAGTGCTGTGTTTATGGCAGCCCCCCTCTCTGTCTGCCCCAGGGAGGATTGTGTGTGAATGGGGTGAAAGCAACTGCTTTTGGGGCCCTAGAAGTGTACCAAAAAAGCTCTATATAAATGCAGACCATTTATTTTTATAATTTTATCACTCATAGTTAAGATATATCCACTGCAGTTTGTAAAATGATACTGTAAAATGTATGTATGAGGGCCACACAACTCCTCGCTCCTTGCTTGAAGTTTTCTTTCTGGGTGAGCTCATTACCAGTGTCCCAAAGCTCCTGTGGCTGCTGAGGGGTGTGGATAGAGGAGACGTCTGGGAAGAGACACGAATGACAATTGAATCTAAATATTGTAGCTGACACACAATCAGGGACAATGGAAACTTTGTATTACATAAAATATTCAACTTATGGGTGAAGTGAAAAGGTCTCTAAAAATTAGGCCTTGAATTTCTAACACAACTGATACAAAAGTAGCACTAATGATAGGAACACATTCAATTTCATGTATTTGTGTTTTACTGCGTATCCTGTTACAGGTCATAGGGCTGGAGCGTATCCCAGCTACTTTGGGGATTTTAGTTAATTGCAGGGTTAAGACTTAGAGACATCTACTGACAGACAGCCAATCACTTTCAGATTCATACATCATGGTCAATTTGAAGTCATCATTTCACTTATGGTAGCACTGGGGCTATCCGCAGACTATAAACAACAGGGCCATAAATTGATCCCAAAACCCTCTTGCCTTGAATTGAAATGCTCCCTGCCACAATGCACTCCTTATGTTTTTCAATATTAGCAACATAAAACCAAAAAGGGTTTATGTAGAAAGAACATTGGGCTTTGTGCTTTATCTCCTTAAACTGATAAAATAAAAATAAAAGCATGTGAGTTCGGCAGAAACACAGTCACTTCAAGGATGATCCTAAACCGCAGCCTCTCCAGGACATCTTCCATGTTTGTTTAGGCTCTTACCTTCCTGTGCTGAGCCCTCAGCTTCCAGGTGTCATAGAAGAATGCATGTGAACATCACAGGAGAGGAGCAGACTGCAAAACAGAGACTTGTAGCGACCTGTGACTGCACCTTCATTGGCAAAATGGTTATTACAACAACGCTATTGTGGATTTCGGTTTACGGTTGCATTTGGTTTAGTTTTGTATTCAGTGTAAATCGTGGTCTCTGTGAAGTTATGTGGGATACAGTGTAATGCAGTGTTTCGTTTTTTCCATGAAGAGTTTGGGGTGAGCTGAGGTGACAGTCTTACACCTCTGCGCCGTGGCATTGGGCGGCAGTGGCTCAGTGGTAGAGCGGCCGTCCTTCAACCGGAAGGTAGTAGGTTCGATTCCCGCTCTCCCCACAGTTCATACTGTCGTTGTGTCCTTGGGCAAGACACTTAACCCACCTTGCCTCCAGTGTCCGTAGCACTGGTGTATGAATGTGTGTGACTGTGGAGTTGTGTTTGGTGGTGGGAGGAGAGGTTGTGAGCGCCGGTTGTGTGGCTGCCCGCCTCTCTGTCTGTCCCAGGAGAGAATGTGTGTAAATGGGGTGAGTTGAAACTTCATGTAAAAACACTGTTGTAAAGCACTTTGTGATAATTATCTGAGAAAGGTGCTATATAAATATAAATTACTTACTTACTTACTTACATTTGCAGTTAAAGGGAAGGCTGGCGAGACAAGGCGATGACATCAGCTGCTGCGAGCAGAGCAGAGAGGAAAACTCAGCAACGGAAGGAGTTTATAAGAGTGTCATGAAAGATTGGGAGCTGACGTTACTTTCCCTGCCTCCAGCCATGATCTGTACACTGCCTACTTAAGTATCAGTCTCTGAAAGCCATTTTGTGAGTTTACAAAAATAATACTGATGCTAGCTGACATTCTAACATCTATACATTCTTTACCATTTTTCTTTATAGATAAATGAACTAAATATTCTGCTTCTGCTATTGCTTCATTGATGTTAGATTGAACTGTTGAATTGACACACTGTATAGAAATTAAATTTGAGACGCATTTTTATATTCCGAGCATCTAGTGACAGTATAGTGTCAGTCTTATAACAATGAGCCTGATGAAGTTTAGTTTTCTGTGTTGATTACCTGACTCATCAAATGGTCTGTTCCACAGAAACATCTGGGAGGTGTTCCACAGAAAGCGTTTAGGTGAATATCTGGTTGGTGACTGTCATGTTGTTTACATTAATAATGATAAAATATTCTACCAGTACTGTCACACAGTTGGTCCAAACCGGCAGTCGTCAGCAAACACTTAGCAGGGAGCAGTACAAGATTGATTTTAGACAGTTTGTAAACTCACAAATGAAAGAAAACCTAGCTAGCTAATGCTAAATATTAATATATTCTATATTTAAATATAGGTAATACAAAATTGATAAAATGGTTAAAAGTCAAATCATCATTCATGCAGGTAGGCCTGTTTTATTCATCTAGATGTGGGTCATACACCTGTAATGTTCATTTTTTGATTTGTTTTTTATAGTGTTTTATCTTAATAAAATCTCTTAGTGAATTTTATTATTTTTATGATCAGATAAGATGGCAATATAAAAAGCGTAATTCCACTTAAACCCCAGATTTTTTTCTACTTCATCTCTGGAAATGAAACCTAGCTAAAGTTAGCATGTACTATGTTAGCATTTAGCCATGATGCAAAATCAAAAGCTTAAATACGCAAAAATGTTTATTAAATTCAGTCTGTACAAATCTGATAATATTACTGTACAGTGTCAAAGGTCACCAAAACAAACATTCTGCCTAATGTCATGGTATATGCTAATAATCTTTATTTATTACTGTGGTCAAAACCATTGACTGGAGAACCAAACAAATATGATCAGTAAAGAATATCAACTAACATATATTGGTCTAATTAATTGGTCGCACTCATTTTGCAATTCCCAACACGTCCACAAATAACCCGTATAAACCACGCACCCAAGAGAACCGAGTCCTGCAGTATCTCAGTTGCACTTTAAATGTGTATGTGCGTGTGTGCTAGCTCCACATGGGTCAAGTTTAACAAGCAAATATAAAATAGCCCCCTCTGTTCACAACTTGTTCTCATTAATGTGTTTTTTCATGACGCTGTATTCAATCCTATGAGCAGGCCTTCCTTCTCACTCTGTTTTCAATCTGCTCAGGGGCCGCATGCTGTCATCTGCCCAGTAGCCACTTCTCTGGTCTTTACTTTTACAGTTTTGACATTTATGTCCTCACGCAAACTCTGTGTCTTGCTTTAATACTTTAGCATCAAATCTAAACTTTTAAGACACAGTATGTCTTGTTTTAGCAAGTCACCAACAGATTATATTAAACAGTTGGTTAGCAAAGAGACGACTCAAATTATTGTGTCATTTAACCTCCAAACATTTCTTTCCTAGCTTTATGCTCGGCGTCATGGGCCTTGTTTCTCAGCTGCTCCGCATAGACCCCATAGACCTCTCCTCAAGATTACGTTCTTCTCCATGTCCCTGCGGTCTTTGTTTAACCTGTGACTTTTTTCATCTCTAGAAAAAGTATGCGTAAATATCAAGTTTAAAACCACAGAAAGAGAAGGAATTACACAAGCAAGGCTCTTGTATGCACTTGCCTTGTCTCTGTCTGTGCGGCTGGTCTACAGGTTGGACACGGAGCCCAGAGAGTAGCTGATCCCCAAAAAGACTGGCAGAGGATAAAAAATAGGGCCAGTCAAACCAACCCAAACCGTTTCAGCAAAGACCCATCTCTAACCCTCACCGTAATGGTGTAGTTACTTTCATCTTCAGCTCTGACAGCTGATTTCTCTTTCTAACCATTTCATGTTGTTACTTTTTGTAAAAATGGTCCTTGCCTCGTTAGGTTTTTCAAATGTTCAGTGAGCATTGTCGCACACCAAGAACATAATTCCTGCTGGAGCAAAAGTGTTGCTACCTAGCTTTGCTGGATAATGATGGGACATGGAACCTTTTAGGGGGAGGCAGGAGGAGACTGTTGATGCTAGAACACCAGACTGAAACGTGGCTTTCTAGATTCACACATTTGTCATTGTAGAATTGAAGATAAAAATGGAGTTGCAATATCATGGCAGCTTTTCTAGCTTCAGTGTACGCTGGTCTGACAAGGGTGCCCTTCCTCTGCCTCTTCTTCTTATCCAACAGGCTTACCGCCTCCACTACTCCATGTTTGTTCCTCTGGCTCTCCTCATTTGCCCTCTTTAGTTTGCCCTCTTTAGAGCAGACGGTGTGTGTTGTGGTGCTGCCTCAGCTCCTGACAGGGTTCCATCTGTTTATTAGGACAATATGACGCACCTGAAGTCTGTGAAACAAAGTATTCTATAAAACGGTACGGTGTGAAATATGCCAGAGGCAACAGGATGAGAAGTGTTGAAAGAGATGTTTGATCCTCCAAAAGAACGGAGACATCATTAAAAATAAACTAGAACTAACTTAATTAACACAGTTTCCAGGTAAATATACCTCTTACACAAAGCCTGAAAAAGAGACTTTATTACAACAGATTGGTGTAACGGCAGACAGTTTATCTGTCCCAACGGTAAGCTATTTAGAAAAACATTAGAAGCTTACCGGATAAAATGAAAACATTAGTTTTTGGTGGAAAAAAAAGGCATTTACTTTTAGCGGTTTTGCTAACCACTTCAGCGAAGGCTCCGTCCCTGTAACGTGGCGATTAAATTTGTCCTCTGTTCTGAGGGCAACCATGTTTACCATTTCATCACGTTTTGTGAGCATTGTCCTAAGGTCTTTAAAGATTGGCAGTGCTCAGCTTTTTTTGTCTCAAACCATAGTAAATTAGGATGTGTGACATATTTAGGTAATGAGACCTATGTACATGAGTTTCCTGCTCGGAAGTAACTATAAGCTGAATCTTTGCACTAAAAAAACTTTTATTTATGGTGGTAAATGTGTCCCTAATAGTCATATTTGCCTAAATTATCAAGTTTAAATTATCAGTGTAAAAATAAAAATCTCTACTGAGTAAAGTAAGGTGTCTTGTGCATTCTAGTTCTCTATCTTGTTCTTTGGTAGTTTGGATTATCAAGCATGTTCTCTGGTTGTTGCCAAACCCGAGGTGACAGATTGAAACAACAGAGAAACAATAGTTCTTGTTCATAGGAAAAAAAGTATTTTATCCCTAGACCACAACCACAAATTGTGTTACCATCCCAGACTTTTAGTTTTTGCATTGGTTACACTAGAACCTCTGCACATATCAATAACAGTAATAACATTCAGGAGTAAAAGTGAAAAAATAATAATCTAATGCAAGTTTGTCATATTAATTTATCAGACAAATTAAGGATTAGCTCTCACTAATCCATTCTGATAATCTACCGCTTCCACTTCTGCGGGCCCCAGGCAGAAGGATATTCCCTTGACTGACAATTACACATAATTACAGCGTCTGAGTGAAAGCGTTATTTAACAAGCTGTGTCCTAAATTACCTATAATTGACACGGTCATTTTATAAAATCATTGACGATGTTCGACGGCTCGTTGCTTTTCCAGATGTTTGAAAGGTGAACGACGTGACCCGCTTCTTCTGATTTATGACTCAAGAGAAAATGCCTCCAGGCGACCTGCAATGCCAAAACATTACACCAAGAGGAATATGTTGTTTTAATATTTTAACAGCTTATATTTGATGCTATCTTTTAGATAACCAAGCCAAAGAAATCATTGCTGCACTAGTGATTTATACATGTTCAACAAACACAATCAAATTGGTTCACTTGGATTCATTTATTTCAAAATTTATCTCAAGCCAAAACACTGCTGGAAAAATATTGTTTCAGTATTTTATGTGGAATGCATTCCAACCATAGACCATGCATGCTCCACTAACATGGAGTTCATTAATAAAAAATAAAAGGGTGGGATGAAACAAGGCCAGTATTTTGTGACAGTTCATTAATAACCAAATGATTACTCCAGAACCTTTAAAACCTGATTGAATTTCCAAAACTGAACAACCAGATTTTTGGAATTAGTGAATTTCCCACATATTCTTTCTTGATAAAAACCTTACAATGACAAAAATTGCGCTTAAAGTAAAGTATGTCAAGTCGGTTTCCATAAAAACTGCAACACAGATTTAGAATTAATTGTTCATCATTCTTTTTTCATTGTTAAATGGCACTTTACAGGTTGATATGTTTCAAAAGCCATCCTTTAGAGTGCAAGATGTGACCTTGTCAAAAATATCTAACTAAAACCCAGAAATGTATCTGTTCTTTGGTAGTTCAATACGGTCAGTTGTACATCAGTTTAATTAAGAGCAACAAAAAGCCTTGTTGCTTACACACTCCATAAAAATCCACTGAAAGCCATGCACAGGAGAACCCTGAATGTCCAGAAACAGAAACGTCGGACTTTGGATGTGGCAGCATTTAGCTTTTTTTTTCCTTCTTTGGCTGACAGAGCTGCTCTAGAGGCACAATGATGTGAAGCCCTGTACGTTAGAGCAGTGTCCCAACTGTGACATTAAAACTACATACTAGTAACAACCAAGCCCATAACATGCTAGCCTTTAGCCTTTCACCACAGCTAGGCTCTGTAAACCAATTTGGTTGGACTGCCTTCGTTTCAGGCTCTTTGCAGCACCAAATATGCAGGTGGGCACCAAAAAAGAACCAGGCTGTAGCCAATAAATAGCCATTTGCCAAAAGCTACCCTTACGCCCTTAAATAATTTTTTTCCCAAGAACAGTAAATATATGAACTGAAATATGCAGATTTAAGACAAAATTCTATGCTGTGCGTTGTATGTACGCATGTTTTGAAGTACTCATTTTGGCTTCAAGTCAATCAAAAACAATGTTGTAATAATAATAATAATAAGTAATGTCTTTTGTTACATAATAAGGGAACAAAAAAAACGTATTTAAGCTGTTCACTATACCCAGTTGTATTCTTTTTGCCTCAGGATAGAGTTACCCTTAAGAACTGTAGTCAACTTGCTTGTAAAAAACAAAAATTGTGCTGGCCGTCATGTTTGTCACATCATCTGAGTCCTCGGCACAGAGTCCTGCTGGTGTCCAGGGTACCAGTGTCCAAAATTGTTCATGTATGCTCCAGAGTGCATCGGCGCACCTTTTGTGGCCATGCTGATGTCCCACAGAGAGCAGGGAGAAGATGAAGACTGCGGTGGGGGGACCAGGTGGTCTCCCTCAGGGCCACAAGGTCCGTTCTTCATGATCTTCTTGTACTTGGATCGCTTATTCTGGAACCATATTTTCACCTAAAGAACAAGAGGCAACAAGAAGAGTTTAGAGTTGATAAAAGGTGCACTGAGTACATTGAGAACAAAATTGGAACAAAACTGTCAATACCAGTGTGTTTAAAGTATATAATCACCTCAAAATAACTGCCCAGACGTAAAAAACAAAACAAAAAAAAAACTGAGCACTTCTGAAAGTAAATCACATTTATTATTTGGGCATGCATTAAATCAGTAATTTGTTTAAATTTATTTTTATATTTTTAAGTAAATTTAAAATCTACTTCCCAGTTGTTTTTTTTAATGGAAATGGCTAGTCCCTGCAGGGCTACCGTAGGGGCAAAACGGAGGGGTGTGAAGTGCAATCTGGAATTTTGACAATAAAAGTACACACTCCACCTTTACACTTTTACGGATTAATGATTAGTTATTGTCACAATGTAAAGTTAATATAATGTATGTTTCTTACAAAACATTTAACATTTCTCAGACAGTTGTATGAATCACGTATTAGAGATTTGTATGTATATAGTTTTATGCACTATATAAGAGTATTACATGCCAAATGGCTCAAGCCAGCAGTATGATGCATGTCACAATATGTGCTTACAGATGCAGAGAACGTCATAGGCTACAATTCAACCAATGGCAACAACAGGCTTTGTCATCGAGAGTGGACTGAAGTGGAGTTAACGTGCATAAAAACAGAAGGTATAGAGTCTGGACAAGTTTGTGGTTAGGAAAATATAGGACAGTTGTCTTTGTTTTTCATATTAAAGAAAACTATAGTAAGTCGTTGGCATGTTTGTTTACATTTCCATTGTGTCAACAACTATAATATAATGATAAGGATATACTACTATGGATATTTAGTAAAGACTACAGTTGTCCTAAAATTCTAACTAACATGTTTTTTCTACAAAAACTAGATCAGTGTACTTCACATTTCCACTTTAGTGTTTAACTATTACAGCAAAAGGATTGGCAACCACTTATCATTAGCTTAAAGGAGCATTAAACAACAATAGCCAGCTACTAGCACATGACAGAATAGGATGCTTGGTTAAATCAATTTTATTTAAAGGCAGTTTTTTCCATGATTAATGTTTGGTGGTACAACTGATGTATAAACATGATGTGCAATTTTATCATGACAAATTTATGTGAGAATGGCTTTAGCTAAAAATATTGACATAATTTATGCTGTAATAAAAGGTGAGATGAGATATGATGGTTCGTTTAACATAGTATTATTCCATGGATTGAAATAATGATAATACCCTGCAGGTTTAACCCAAGTGAAAACGAAAAATACGTTTTTGGCGACACTAAACACGGTGAGGTCAGTTCGGCTTTAATCACAGACTGTGGTTTGAGATGCTCCTCTGAAGTTGTTCATAAAACTAGGCGTGTGCTCTGCTTTGTTAACATGTTTGCAAATTGAGCATCAAAATTCTTGTCAACACCTGTCAGACAAACCTGTCATCTTAGAAGGCGAACATCAACTACATCAAAAATAATTGCAAACAAAATCAGATGAAGGTCATAACAATATTGTAAAGAAAAAAATGTGGTTACAAGGGATATTTGGTGATTAATTGAAGAAAGTTTCTGTTCTATAAAAAATAATTTCAAGCTAATTAACTCTGAATATTTGGAAAATTGTCCCATTTTTTCCAATCAAAACAGCCTTTGTCTTGAATCGCCAAGAATTTATATGAAGTTAAATTTAGCGTTTAATTAGATCTCTATTGTTCTATTAGACGCACTGACGTCAATTTCAGCCTATTAGAATGTATAAGTGATGGAGGCAAAAGCATAAAACTCAAGTGTCACTTCATAAATGCACCAAACCACAATGAATGAAATCTAGAAATCTTAAGCAAAGTATAAAGCTTAAGTTGCAAAACACAGCCTGCAGTGTCAAAATAACCTGCAGGCGTAGTATTGCAGCACTTTTGTCACTCACAAATACAAAAGTATGGAGTGTATCTTATGGCTTGGAGTCAATCAACAGCACGTTAGGTTAATGTAGCCGCAGCGAGAGGATTTCTGCAGTAATTATTGGTTTCATATTGCAACAGCAACGTGGAGCTGACAGGTTTCCCGAGAGAGTGGCTAATGACACCAACATTAGCGGAGCGAGGTGGCGGAGAAGCAAACCAGGTGCTGCTGACTTTATGAGTGGGTTTTTTATAAATATTGTGCAGTTTGAGCTGTGACATGTTATTTTAAAAGGAAGGCAAGAAAGATATTATGAAATCTTTATTGTAATTAATCAAGGTTCTTACTTCTTCTATCATGTGTAGCCAAACTCGAACCCACAAACTACAGCAATCTCAAAGGGTCAAAACTTTTGCAATGGGAATAGCTGTGATATTGTATTGTTTGACCAAGACCAGTTAAAATAAATTATGGAAATTAGGCTATAAAAAAAAACAAGTCAAGACAATGTTGTTTGGAGAAAAAAAATTGTCTTGTAAAACTTTTTGCACAATAATTGTTAGCAAATGTTGTAACTCTTGCAAGAATGTTTTGCAAAAAATACCAATTTAATGTTATTAATTTTCTTCTGCTTAGTCCTGTCAGGGGTCGTGGGTGCCTGGAGCATATCCCAGTAAGTTTGGGCCTTAGACACTCCGGACAATGGCCAGTTGACAGACAACCATTCACTCTTACATTCAATCACTAGGAACACTTAAGAGTTGTCATTTAACCTACTGTGTATATATATATATATATATATATATATATATATATATATATATATATATATATATATATATATATATATATATATATATATATACAGTAAAAAAGCTCAAAATAAATGCAATCATTTCCAGAGTTTTTTTTTTTTTTTTTTTACATATTTACAAATACAAAATAAATATCTGCTCTGCTTTAATCTAAGCATTTATCACAAAAATAATTAAAGAAGAGCGACTTGGGGGGGGGGTTGTATATATATATATATATACAAGCCTTTCTTTGGGCGGTGGGAGGAAGCCGGAGTACCCGGAGAGAAAAGTTAGTTAACTTTTTAACATTAAGATTTTTGTGACATGAATTTTTCCTCTTGAAATTTCACTCCACATTTCCACTTTATTGCTTCACTTTTGCAGCAAAGGTGTGCATAACCCTTACTGTTAGCTTAGAATAGAATAAAACAACAAGAACCAGGTACCAGCACATCTTGAATAAGGATAATGGTGTGTTGATAGTACACTGAATCTTTTAGTATGTTTTATGCTTTGTTTTAACACGCTTTTAATAGCCTATGATGCAGCTGGGGTGAAATCCTTAACACTGTGCTTACGTGCTGTTTCTCAGCAGTAACTGGGCACAGTGGAGTTTTAAAGAGAAAATGGTGGCTGGTTGGCTGGCAGCCTAATGGCATAGTGGCCAGACTGAGATGTGGTTTATGATCACTATCTTCCACTGTGTTTGCGAGTGTTGATATTTCCGACTGTTTTTGCACACAGGAGATGCGTGTGTTTAAACAGAAATTAAGATGTCCGAGTGCGGAAAAGGTCAAAGGTAGATCATGCAACTTGAAGCATGCCTTTTAATTCAACACTAATTTGTTATTTGTATCCAGGCCGGTTTGAATGTAGTGCTCATAGACTGTAAGAATCGAATGGGGAAAAGTCAATTTTTGTGAACAGCTGCATACATCAAGTAAGTGTCTTTTAGCTTATCCCCATCCGGGGGTCGTCACATGAAGTAGTTGAGCATGTTTTTACGCCAGATGCAGCCCTCTCTACTGGGCTAGGGACCAGTACAGACTGGTACTGTGGCTGGAGTTGCTCCAGGAAATTGCTAACCCCCTATCTCCACCACAGAGGAGAGTTAATAAATACACCTCAAATAAAGCTAGACACTGTACCAGCTTCAAAATTAAAGCAAAACCATTCTAACCATCTAGCACTAGGTTACACTACATACGTAAACTTAACCTCCTGCCTTTTATTCTATTAATGTGGCTTAACAAAATATACCCCTCCTCTGAACATTTTATTCCTAAAAGTGGTAGTATTTCTCTAATTGGACATTTGACATACTCATGTTTGTATCTTTTTAGCATTAGAAATATTAGTAAGCAATGGCTGACCCATCTGGGGGTATTTTTCTGATGTGTGGCCAGGAAACATATGTGATTTCACAGTCCCTTTAATTTCAACTCCTGTCAGCGCCTGTAAAATATCAGCATAATTGATTTATTTTAAATAAACAAGAAGGGAATCAGTTGTTATACAGGCTTAGCTCAACAACTTCTTTTGAACATGGAACACAAATAATACACTTTCATCTCGAGTTTCTCCGTATGTCTTTGCAAGTTAGGGTATAATGAACAAAAGTACATTTGTTTGTAAATCATACCTTTGTGTAAGCAACTTCATACATTTTTAGTATTATTTAGCAGTATATTTTATCGTTTTTTTTCAGCTCCAGGATAAATTACAATAAAACTAGCTGTGGTTTTGTTTTGGTAATTCCTCTGCAACATTTTACAGTAAAAAAAAGCATCATAGACATATTACATGAATGTATATGTCTATATGATAATTATTATTAATAATTAATTAACAATAAATAAATAAATCCATCATGGTTACTTTATAGCTACAAAATAAACATTTGCCACTCTATGTGAGAGTTATTGTAAAAGCCAAGTCCACAATGATCTCTGCAGAGATATCCATTAATGACTGTTAGTACAAGCATAATATAACCAGACAAAAAAACAATTATCGCAAATGTTTTTTTACATTCTTTCTGTGTGTGTTTAACTTGCATTCAAAACTATGTTTCTATTACAAAGGGCAAAAGGAACAGGTCGGATAATCCCTTACTCTTAGTGTAAACAGAGCTGCGGTGGTTAATTCATACAGGATTAAGCCAAACATCCAGGCCACTTATGTACACTTGTACACAAACATATACTTATTTCACTTGTATATTAGTCATTTATTTCTTGGCATAAAACCAAAATTCTTATTGTCTAGGTTTGATTACAAAGTTTTCCCTTGTACAAATTAAAATAACAAAATAATCAGTAACTCTTATGGTAAAAACAACAGCATATTGCACTGTTAGGAAAAAAATATTAAAACTTGATATATATTAAAAACAGAAACAGAATTATTCATATGCAAATAAGCCAGTGGGATTTTCATACACTTGTAGATCTACTCTAAACATTTTGTGCTGCTTTTCTTCTTGACAATTGACTAACCTTTGCATGAGTAAATTTTACTAGGCTGTATCTCATTAGATAAATACCTGAGAAAAACCTGAGACAAAAAAATGACAGCGGTTTATAAGAATGCGCCGGTGCCTGTTTGTTTTTGTTTTTACACTGACCTGGAATCGTTACGCCTTCCATGTGACCTTTAATTAAAAAGACAACGTAAATCAAACTCAAGGAGGAGGCAGGTTACATGAGCTGACAGCTTCACATGTAATTAGATTTTTTTTCCTTTCTGTTACATACTGAAACTAAAATGTTGGACAGCATTTTATCTCCGCAGAATTTCTGTAATATTTTTTTAACAAACAAATATTGCTTCTGTGTGGAGTGTTAGTGCACAGCTAAGCTTTTTGGTTTGTACGTTATATTCTCTATTACCTGGGTCTGTGTGAGGCCGAGCTTTGCAGCCAGGTCCGCTCTCTCGGGCAGGGCGAGGTACTGGGTTTGCTGGAAGCGTTGGTTGAGCGCCTGGAGCTGCAGGCTGGAGTAGATGGTGCGGGGCTTTCTTATCTTCTTGCCTTTGCCATTCAGCCTCACCTCCCCGTTTTCGATGACCGCCGTGGGCTTTTCGTGTTCTACGAAGACACAACGGCTTATAAATAAGACTTATCATTTTGGATGATTGTTACCGAAATGATTCAGGTTAGACATAAAAGTCACAGGACAGATGTTTCAGAGCAGCTGTGGTTTTTATTTTGAACTGTCCTTCAAACTATTTTTTTTAATAATACAAAATTCCTTGTTTTAATTTCAATATAATGTGCTGTGTTTGTTTTCTATAACAACAATCTGTCAACAAAGTTTTATACAACAAATACATGCCTCTATAGAATAATGTAAAACATGTTGCTTGGTTTTTACATCATTGGTTTTTACAAAATTGGTTTAACATACTCTGCTGTGTTAAAAAAGAATACTACAGATTTGAGCAACACAACAAACATAATTTGACAAAAAAATCTTAAAAGTGTTGGTTTAGTCCTGATTCAGTCCTAAATTTAGTCTGGGTTTACTTAATTTTTGTTTCAACCCCAGTTTTGACCAATGAAAAATAACTTTTATAGGCATCCATATCGTATCATTATTGTAATATTCAACATAAATATTGTAATCGACCTGGTTTTCTCATATAGCGCAGCCCTTCTGCTAATTTATATTATCAGCATTCTCTTTATCCTTACGCAGGAGACAAATGTGGCTCGCAGAAGAGGGTTTTCCGTTTCTGTTCGAGACAAGCTACTCGCCCACACTGATCTGATGTTATGACATGAGCTCATAGCCTGCAGACGCAGAAGAGAACAGCTGTGGACAAGCCGAGGCCCCACAAGATGCTCAGATAACTGGAGAGTACATTTGAAAAAAATGAACTGGCAAAAAATATGATACAGTATACTGTATTGGCTGCAACTAAGTGATGGATAAAGTGGCATACTAGTTTAACTATAAGATATTTAAGGAAAAATATTATGAAATACCGTTACTACTTACTGATTGATCGCTTCTAATATTTCCCACAATGAAATAGCCACAGTATTGTAAGTGTAGCTTTAAATATGTTGGGAATGTTTTTGTAGATACTTCATATTTTCATTATTTTTATTATTTTATATTTGTGTGTAAGTAAAATAAACTAATATTTATTGCACAGATTTTATGCACATTGAACATTAAGAAAAGTGAAAAAGATTATGTTTTAATGATTTTGTAAGACTCAAAATAACTCCCCTTTTTTTGTCAAGGATATTAAGGGTAGGCCTGCTTATCCTTATTAAATATTAAACTTTCAAATTAGGACTCCTTAAGTTCTTAATGTCTTGCCGTCATCCCTCAAAGATCTATGGGTGAAGCTTCACTGCTGCGGGACACCACATCCCTGAGCCTTAAAAATCACCTCGGCCAAATGTACACTAAACATGATGCTGTGGGCGACCTATGTGTAGATCCAATTATTACTCTGTGGTTTATTTTCATGTTTTTCTTTTTTCAACCATAAATGTCTTTCCCATAAATGTAATGGCTTTATATGAACCCCCTGTGATTTAAATAGAATCATTTAATGTCGTTTGTAGCCTTAATAAACTGGCATGATTTCATAAGGAAGGTTATGTTTAAAATCAAACAATATAATTATGTAATAAAACTTCACAAATAAAAACAGCAAGATGAGGGTTCTTCTCTGAAACGCTATCTTTAAAATTTGTTCCTTTTTAATAAATGTTGTGGCAAATAGAATTTTTTTTTTTTAGTGAACTTGATAATCAAAAGGTTTTTAAATTATTATTTCAAAAGAGACTAGAACATCCTAATTTTCTCCAATAATGTTTCATGTTTTAAAGTAGCAACATAAAGGAAAATTAATTAAATGCTCACACAAAAATGCAAACTACATGGCTTATGTGAAAGTTAATTTTAATTTTGCAGCTTGTTTTAGAGCGTTTATTTTTATTGCAACGGTACACTAAATGTAATACCTTAATTTAATATTTATTATCAAACCCATAAATAAAGTATGCTAGGTGTCACTAGCTCAACTAGTTCAACTAAATTAGAAAGAACTTTGCCGTTAGCTGATTTAACATGTGGCACTCGCATAATTAGCTAACGTTAGCTGATAAAAAATAGAGCTAGCTACAACGGCTACAGTGAGACAGAAATAAAGCTAAAACCCGCTTTTAAAAATAGTGTATTTTTAACTTTCTTTAATGTGAAAACCTTTCAATAATCGTCCAAAATCTTATAATTGTCAGGCTAAGTCTAACATTGACATTGAACCTAATTCTTTGACTTTCTCCGTTATTTTTAACGTACCTGCCTCCTCCAGTCTGGTGTGCCCGAGCCCGCCGCTGTGACTGCCGGACTGGTAGGGCAGGTAAGCCCCGGGGTGGCTGTGATACGGGGAGTATCCCAACGGCCGTCCGTATGAGGCCCCGGAGGAGTACGGGCCCTCATGCTGGGAGGGTCCGACGGCGTGCAAACTGTGGACCTGGTAATGGTTGTGAGACAAGCCGGGGGAAGGCTGCTGGTGTCCGGCATGTCCGGGGTAGCTGTGGCCGCCGAACTCCAAGAAGGCCGATTTGGATGGGTCGGATAGATTGTCCGGCATAGAGCTCATAGTCATTGTCGGGGCAAAGGCCACTGATGTCCTAAGAAGTCAGCAATGACCTCCAGCCTAGTGTCATCTTCACATAAAGCATATTGAAGAAAAATGTCGTTGTAGAAGAAACAGAAACAAACGCAACAGCAACTACAAACTGGGAAATCTTAAGTTACAACTCAAGTAGAATGCTATGTAGGCTCCTGTATAGTAACGTGGTTTAGATGGGTTTACCCTCAGCTACATCCCAAGTCCACGGTCCGTACCGCTCCGTCTCCAAAACCATCGAGTCCACAGACGAACGAGCAGCGAGTCGCAGCACGACGCAGGAACTTAGTGGTAGTAAGTTAGGTGTAATAAATCTCCGTAGTGTATATTTTCTACCCTTTCTTCACCCAAAGTAAAGGTTTCCCCTGCACAGTGAGGTGAGTGTAAAGAGGCTACGTGCTCCTCCGCTCCAGAGTTCACTACACTTCACTGTGACTGTGGCCACAGCTCTCTCTCTGCCTCCTCACAGCACACAGCGCGCTCATTGGCTGCGGCGTCACCAACCACACCACGAACCACACAGTGCGCGCGACGCTGGACCCGGACAGGCCCGGACCAGCTCGGGAAGATACGTTTAGCCATGATGGGAAACTGTTATTAAAATACACAGCATCTTAAGGTGATCGAGTATAGAAGAATAATGCCCATAACCTATTTAACTCAAAAAAACTCCAAAATATAAAGCAGCATTTTAAAATTTTGCATTACTGGTTTTGAAAATCTAGAACTAACCAAATAAATCCTGTAAAGTATCATCAAGTATCACTACATTATTTGTAATTTACATTTTCCTAAATTTAAAGCCTGAATGTCTGTGATTAATAACACATTCATTTAAAGCGGGCAAAGGATGTAGGTTATGTTTTCTGTAAGTCGGCTTAAAGCCAGTTAATCCACAAACACACTGATATTTAATTAGTCACTTTGTTTCCAGCACGTGTCTGTTAGCTCATATTAAGCTAAATCATCCTTGTGGACACGCGCACACACAGGGCGCACACACAGGGCGCGCGCACCGCCTGTGGTCCCACGCCACGGACAAGCACAACAAACACGGGCCTTTTACACAAACTCTAAACTTGTGATTTTGGCTGAGCTTTGGTTCGGACGCTGTAATTTAAGCGAATTTACAGTCATTACGCTCGTATGCGGTGGAAATCCCGGACTAAGCTCAGGCTGCAGACACAGGCCTATTCTCCAAACAAAAGCCCACATAAGGAGTAGAAAATAAAATAACAAGGTAAGCTACCGCAAGAGTCTTGTAGACGCTAAAATATTTCCCTATTAAAGGTGCATATTTGCCTCATTTACAGTGTCTGTGGGGTAATCCTAGAATGAGATTACAAGTGTTAGCCTATATAATTAGCTATTATTAGGCATATTATTGTATGTGCTAAAACTAGGGCTATTAATATATATGTTAAAGCTTCGTTGAGAGCAGTGTTACTCTGCCTATGACTTGAGCTTCACCGAAAAAAGCATTGTAATTGAAAGGAAACTGAAATCAAGTTGAATTTTCTTTTGTTATTTGAAGTTTTGTATGCATACAGTCAAAAAAATATATACATACTAGTGTTGCTCACAATTTGAAGGCCCTTTGTTATAAATTATTCTAAATTGCCACACTTGTGCAATTTCACAACATATTATTTTAATGTTTAAAGGGATTAGGCTGAAATGCTTCAGCTAGAAAATAAATGGTGTAGCGCAAACATGATTAAAATAGGCTGAGACTCATAATGATGTCCTCCCCTAAGTGCTGTCACCAGGCATCATCAAAACTCACCGCAAAATATTTCATAACTTTGTTGCATGTGGATCCAAAAATGGGAACAGCTTATTTTCTGCGCAGCCTGCTTGACCAACAGAAAGTAAGAAACACATTCTTGTAACTATATTTTAATACAGATGTTTATTTGTAATAAGAACCTTAAGTGAAAATGACTGTATAATACAAATATTTATGTACTTGAACAATAAGTTAGGCAGTTTCAAAAGAAGGGGAAGGTAATGTGAAGGTAGAAAAGGTGGCTTTACAGACAGAGATGTTTTGG
Source organism: Neodontobutis hainanensis (assembly GCA_024349245.1). Taxonomy (NCBI): domain Eukaryota; kingdom Metazoa; phylum Chordata; class Actinopteri; order Gobiiformes; family Odontobutidae; genus Neodontobutis; species Neodontobutis hainanensis. The sequence goes on from JALDNG010000029.1 coordinate 1,193,155, forward strand.
CATGTTTCTCTTCTTCTGCTTGCCTCAAGGAGCTGGCTTATTATACCAAGAGAGTGATGTGCAAAGAGTTATTACACATCCCAGCCGGCGCTCAGGCTTTCATCTGCTGCCAACATTCCTCCCCTCCTTGATTTTACCTCTGTAAACGCCCGGCAACACCCTCAGTATCAATGCTGTTATTTTGTGGCACGATCTCCGTCAGCTTTTTTTCCCCCCTCCTGAAAGGTAAAGTGGTCAGTTGGCACAGAAAGAGGGAAACATGGAAACAAATTATCACTCCTTTAAAACTCAATTGTGCACGTCCGTAAACTGAATGTTCACCTTGACATTTAGGCCAAATATCCAGCGGTTTACAGGATGGCTTCAGTGTTGGTCTATGGGACGTAATCTAAATGTTTAAGCAGATTCTAATTAACTTTACTATAAAATCAATTTAGGTGTTTATAGTTTCAGCTCAAGGTCTTAAGAAGTGACGCTAGGAAAGTTGCATACTCATAAATAATAAGTAAATAGAAATCAATTCAAGATACCTCAAAATTTTGAATGATAGGGACAATTAAAGAAATAATAATTTGTGGTGGCTTTGTGTCAATCTATTTTATTAAGTTGTTTAAACTTTTATATTAAGTTCTGACTATCCCAATCATACAAGTAGCCTACTATATTCAAATAGGTAATGAGTAGCCTGATATATTTTATATGCTACTAGTACCTGAAAAATATACCATGTTATATTAAAGTAGCATTAACAAACCTAAATTAAACATGGTAAAATTCTATATAGATATTAATCCTATTCACCTTTTATACTGGTCTATGAATTTATTTTGCCTAGTGCCAAAATTGCTGTACATTCTCCTTCATATTCTCTCATGTATATAATGGCCATAATAATATGAAAGCTAAGTTTAGACAAAGGTCTAGACAAAGACAAAGACCTGAAACGTCTTCTCCCATGTAAAAACTATAAACTCAGGATTGTGTTATAAGTTATTATTTCACTGTGTTACTATTAAATGAGGCAAGATGATTATATGTCTTTTTGCCCAAGGGCCATTAAAACACTGTCACTTTTGTCTATTATATAACCTATTAAACTATAAACCTAATTGTTTTGTTGAGCAATATGGCTGTCCCATGAAATGACATTGTGTGAATCCATTTTTGTTTGTTTACAACTGTTATTTATAAGTTCTGTTCACGCCAATCAATTAAAAGTTATTCACATAAGTTAAAGTAGCCTAATATATTAAGCAATAGTGGCTGGTGGTAATATTGGACAGAGGGGCTAATTAGATGCATTGTTATATTTAGTATTATATTTAGTACACTACAATAACAGCAGCATCCCATTTCATCTAATGTAAAGAATAACTGTCACACACAACTGCTGGTACACACAACTTAAGACTGAAAACTAGCAGTGCTGCATTCCTTTGGCTTTGATTAAAATATATATATTTGCAAACATACAAACATATAAAGCTTGCTGATATTAATTAATAACCACTAATGAATGTAGTTGATAATTGATCAGAACATTCGCTGCTGTAATCAGTCAACAACACTGAGCTGCAGTGATTAGTTTGTAAAAGTTTGGCTGGTCCTGAGAAACAGCTCTAAGGATTTATCTCATCCTGCACAGAAAAAAATCACAAAAAGACCCGATACACCCAGTCTCCCACGAGAAGACACGGACTGTGGCCAGAAACAAATTACACATCTATCACCACAACTGCTTACGTTATCGCCGGTGTTTACTAAGTTTCATTCTATTAGCATTTGTAGCTGAAGGACAAAGCAGATCACACTGAATGAGAATAAGTTGAAGCTGTGACTTTTTGAAATCCAGGCCTAAGGACTAATTTTATTTAGCCCTAATAGGGCTAATAGCGCTGATACCAGGGGGGCGGGTCTTTTATATCTGTCAATCACTACAGTACAAAGCTAAACAGCATTGTGCTGTGTGGTTCTTGGCCTTAAAAAAATGTGCCCATTTTCTGTTTTCTTTGTGATTTACAGGTTATTTTAAAACAAAAAAGAAACACCTTGTTCTAACCTATGTTTAACAATCTAAATATATATTTATTATATAAACTAAAATTAAAACCTAATAATAATAATTAAATTATATTTTTATTGAAAATAACAGGGAGAACTTAGCCCACCTTGCCCATTGATACCAGCTGCCCCTGACATTCACTAAGACTGATATTGAATCTAGTGTTAAACACGCTGTACAACCTGGTCAGGAAGGGTGTGTTTGTGATGGGTGGGAGGGTTGACTTAATGGGGGCCATCGTTAAGAGAAGGATGAGGAGTATGATGCAGGTCATCCTCAACATGAGACTCAGGCAGCTCAGAGAAGCAGCCGCAGTAACAGGCTTTTCTCCCTGTGCTGTCGAACTGAGAGGTTCAGAAGATTGTTCATTCCAGCTGCTATAAGACTGTATAACAGCTCCTGTTAACCTCACAGCGTTTTATTTATTGTGTTTTTCTGAATGAGTTGGCAGTGTGTGTGTTGTATGCTGCTGGACAATTGAATTTTCCCTGATGGGCCAATTAACTAAGCTACTTCTGCTTGACAATATACAATGTTATTTTTGCATAGCAGTGCTAAACCTATGGTAAAATTATACATACTGTATATTGATTAATGTAGTGCTGTAAATTTATCCTTTCAGATTCAGGAAATATACCTGTTTATTTGGTAAACCATTGTTGTATACTATTTGTTGTTTAACCAATAGTCCCAAGAAGGTAAAGAATACAATGAGTGACAAATTATGATAAATGAGAAGCTTGAACCTGATGCACAGTAGGCCACGTCTCAGATAAACTAAAAGTTGCCATACCAGAAAAGTCAGGTGTATTTGGTAATTGCTTATAACAATTGGTTACAGAAGACATAAGCGTTGACGTGCCTCATGAACCAGATCAAAGGAGGGTATTGCTAATCCAAAAATTCCAAACAACAATCACCATATTTATTAAACCTGTTTTAAAGTTGCACTATGTAACACTTTACCATAAATGTATCCAAAACCTCAACACCATTACAATACATATCCTTGAAGACATTTTTGAAAGTTCTAGAAAATAAAAAATAACCCACTTTCTAAAGCTCAGTGCACACAACTCATCAAATACTCACACATCTTCTACATACTAGATCATTACTTAATAGTGCATTGTGAACTTTACTTTTGCAAATATCCATATGTATTTAATAATCTATCATTTTTTATATTCAATATTCAATTTCAGCAGGTCATTTTCAACCCCTTAGACAGTAGGGATTAATAGACCAGAACCTGAAGAGGATGTAAATTAGATGTAAGGTCTTATTCTGTCTAGTGTAAAGTGTACATTGTTGCTTTTAGTTAGCTGTAGTATCAACATGTGGGAAAGTTGACAATTGGGATTGACAGCTTGCCAGCTGATTACCATCTACAGAGACATTCTTTCAAAGGTTATTTTAAAGCATGATTTCTAAGAAGATAGATTGTTTAGTGTCAGTTTTAACCAACCTCCGAGTCTGTTGATTTAAAGCTTTATGAAATTTACAAGTGCTTTAGCAACACTAACTACACGGACTACAGTGCTATCTTTTTTAACAATCATGCTAATTACCTGACAAAAATTCTATCCTCCATAAATATTACAACCATAATGACTTGACAAAGTTTAGGCAGATGTGACATCAAGCAACATCTTCAATCGTGTGAAAACAATTAAATCTGAATTGTGTTATTATTATTTAATTGTGTTAAATTAGGCAAGATGATTATATGGCATCTTGCCCAAGATAATAAAACATAAAAAGGTCTTTGAACTTTGTTATTTGGTCTTCTAAACATTTAGGTCTATAAAACCTAGCTGAGACTACTGGTCCAGAACAACATGCTCATGGAGATTTGTCTCTGTTACAGTGAAACGCATGTAAGTGACAGCAGAGGCTCAGATCAGCCCACACCTCAGTGATCCTTCAAGGTGAGCTGAGGGTAAGGTAGATGCTGCCTGTGCCTTCCCCTCAAACACTGTAATTATGGCGTGCCATTATGGAGCGCACAACAAAGGCAAGCCCTGCAGCCCTGCAGCAGCCGGAGAGCCGGGGATGTACTTGTGCTTCTATTCACACCATAGTTAATAACAATACTCCTCAACGCAATGCAGACAGCGCGGCGTCAACCCTCCCACGTGTGTCTCGTTGCGTGTATGTGTTTCTGTAGAAGAGGCTGAGGGGAAGGCGTGTACGAGACAATGAGAGAGGATGAGTATGACAGGTTTGTATGTTTCTCTGTACACACACCACTTGAGAAATAGTTAACCTTTAATATATGCCACTATACATTTTAACAACCTTAGATCGAGTCAAACTTTCTCATGAATTTGACTGAAAAGTAACATAAAGCAATGAGTATTCACAGACAGTTAGCTACTAAAAATAAAGTGATTTTTAATGGCTGCTGCTAATGCAAACAATTTGCTTTTAGATTGAAATATTTGTTGATCAAATAATCCTAAATCTAATCCAAAATGTATTTTTTTTTTTTTTTTACAATTTTACATTGTGAACTCTCTATATTGCTGAAACATAAAATAAAGGTTACAAGTTTAGAATATACAGTACAAATGAAATAATGTTTAATAATTTAAACTACAACTCTTGATGGTTTCTTGAATGAACATGGAACTGGAGGTTTTTTAATTGCCTGACCATTGTATGAACCTTGCATTTCTGAAAACACACACTAGATTAAAGACCAGCTGATGGCAGTTTCAGCAGCTGTGTTCCCAGATCAGGGCCTTATCCTTCATTTGACCCCAGAGTATTTATCATCCCATTTAAAGTGCCATAGGAACACAGTAAATGTCTGGGAGAATGTCCTTATTCACCTCCGTCCTCGACTGATGTTGAACCAGATGGAATGGGAGTTTAATACTGAAATAAGGGTTGTTTGTTTTGACATACATCTATACTTCCATCGAGGTTAGCCACTGCTATAAGTGACCGAGTAAATGTTGCTTATTCTTAAGCGAACGTACATACCAAACACTTGGCTTCAAACTAAGCAGTGCCTCGCTCTATAGTTTCCTTTTGAAGGCAGACATTTATACTTTAAAAATACAGTTGTTGTGTCTTGGCCCCATTACATTACAATATATAACTAGATTATAATAACACATAGACATAATGGAAGATGCAAATCATTATGACATTAAACTTTTAGTAAGACATAACTCCACTAAAACAGATATTTATTCATTCATACATGCTTTCATTCTCGCTCTGTCGTTTTGTCGTTGGGCAAGACACTTAACCCAGCTTACCTCCAGCGGTGTTCACGTTATGACACTAGTTAATAAATGGGTGAATGGAAGCTTAACGTAAAGTGTTTTCAGTGCCCAGTAGCTACATAAAATCAATGCCATTTGCCATTTTGCATCAAGTAGCGTGAGCGTGCATTATAAAATTCTAACCCGACTGCCCAAATGAAATGGAGCATACCGGCTAATTCACGCAACCACTGTGTACAGTAATTGTGTCAGTTTACTCATCCCATTCAGATGGGGCCATGAATTTGTCAAAAGCGCTTTGAGTGCCTACTAGGTGGAAAAGCGCTATATAAATGACATAAATAAATAAAGGAACACATAGCAAGATTTTTTTTGGCTAAAAGCTAAACATTGTACCTTTAAATGAACAAGCATTTAGCTTTATTATATATAATATTTCACCAGACCGGGTTAAGAGACTTATCCCAGGCTCACTAAATGACGTCTAGTTTTAACATAACTTTTAAAAAACTAAAATGCCCTATAAATATATTTTTATTTGTTAGTGTAATTTATATCTTAATTATATGGCATTAAATTTTCTGCTTTCTTGCACCAGAAATTAAACCACAAATCATTTATATATTTCTGTTTTTAATCATTTGCGATATAATTATAGAAATTAACAAGATGTTACATTCTTGGTCCTCATAAACAATAGCTGAGTAACAATAAAGGGCTGTTAAGGCACCTCTAAAGCTGGTTGCCAACCGCCATGAAACACTGAGGAAAAAACGAAGAGAAACAATAAAGAAAAGCAAGTGAAATTATGTCAGTGTGTGGTTCTTTTGATAAAGACCATGCACGTTATTACTGTGTATATAAACACAGGTGTTCAAATTTAGGTCAGTGATATATGAAAGTGTGTAATTCTTTCATCATCATCTCTGTTAAAATCTGCTAAACCACTTCACACGAATGAAATCCCTCAAAAATCACATCATCACCAGTGTGGTCAACATTCTTTGTAGTGGGAGAAGGAATGACTCCATAATAAAACCCTGTTGATTTAATTATACAGAACAATGGAGCAGTTAAACACAATGCTCAGCAGCATCAGTTAATAGGGACATTTGAACTGCCTCAAAACTAGTTATTCTTCATTAACCATATTTTTTTAGGTTTAAAATTCCAGCATATCCCAGATGTGATAACAATGGCTTTGTCCATATGAAGGAGTTTTATAAAGACATTGTAGAAAGAAAGCACAATGTGAAATCCTCACCCTCAAATTCTATCATATAAGTCAGAAAAAGAAAAAAAACATCATTATGGCTACATGCTAGCTTAAATCTTTGCAACTGCTGAGCAATCCATAACTTTATAATTTTTTTTAAAGACGTTAGCTACTCTAAAGGGACATTTTGGATAGTTTACTCTGCAGTATAAAAAAATAATAGTAATTATCTTTTTTTTTTTGGTGGTATTTCCTAAATGAAGCTTAGCTGCTTATGTGCATTTCTAAATCATTTCAGTATTTCCTCAATACTATATAACATTTTAGAGGACTAACAGGCTACAGTAGGCCCCTCATTAGATTCCATAAATAGAATAAATGGAATATCGCGAGTGGGCGTGGCTGGTGGGGGCCGTGAGTGCGCTTAACGAGCAGGTACATCAGTTGTCATGAGAAAATGGATAAAGCAAAAAAAAAAAAGAAAGATGTAAAAGGAGATGGCGTGTCAAGGTATGGGACAGCATCTAAACAAGTGGATGGTGAAATTCAACAGGTACGATTTAAAGTGTTGCTGCATACCCCCCTAGCACTAGTTAGTTGTGCCCCTGATCTGCAGCTATAGCATATCTGATAAGATAAAGATAAACCAAGCGGATCCATGTTTTTGGATGGCTTTGCTTTGTGAAAAACTGGTAGCACTTTATAGTCCAGCTCAGTAATAGCAGGGTAGTAATAGGATAATAAATAAACAATGGTAATTATGGTTAATTATCAAATAATTAATAAGTTCCTAATGATTATAAAAAGCTATACATGTTGACAATTGTATGAAAATGACCTTATAGCTAACCATAATTACTGAATAATTTCCTAACAACCTTGTTATTATTACGATATTACCGAGCTGGATTATAAAGTGCAACTGAAAAACTTGTGACTGCATAACGACAATGGAAGCTCATTCTCATAATAAGGACATGAGGAATTAACACACACAATAATCTACTCATGAGATACTAAATGCTATTGTCTTTGCATTAAAACAGTCGTTGTGTCCTTCACACGGTTAAACATGGTCAGTCCACAATGACAGTAAATACAACGACAACAGTTTAGCAGCTGCTTACATACAAGAAAATCTCATGTCCCTGTTTCTCATGTTGTCCTTCAAGCCTTCACTCAGGAATTATCCAGGATTGCTCTCATCAGCTCTTAAACACAGACCAGCAGGTAAATGCCTAGTAACTACATGCGCCGACGGTCCAGCTCAACTACAACCGATACTGATAACTTCCTGCTTCTCTTAGCCAATACCGATAACAAAAAAACAACAGTTTCCATTCATCAAATGAACTTTAATAGAGGTGCACTGATATGAAAATTTTCAACTGATACCAATAATCAAGTAGCCTGGCTCCGCCCTCCTACGTACTTCCGCTCAATTTCATTTCGCTTTAGTACTTAGTCTGGGATCGCTGTATATTCTTAGGTTTCTAGAAATCAATTTTTTGTAGGACCAATCAGCGAACAGAGGGAGTGACTTGTTGTTTCCAGTCGGTTTCGGCGCATGACATACGTCATGACCACACGTTAACGATTGGCTATGGCAGATCCTGTGACTCTGGGCAGATCCAATAGTTTTAAACTTCAACAGAGTTCCCGCATTCAAGGAAGTAAACGCTTGTCAATGGAGCGAGGCCAGACTCTCTGTACAAATGAAATGTACGAGAGTCTGGTAGAACCAGGCTAATAATCAAGTGCTTCTAAAGAACATAAAAGCATGGATCCATCCTGCCTTGTCTCAACGGTTCAGGCTGCTGGTAGTGTAATGCTGTGGGGAATATTTTCTTGGTACTCTTTGGCCCCTTAGTACCAATAGAGCATCGTTTAAACACCACAGCCAACCTGAGTATTGTAGCTGACCATGTCCATCCCTTTATGACCACAGTGTACCCATTTTCCAGCAGGATAATGCACCATGTCACAAAGCTCAAATCATCCCCGACTGGTTTTTTGAACATGACACATGAGTTCATTTTACACAAATGGCCTCTACAGTCACCAGATCTCAATCCAATGAGCACCTTTGGGATGTGGTGGAACGGGAGAGTTGCATCATGGAAGAATCTGCAGCAACTGCATGATGCTATCATGTCAATATGGACCAAAATCTCTGAGGAATGTTTCCAACACCTTGTTGACTCTATGCCACAAAAAATTAGGGCAGTTCTGAAGGCAGAAGGCAAAAATTGTTTCAGACATTTTTTAGAGAATATGAACGATAACACAAAAACGTTTTTTCACTCATAGTTAGTGGTTAGGTGAAGCCATTTATTTTCAAATATTTGTGTTTCCTCTTTTTAAATCATAATGTCAACAGAAACTACCCAAATGAGCCTGATCAAAAGTTTACATACCCTGGTGATTTTTGGCCTGATAACATGCACAAGTGACAGGTTGAAATGGCTACAAAAGGTAATCATCCTCACCTGTGATCTGTTTTTATGGCATAAGTGTGTGTGTGTGTGTGTGTAAAAGGTCAGTGAGTTTCTGGGCTCCTGACAGACCCTTGCATCTTTATCCAGTGCTGCACTGGACATTACTGTATTGTGAGTCATGGGAAAAGCAAAATAATTGTCAACGGATCTGTGGGAAAAGGTAATTGAACTGTATTAAACAGGAATGGGATATAAAAAGAGAATGCCAATAAGCAGTGTTTAAAATGAGGGTTGCTGTTGAAACAAAACCAAGCTCAGGTAGATCAACAGAAATTTCAGCCACAACTGCCCGGAGAATTGTTCGGGTTTCAAAGTTTTAACCCACGAAGAAAGGTCCGCTGAAATACAGGACTCTTTGAAAAAAGGTGGTGTGGCTGTTTTAAGATGCACAATAAGGAGGCACTAGAAGAAAAACGGTCTGCATGGTCGAGCTGCAAGAAGAAAGGCTTTACTACGCAAATGCAACAAAGCATCCCGCTTACAATACGCCAAACAGAGACAAGCCTCAAAACTTCTGGAACAAATTCATTTGGAGTGATGAGACCAAAATTAAACCTTTTGGCAGCAACCATAAACGTTACATTTGGAGAGGATTCCTACTGTAAAACATGGAGGTGGATCGCTGATGTTTTGGGGATGTGTGAGTTACAAAGGCACAAGAAAAGATTAATGCAGCATGTTATCAGTAAATACTGGAGGAAGTTTCAGAGCACAAGGTCAAGTTGAGCAGTCAGGCTGCAGCAAGTAGCCAATGACTACCTGCTGGTTCTGCACTGTCCATCTCAGTCTCCTGACCTCAATATCATTGAGCCACTCTGGGTAAACGCACTCAGTTCATGCAAGACAGCCCAAAAATGTACATGAACTGACTTTTTGTCAAGAAGAAATGGGAAATTTACCATCTGAAATAATAAAGTACCACAAAAGACTTCAAGCTGTCATTGATGTTAAAGGGGTTAAAGGGGAACAGGGCTATGTAAACTTTTGATCAGAGTTGTTTGGGTAGTTTCTGTCATTATGATTTAAAAAAGTAAACTCAATGGGTTGACAATAAATGGCTTCACACAGCCACAAACTATGAGTGAAGGATATTTTTTTGTGTTATCATTCATATTCTCTGAAAAATGGCCAAAATAATTACAAATTCTGCAAGGGTATGTAAACCTATAAGCACAATTGTATATAAATGTCAGGTAGTGCTCTCCTTTAATACAAATTCATGATTATTATCAGGCCTCAATATGTCTTGTGCCAGACTCTGCCTCAGAACGCCCAGGGGTGCGTCAGGTGGAAGATGTCAAATCATCCATGTGTCACTGACTATGAGCCTTTTCCAAGGCGTAAGATCGGGCTCTTAAAATGTTTAAGCTAACTTTAGCTTAAACACTGCCTAAACACATATACGTAGCCACGGGTCAGAAGTAGCATTAAATTAATCTTGGTAACAAAGTAAAAATAGCTTGAATATTGTTATTTTATTGTCATAAAGTCATAAATAGCTGCAAATGGAAATTGAATTAAAAAAGGCAAAGAATTGAAGTGCTTGGAAGTGGAGAAAAGAGCCAGTGTAATTAAAAAGTATGTGCCGGAAAATGATTTGTTTGAACTCCAATGGACATTGGAACTGCTTAGATGTTCACTTGTCAGCAATGTAGGTAAGTAAACACATTATTGGCTGTTACCTCCAGGAGTAGGCCTACGTCATTACAATTGTGCTTTGATTTGTTTCAGTACAGACAGAAGACTACTGTATCACCCAAGGCCAAAAGCTTTTAGGTTTGTGTCATCCTTACGTGATTGTTTGTGTGCATGCAACTGTGTGCTTAATAATGTGTTTTATAATTTTTACACCCATTGTTGTCAAAATGTACGTGTGCAGATTACAGGTGTGTTAGCTCTGATGGTTTAGGTGTGTCTCTGAGTGTGTGAATGTGTGCCAAAAAGATTTTTTTTTGCACTTGTTGCTTTATTACTCAGCAGAGCAAGTTCAACTCAGTTTGCTGTTATTAAAATGTTTAAGTAATGAGTATTAAACATTACAATAGTGTAATGAATGCAGTAATTTATGTTTACAGTGAAACATTCAAAATAATAAGCTATTTCAGTCACACCCCAAGCACACACGTTTGAATGACGCAAGTGCTGTCAATCATGTTTTGGCATAATGTTTATCTATTTATTTATTTTTTCTGCTGATTTATTCAACCAGGACAGTGCATGTGCCGCCAAAGATTTCCAAACATCCTTAAACCATAAAACAATTACACAAAATTCAGAATACTTTAAAGTATATTACCGAGCGCCTCTAACTTTTTATTTCATTTTTTAAATGGTAACGTCTACCTCCATAAACACAGTCTGAAGAGATACATAGCTACATATGATACATATGCTATAGAGCTCCAGGAGATGACATCTCTAGCAGGCTGAGATGGGGACTCGTCATAGCAACTCGTACTCAAGTCAGACTTAAGTCGCTACAGTCTTGTGACTGAACTCAGACTCATGGTCCAAAGACTCGGGACTTGACTTGGACTCACAGTTTGAGACTTGTGAAGAATTAACCTTTTCCCTTTCGCTCGCTCACTCCTCGTCTCTTCTTTAACCCGGGAGTGCCCCGACAGTAACTCCAACAAAACTACTCAAAACATATCCCATGGCGGGCAGGTCAGCAACTGCTCCAGTGAGATTTATAATAATTTATGTCTATGAACAGTTTATACAGAGCCAAATCTGTGGAGTAGAAATAAAGGACGCTGAGACAACAACTTCAAACTTCATTACACACTTAAAAACACACTCGGATAGGTCAGTTAGAAAAGTAGATTACGGGTGACTGTTAGCAAGCCTGATGATGAGCTAAACTCTGCATGATGTGTATTTGATGCTAACAAAAACGGGAAACTTGGGACAGTTAGAGGGAAAAACTGGGACATTTTAGTGTTTATGTAGAAACCCCCGGGACACGGGATAGCCGGGTTAAAATCGTGTCCCAGCTAAAACAGGACATGGTCACCCTAGATATGACATAGAATTGGCAAATAATACAATATTCATAATTATCTACAGGTTCAGTGAATATGTGAAACAAAACAACAGGTCCAGTGCAGCAGAGGGACAGCAGCAGCTACAGAACAGAGAACAGTGCAGGGCTGAACAGTAGTAGGAGTAGTTTTATAAGTATGCTCCTGTTATAAAACAAGTTACACTCTTTACATTCATCTACTTTATAAACTAAAGAGTTAAAGCTCCACAGAACCCAGCACAGTTCAGTTACTTTTTATTCCCTTTGTTCTACATCTGTCCATGAACCTAACACTGCGAGAGAAGCACCTCCTGTTGAACACATTCATGAAGATTTAGGTCAAAGTTTTAGTTTTTATTTGTGAAATCACCATTAGACCTGTTTCTATTGGATTTCTTCTTAAACGACAGAATGATGAAAGTAACATATTCAGTTTGTTGTCGCTGGTGAGATCAGTTTAACTAAAGGAGTGTTTGATGTTTATGTATGAAGTATACATTTACAAAATACAGTTAAGAATACAAATAAAAACCAAATAGTTTCTTTATATTTTGAAATGAACCATTCTCTATATACAGTCATATCCAATAGGTTTATTAATTAGAGTACTCAAATGAAGCTGTATGGAAAGAGACTTGAGACTTGACTTGGACTTGCTAAAAAAGACTTGTGTACATTTCCGCTTGCAGGAATATACCTGCTAGCATTGAACAATGGCAATAAAACATATTGACCATTTCCATACAGCTTAGAGTTGTGTCAATGTGTCCCACTGTTGTCCCATTTGAAAAAATAAAATAAAACAGAGAGCAAAAAGACAACAATGTAAATAAAACTGCAGACACTATATGCACTGCCAAAAGCTGCCTATAGACCTGCTTTTATTCCACAAAAGACTAAATTACATCAAACTATGGTTTAGAGCTTACCATGAACGTTTAGCACCGTCTTTACCTTTTATTTATTATCTCCGCCCCATTTCACATTGCCTCCTTTTTCTCTGTTAATGTTTTTCTTTATTGAGCAGTTTTGCTGTGTTAAAAGACATATTTATTGCTGACTATACACTTTTCTGTTTTCATCGGCAGCCATTAAACCTATTAAAATTTGTGTGGACCAATGGGAGCACTCCTTTTAGCTATGGCCAAGAAATAGCAATACCACTATATTAAGCATAAAAGAAATGCCTATTAAAAGTATGTTCAGGTATGTAATTTGAGGTATGTAATTTGAAGTGGCTTGATGCTACAAAACATTTTTTCTATTTATAAAAGTTTATGGAAAACCGGTGGGGCCTCAAGGAACACCTACCTAATACAAAATAAAAGGTGTGTACTGTTTGCACCATTGTGTATTCCCTAGAAAAAGTGCAATTATAAAAAAGAAACGCCTTTGTTTTGTCCAAAACATAATGTCATAGAAAAAGCCAATCAAACCACTGCACTACATTATAATTACAACTTGAATATCATTTTCATGCGTCAGTTGCCTTGGTAACTGGTGTTAAGGCAAAGAAACACAACCAAAACTAAACCTGACAGACACAATGGCATGAAGATGCTTCGTTATTGAGAATATTTGATTGGTTTGGAAAATAGGTTAATAAATTCAGTGACATTTACTAGAACATACTTTTACTTTAGCACATATTGTCGGAATAAATGTCACTTTTATTCACAATCTTTAAAATACCCTAATAAGTTCAAGTTTATTAGTCTTAGGCATAAATGGACTGTTGTAGAGCGCATTCAATTGAAGTGCCCAAAGGCTGTGCGGACAGAGTAAACAGGCTGGTTATGGCACAAAGGAGCCAAACCCATGAATGACTGGAAGGTCTAAAAATTAAAAGGCAAATAAAAACATTAATGGTTATGTAAATTGGCAAAAAAAGGGTCAAATTTTATTTTAATATTTCCAATAAATCAACAGTAGGGTACTTTGTACATACATATACTGTAAATATATTTTCATTAATTCTTTCTCAGGCAGTCATTTACTACTATTAATCCAAATTAACTGTGCTATTTCAGTACAGATTTTACTTTTTCCCACCAATTTAAACATCTCTATATATGTAAATATACAATATAAACGTATTTATAAATATACTTGTCTTTGTCCTGTTTTTTTTTTTTACTTTTAGATACACTTCTGAAAAGGTGTATAAATTACATTTTGACAGTTCAAGTGTGATCAATAGAAACATTATTATGTATTACCCAAAACACTGGTATTGTTTGGAATTGTTCTGTCTAACCACAAAAGTCTTTTTATATGCTCCAGAGGCTCCAGATGTAAGCTTTCTGGCTTGGCCTGACTGTCAGCAGATTTTATTTTGTAGGGTTTATGGTATTCAGTGCCACTGCCAATGAGGTTTGGTTTGTGTCACCGTTCACCAATAATTCTGGGCAATTTTTTTATAAGATGTGAATTGAACTGATTAGAGGATGGGAAGAATACACAAACGGCTTTGAAAGCCAGGGAACATTCTGATCCCTGGCCTTGTGCGAGATAGGCAGTACAGACATACTTTTTATACGTTAAGGCGGCCCATATTAATACTACGCTATTCATATTTGTACAAATCCCACCACGCCTCAACACCAGGCCCTCACACAAGTATCATAACCACCTTTCTCTGGTGATTATTACTCATCTTTAGCATCTGCAGTGTCACCACTATTAAAGCTTCAATGGGACAACCCTACGATGCCATAAATATTATTTGAACTTCATAATCCTTTGAGCGTCTTGGTGGCCTGGGCTCTTTCTGTCTAATCTCTTAAAAGTATCAATAACTCAGAGAGAGTGGATGTAGGATTTCCACTCTTTGTCTGACTCCCTCCAGCTTTCTTTTAACCTCTCCTTTCGTGTCCTAACAAAACCAGTGTCAGTCTTAGTGTTTACTTAGACTGTTGTATTTGGCTTCCCACAAAGACACATACATTCATCTAAAAGAATTAACTGGGTATTACATTTGTTTGAACCATTAAATGACTTTACAGATGTTAATGTTGTCCCAATAAGACATCCCTTTGCATGTATTAATAGTTCATTCCAAAATAACACAAGATATAAAAAAATCTAGTTTTGGTTTGAGTCTTTAATATTTTATGAAATAGGGACACGACAGAACAAGCTGATGTTTATATATCAACAAGTCTTGTTATACAAGCCTTTGTTTAGATGTGGGACAGACCCAGTATCCTTGGAATGCCATAAGAGAATTTCTCGAGCAAATATTCAAGTAGAGTAGCTCGGCAGTGACAGTAGCTCAGTGGGTAGTAGCTCAGTGGGTAGAGCAGTTGTCTTTCAACCCAAAGGTAGGTGGTTCGATTCCCGCTCTCCCCACAGTTCATACTGTTGTTGTGTCCTTGGGCAAGACACTTAACCCACGTTGCCTCCAGTGGCTGTAACACTGGTAATTACTGTAGAACAATGTAAGTCGCTTTGGACAAAAGCGTCTGCTAAATGAATAAATGTAATGTAAATGTACAGAGTCCTTTAATGTGTCAAATGTCAAGGTCAGTACATACAATTTGATTCATTATCTGTGGCTTATCCTTTTTGGGTTACTGGGAGTTGGGGGCTATCTCAGCTGCTTTGGACATTAGACAGGTTATACAGGTTATACATCCTAAACAACTGGCAGTTAAGGGTTAACACTTACAGACATTTATACCCACTGCATTCACTACGGGCAATTTAGAGTCACCAATTTACCTATCCATGCTTGTCTCTGGACGGCTCTATTCATCAACACAAGTGAGCTAAAGAGCAATTGTCCAAAAACACCAACTTAACATTAATTTAGGTTAAACAAAGCCTTATCCGATCAAGAAAATATCAGGCAAAACAGGTAAATAGTGCATCATAGTAACACGAGGTGGTTATTAAGACATGTTCCTCTTCATAGGTTGAGCTGTGATGAGGGTGTCTACCTTTAAATATTTGGGTGTGCACTTCTGAAATGGTCTCACATGGACTGGCACCGCAGCCGGCTTTAGCCTCCTCAGAAAGAACAGGCGTTGATTTATAACACATCCTGTTATTGGATGGGGCTATATCACTGCTCAAGAGGGAACATTTAAATACAACTTGGTAATGGGGTTTTACATTTATGACTGTATTCGTATTGCATTGTAGAAAGTAGAAAAGAAAATGTTGACTAAGTACAATATAAAGATGGGAAAAAAAATATATAGGCTAAAAGAATCAAGCTGTAATCAGAAGAAAAGGCATCTGGACTCAGTTTTCATTTCCTGAAAGGGCAAGTGAATGGAACAGTGTCACTAACGACTCTCCTGAGCCTTTAACAACTCTCACATCAGGAGTCACACTGTCCTTTCATGACTAACGACTATGAGACCAGAACAGTCTGGTCCAATCAGGTTTGGTTTCAGGTTAAACTCCTCCCTTTAGAGATATAAGCTCAGCTCTCTTACCAGTTGATCGCAAAAATGATAAAGTCTGTTGGAATTAGAGACAAAATGTCTTCACTTTGAAAACTGAGTCCAGATGCTTTTGCTTCAACCTTTTCTTCAAGATGACCTGGATGACTGAGAGCCTTCAGAGACAAGTTGTAATCAGTTAAAATAAACCCGTTCTCTCTTGGCCTACTTCTAAAGTCAGTACATAAAGCACCCTTTTTGAAACGTATTACCTGAGGTTTCTTTTCTGGCTTGGGAATGCAGGAGGACAAAGTTGGAAGGTTTGGACTGAAACGTGCATCTCCACAGATTCTTTCGGTGTTTCATGCAAAAGTGAGTGTGCAGGCCTGTCTTAAGGCTGAGACACGGAGCTGCACACTCACTTTTGGCTGGCTTTTACACAGCAGACATTTTGGCTTTTTTACTGTCTATACAAACAACTGTTTTATTCTTTAGTGCTGCCCTTACAACAACTCTGGTGTGTTTTCCAGGAGAGTGTGTGTCTGTGGTCTGTCTTGGCACAGCGGGTCAGCAGTGGAAAGAGCTGGGGGCCCTTTTTGACACTTTTCCCTCCATAAAAGAGCTTGTGAATCTTGGAAGTTTTTCCTCCTTCTTAAGGTAACCATGCTTTTGTGTGTCATGTCTTGTTTTTAGACGTATGGTTCTATGTAGAAGTTAAATTTAGTTTTAGTACAATACCTGTAGTATTTCTGGGTTTTCTTTTCTGCCAAATGTGCTTTTTCCCGTGACACTACAACCTGGCCAGTTTTCATGACTGCACACGATGTACAACAACCGAAACTAAAACTTTGCAATATACACAAGACACACTACATTGCTATGTTATCAGTTAATTAAAAGTGTATCATGCTTCCATTTTTTCAAACCCAGTAGAAAGAGTGACTTTACTTTGAATAATTTAAAACAAAATCAATTTAAACCTTCATGCAAGAAAGCAAGTGTGTGCTTCTCCTTCAGCAGTGCTCAGTTTGTCCACTCTCTGCATTTGTAGGAATAGGAAGTAATGGGACTTCCATTGGTCTCTATGGAGCTTTACATTCAGCTTTTCCCTCATAAACCTATTTTCCTTCAGTATTCTTATTCAATGTAGTGGTGTAGTATCTCCACTGACACCAGCAGCTGAACACACATCGGATACAGAGCAGAGCTAAATGTGCTTCTTCAACAAGTGCAAGTGCCGAGAGGCGGTGGGGCAACGGAGCATGTGCTAATGGGCCGCTCTCAGCACAGACAATAATAATAACAACAACAAAGTGCAGCGCTCAACGGGCCCCTTCAAGCGTTTCCAAATGCCATTCCAGGCCTGAGTGTAATGAGCCTCTGTGTGGAGCTGAATGCTTGGTAATTGCTGAACAGGGGAAATGGATGGTCACTATTGCTTCCTTTCGTTCCCCAACTTCCTCTGTGTGTTAGTGTCCAGCTGTCCTGAAGTGTGTTCTAAAGAGCCTCTCTGAGCTGAATTGTCTGCACACAGTGGGGAATTGGACCCATGAGGTGACATTTGTGTACTTATTCAGTGCACCTGAGGATTGCATCCAATTTTGTTGTACAATGTTCAATGACAATAAAGATATTCCATTTTATTCTGTCTGTATTAAAAAGAACTGTCAGTTTGAGAAACCAACTCTTGAGATGTCTTTGTTGAAAGGAGGAAGGCTGCAGTCTGAAAGGCTGGAGACAAGGTTACAGATGTTTTAGGGTGCACATGTTTGAGTCTATTATTGTCACTGCAGTAATTCAAAAATTATATTTGATTGTTGCCCCACCAATAAATTCCTTTATTTTTTCTATATTCATTTTCTCACACTTATCTAGGGCAGACACATCTGTTGTACACATTGGTCCAACCTGAGAGTAGATTCTCTTGTGGATGTCTCTGAGGTTTCTCTTTTTTCCCATGGTGGGGTTTTTGGAGATTTTCCTCACTCTGATGAAAGGTCAAGGACAAGGGAGTGTTGTCTTATATTATCTATAAAGTACTTTGAAGCAACTGATGTTGTGCTGCTGGGCAATATAAATAACAATAAATTGAATTAAACTGCCTCTAGGTAGGCTGACACTGGAGAAATTGGAGCTCTAGTCAGCGATCCTCCCATGTGTCCGAGCTTTTCACACTATCTCAAAGTGAGAGCAACTTGTGTACAGCTCATGACACTGGCTGAAAGGGGGATTATCGATTTACGGGGAGAAAAAAATCAAGAGCTCTGCTTTTTACCTCAGCTCCACCACATTGGTGAACAATTTCATATTCTATCCATCCACATAGAGGAACCCAATAGAACATCATTAACAAAAGACAAAGATGATTTCCTGTAGTCACCAAACTCCCTCTGGACCCTGGTCACTATTAGAAGATATCAGAATAAAGGACAGCTCTGCCAGTGTGCAACATGCACCGGGAACTCCTGCAAACCAAGCTCATTCTTACAGTGATAGAAATACCTTTATCATATAATGGATGCAGCACTCTTCAGAGGGTATTGAGCCCGACAAGAATGAAAACTGCATGGTTCCTTCTGAAACTAAGGTTGGACTAAGACAAATTCTCCTTTGCAGTTCCCTGGCATAGATTCTCTAGCAGTATCTAATGACTGTACACCTAAAAGATGCTCATATTTGCTGATACTTGCTCTTGGGGGTCTGGTGAGTCACTATTGGTCTGCACCATTTGTGGTTCAAGGGCTATCAAACAGCTTTTTAAAAGGCAAGATGGAGGCTTGTGACACATTTTGCGGGAATCCAGCTGCTGCTCAAGGTATGAGCTTTACACAAACTGTGGGGTAAATGTAAATGCTTTGAACCTCAGACTAACTGCTGGTGTACTCAGAGTGTGCATGTGTGTTCCTCTGAAATAAGAGATGAGCTTGTATAGCGAAAGCAGAGGACAAATATTCAACCCTAGAACAGAGCTGTGGTATTGTAATAAACTCTTTGCCCGGGCGGAGATTTGATGAAGAGCAATTTCCCCGTCATATCTGATCAAAAGTGATGTCGTTGAAAGAGTACTTTGCCTCACTCTCCCTTCTCCAGTATCTGCGCTGTATTACGGGCTCTCCAAGCATTTCCCCGAGACAAAACACATTAGACACATGCCAACAGATTTTGTTTAATGCTCCGGGTTTATGCTTGTAACATTTGGCAGAAAATCCATATAAACAGTGTACTTACCATGACATGGAACAGCGCCCTCAGAAGGGTTTCCAAATGTTTACTTACCAACTGCATTTGTTTCATTTTCTAATCCATTTTTGCGGTTTAAATTGAAATGGAAAAGAAATTGGGATAAAATGCATCTGTTTATTTACATATATGTTTGATCACATGATTGTATGAGTGTTGTCTTGTGCAGCACTCCAAGGTTTATTAACTAAAAGGTTTATTTAAAGCTGATACAGTGATAAGTTTTAATGGCCTTCTTGTTCTGGGACTTACTTAATACATAAAACTGATTTTAAACAGCAAACCAAAGTGGAGCTACAGAAGTGAAAATGCAGACACTTGTAAATGTATATCCTATTATCTCACAACAAAACAGACATTACTTCAAAAACAATTTAGTGTTCTCACGGCAAAAGACCAAAGCACATGTGGCATGCAGCATTTGGTATTACTTCCTGTTTTCCAAACTGCAGCCATGATCAGAATATAACATTGGTAATAATTTCTCTATTTGCACGTAATCCATTCAAACCTGTTTCAGTTTGTACGGGACATCTCCTAAAATGTGTTGCAACTCACAGAACCGTGCAGTATAATACGGAAGCCCTCAGTGGCCATCAGTTTATGAGTATTTCTCTTGTTATAATAAGAAAAAAGTTTGGACTTCGCGATAATGCACGCCATTGTAAAAGTTATATGTTAGTGCCAAGCAAAAAGCTTCACCATTCCACCAATCAATAAGTTGCTTGAGATCTTAAAAAGAAAGATATTGTTTTCTCAGAATAACATTAAATCCTTACCTCAAGAAAAGTGAGAATGCATGGCCGTTTAGGGGGTTGATAGTATAAATCACACTTCTCTTTCTTCTCTGTATTATCACTATAATCACTGTAATCTCACACATCTCTATTTTTACTGCATATCCAGTTTTGTGATGAATCCTATCATCCTAGCCTTTGTAGTTTCTGAGTCACATGTATGCTAACAGAGCATGTTGTGTTGCATTACAAGCTAATTTAATGTTTCTCGTCTTCAGGTCATTAAATTAAAACTGCCTCCATAAAAAGTCACGGCCTTTATATTCCCTACTCCACAAACAGTCAAATAAAATCCACAACACACATTTTCACCGGTCGCACCAGCAGTTAAAACCAAGATGGCAGATCCGTAGTGTGTTGTGTTCTTATGTGTGCACAGGAGAAGGAGCGTTTGGCCTTCACATCTGGCTGAGGGTGTTATTGTAAGTGTCAGGGGTCGACGAGGGTCTGTGGTCTGGAGTGGAAGTGCAGGTGAATGCCACAGGCTGGTAATCACAGGTCAGGGTCATTAACTCTTCTGAAGGGAGGGGGGTGTGCGAGGGGCAAACAGGTGGTGGTCTGCTGTTCAGACGCAAGACGTTAGCAAACGGCACACAAGGAATAGGTCGCATTTTCTTCCAAACCGACATTCAGAGTAATTGTTGTTCAGAGTAGCTTCTTTATTGTTTTGTAATGCAAGAAACTATTTTTAACCAAACAGCACTTTATATGCTTCCTCACTTATTCCAAAAATTCCAAGGCCAAAATGCAAAACTGAGATTTCAGCCACACTAATGCATTTAATTTCAGAATTAAATAATATATGTCTGCACTAGCATTTCAGAAAGCAATAGATAATGCTAATTTTTAGTAAGTGTTTTGTTTTTCTGGCTATCCACACTACCAAAACAGTGTAAGATTACCGTTATGTACAAACGCTAAAATGTTGCAGCGGTTTCTTTAAATGACAGTGTAGAAAAGGCCTGACTCTTCATCTCAATTCACCCATCTCATCTTCATCAAAAGTGATGAGAGGGGTCATCATTTGTGATTCCGTTTACTTAGTGGAAGCAGTTCTCCTTGTGCTTGGCTGTATGTCCAGACTGTTACGTATTTGTTGCAAAACTCTACACTAAACTTTGATTTTGTTTACACATAGCACCCACACTACTCCAGCTTTTTTGGGATCATGGAAAGACTTTTGAAAAACATTGTGTACCCTGATTTAGTGTTGTGTGGATAATCTAAAACTGAGATTTTTAAAAATTGTAATTGTTCAAAATGTTGCAGACCCTGGGGCTCTATGCTGGTTCTTCATGTATTGTTTCATTAATTTCCTATCGCTTAGTCCTGTTAGGGGTCGCGGGTGACTGGAGCCTATCTAAGGCTTTGGGCCTTAGGCGGGGTTCACGCTGGACAGTGGCCAGTAGTCGCAGGGCTTGCTGCTGCTTCATCTTCCCCATTTGAATGTTTCAGTAAAGTTAACAGTACATCTTTGATGACCACTTCCTGCTGATACATACTAAATGATCTTATTAGAATGTACTGTCTTAGTCAGTAAATGAACTGAACGAAAGTTGTTTTAACTTTGTCTCTACCGTGAGCTTGAATGTAACTCTAAGCCTCTATCACACTATATGATTTTGGCAAACCCATGCCAAAATATTGTCTTTAAATTGTTGCACATATGACAGGATCAAAGACAAGGAACCGTAGAGATTAGGACAATCAAATGCAGTTATGATATCCTGTATATTAAAGAACTAATGAACATGCCATTTTATTTCAGCTAACTAGATGGCTATAAAAACACACATATGTCAAGCTCTCTTTGCAACACTAGAAAAAAGAAACATTAAGGAAACATCAAAACTAGTCCACACTCCATTCCTTTTATGTAATGCCACTCACACAGTGTACACGCATCAGACTGCTGCTTATAGAATATTGAAATTGCACAGTGATTGCCAATATTGCGCATTCTGACAGGGTCTTTTGTCAACCATTGACTCTATCCAAAACATTTACATAAAACAATCTAGGTATAGTCATAACCACAATAAGTTGTACATGATGGTTACAATACATTTCCAATACCAGCATTATGCATTACACTATATGTATTGTAGTTTAAAGAGAACACTCAGGTTCAAGTCAAAAGCAAGTTCTGCACACTATTTTTAGCACTACGCACCAAGATGGCCAACTCTGGCCTGGGGTCAAATGTCAGGGGTCAAATGTCGGTGGGTTGTAATGGCAGTTTATTTTTAGTGCAAACAAGACGGCTATTTACGACTACATAAAGAGGTTGGTCAGATAATTATACCACTGCTTGGTCGGCTGCCATTTATCCACCCACCGACCGGTCAATTGCAGCCATATGTGGACAGAGTAGGGGGTCTGCCCTGCTGCCACCATCTGTGTGTGTACAAATGTTGGCATCTCGTCTTTAGACATTGTAAACACCTACTGTATCTGCCCTCTTCATGTTTCTTGCAAGTGTTCCTATTTGCTGGTACACAAGTGAGTGCATGTGGTTTCTCTGCATACATTTTCAGTATCTCTTTGGGCTGTTGTTAGTGTGTGTTTGCTCCTAACAGTGATCTCTTCAATTTGCCCTCCAAACATGCTAGCAGCCCTCACCCACTCGTCCTCCTACTGTAAAGGGAATCGTATCAAGCTGACCTTCTAGAGGTCTGTTTACATCCCGCCCTCATAACCACATAGACATATACCCAACACGCCAATTTACAGTTGCAGCCATGCAGTCTGGATTACAAGACAAAAACTCCAGTCTCGCAAAATGCATCCAAAACTTTCTGGAGTGTATCAAAAAGTGTAATAGTAAGAGTGCCTTCGGGGAAATCACCTAAACTCCTTTGTGTAGAAGCACAAAACCATTTTGACATTCTGAACCTGTTGTTTATGTGCCAACAAAAATATATATAGACCCTTTTTTAAGCAAAATCATCAAAACGATAAACGTTCACCGCAGCAACAATTACAGTTCTACTCCAGTATGTTTGCTCCTGTGTTGATTACCATTAGCAGACTGAGCAAGAATGGTAAGAAACAAAAGCCTTGAACGGGTATGTGTGTGTTAATTTACCTAATATGCATTGAAAGTAAATAAAGACAGTTTTACTTTAAGATGCATTTATATGGCCATCTCATCAGGCAGCTTCTAGTTTAACGGTCTTTGATGAAACCATCCCTGCTTAACTCTCTGCTCTCTGTGTAATGCTACTTTTGTTTCACAAGCTTGTTGCCTAGCAGACAGAGAAGCTGAATACTGATATCCCTACCCACACACTTACAGCACACACACGCGTAGTCAGTTGGATGTCATTATTATTTTGTGGAATCAGATTTTGAGATTTTTGATGGCTACAACAACATCTTTGGTCAACTTCTTGATAATTATCAAAACCTGTATTAAATGTATACTTTATGTAATAATCTTAATAATTATAGTATGAGTACTATATTAATTAACTTGTATTTATGATTATGCAGTATATTCATATTGTTTAGCTTATACAGGCATTCAAAGGGGCGCAACTACCCAGTGCTAGAGGGGTATGCGACATCAATTTTGGCGCAAACCCTATTCATTCAATTTGCAGTTGCACATTTATCATGGTTTGTAATTTGTGTTTTATATACATACAGTATATCGTCATTGTATTGCCAGACACTGTTGTCTTTGTTCCTGTTCCACTCAAAGTGCACATATTTTTTTATTTCAATCCGAGATTTCCTTTCATTTTTGTGCCACAATGCGTGCAATCCGACATAAATAAATCAAACGGTTTTCTTCATGTTCTGTAGTAAGATTCCACAGATTGTCAAGAGTTGATGTGTAGATGAAGTGTGCAGACTTCTGTGCCCACTGATCCCTGTCAACCAAGCAGACGGCTGGCGCTCAGTAGCTCGCCTTCCGCTGCAATTACCCTCTCCCTGGAGACTGTGGGAGAAAGCGAACTCACAGGCTGCTCCTCTGTGTGCATGAACGGCTGTGTGTCCAGACATGGCCACTGTACAGTACAGTATGCAGCTCCAATGTATCAATTCTGTTTCTGCTCTTAATCAAAATCCCAACGTAGAGGAGTCCAAAAATTGAATTTCGGTGCAAAACCCCCCCAAAAAGTATCCATAATCCCCCTTGGTAACCACATGAGGTGTATGGTTTCCCTTTTGCAAACACCACCCAGCTCCGCAGTATTTTTATACCGAAAGATGATACACCTGGAGGTTAGGGGAACGGGATGGTGGGAGTCAGGAATATTTGATTTGTCTTTGTGTTATTGGACTTGTATGAAAGGTGGAACGACCAGCTGTTTTGAACTGTGATTGGTGGATTAAGGACAATCACCCACTGCGTTGGCGTCAAAAGCAGACAGTGACACAAGAACAACACATTTTATCTTGTATTTTATCTTACAGCAAAATGTTTAATTTTACAGGGTGATGTAAAGCCTTTGGTAAATATTATTTAGCACATAAATTATGATGTATGCAGTTTTCTTAACATGTCTTTGGATTATGATTGGAGCTTGTAAGGAGGCAGCCATTTTGGGGAGCATTTAAACATTGTCAGATTTGTTTCATCCTGATGGATATTTGTTTGCATTAATTCTTTATTTGAAGATTGAAGATTCCAGCCATTGTCAAAGTCTATTGTTTATCTTATTAACGTAGTAACTGTTTGTTTGTGATCAAATTATATTGCCTTTTTTTTCCTGGAATGTAAACTCAAACCAAACTCTTCTGTCAAACAAAATGCAGCAAATTATCAAATTAGCTAATGTTGCTAACAGAAATTAGCTAATGTCTGATGGGTCTACTGGCTAATGATAACTAGTTTAGTTTAGTTTATCCGGAAGCAAAAAAGAGAGGAAAAAAGGATTCACATTGACCAAAAGGGTGTTGGCCAAAGTCCCTCAAAAATAGGGTACTAGACCCTTCCACAAGCGACAAAAAAAAAAAAAAAACCTGCACAAGCTTTTTGATTTCAGTAAGTACAGTCCCTATCCATTCATTTTGGGGGAAAACTAAAACCAGTAAAAAAACTTTTTAGCTTAGTAAAAATAAGGTGGTAAAGAATTCTAGCAAATGAAAAAAGTATCTTTGAAAATATGAATCATTCTGACTTTTCCATTAGATGCCAACCATGGAGTGGGCCATGGCCGCCTGTCACAGATAGACTTTACAGATTACTAAAATTAGCGGTTTAGAATTCAAATGTACTACAGATGATTAGTGCATTTGGCTTGTAAATGGCATCTTCGTGTGTATTTACTTAAAACAGCCAAAACCGGTCTTTTTTCATATAAATTTAGGCAAAACCTTCAAAAAAATTCACTCACAATTAAATCGTAGCCAACTCACAACGAAAGCTTTTCCTGGCATCAGAAGCCATTATCTACAAAACGACAAGACAAAATAATATTTGGTGACACTTTATTTGACACTACTTCATTAAGTACAATGTAACACACTGTGTAACAAACTGTAATAACATGTAACTACATAGTGCATACCCTAACCCTTATCCTACCTTAACTACAATATGTAAGTAGACATAATTACATTATGTTTGTACTATGTAGTTACATCTTATTACAGTTTTTACACAAGGAGGAGAATACAATGTATCAAGTGTAGTGTCACATAAAGTGTCACCCAACAGTCTTCTGTGGAACATCAGACATCGTGGATAGTGCTAATATTGTTGGTAAACAGCAACACAAACGGCTAGTGAGAGAAATTGTATTTGCACCTGAGCAGTTCATGGAAAAATCTGTTGTATTTTTGTTCTTTTTTACATGTCAAAGTTTCTGCTTCAAGTCCAGCTTAATATTTTATGGGAATGCAACTAAGACGCAGTTGTTGTCTTAGTAGTTACTAAGTATATAGTTGTATTTTTTTTCACAAAAGTGCATCAGTTGTTAAAAAAATAAATGCATGATTTACGCTTATGCATGTTATGAGCATATACCAAAAAAGTAATATAGTTTTGATTTTGCATCACCTTAAGATAAAGATATTTTTGGTGTGCACGTATGTGTCTGAATGGCATGTGTTTGTGCATCTAAATGTGTTTTTCTTCTGCTAATTGGCGGGAACTACAAGTCAAGGCTCAAGGATAAGGTAAAATTGCAGAAACCAAACGGTGCAGTTGAATAATAACCATTTCCGTGTTTTCTGGACGCTTGGTTTGTGCTTCTGTTACCAACAACCAATGTTACGGTATCTGAAATGATCTGGAGGGTTCTTTCTAAATGTTCACTATATAGGTATAAAAAAAAAGAGGTGGGGGTGGTTCCCTTCCCCTGATAGCTGAAGACAGACTGACTTTGTGCAGATACGTGGTTTTTGCTCCGACAATGGTGAGAAGCATCTGGTAACACTTCTGTGTAATTGCTGCTGAGAAACCCTGAAGATCTGAGAGGAGGAGAAAATTCCAACGTGTTTTTCCTTCGTCCTTTTCCTGCCCCATTCGCCTCGCGTTGGAATTTCACCAGATTTTCGGCAAAAACAATAGAGTCGGGTGTTCGACATTGAAAAAAAAAAAAATTGGGTCTTGGATGACAAACATGAGGGGTGTTTTAAGTGTGTGTCGGTACAGAAAGTCCACTTAGCTCCAACGATATGAGTAAAATTCCATGGTATATTGGTACTACTGGTCCATTGGTATTTTATTGAAAAGAATAAATAAAAAAATTGGTGTGATTACAAAACCTTGTCTTTTAGCAACAAGCTAGCTTAAGCAACAGGTATAGTCAAAAAAAATCACTTATAGTCAGATATTATTGGGTCAATAGGTACAATTTCTGTAACACAACATAACGTAATGCTACAAAGAAATGGTTGGTGCTGTAATTGGGACATGGCATGTGTGAAAAAGAGGTGAACATTTTGAAGGGTCTGCTTGACAATGGTATGGTGGACACTTGACAACAATCTTCCAGAGATAATCTTAGGTTTTTGAAGTATGGTTGTATTTGGTACTTGTATATTGTGTATATAGTTATGGTTATTGTATTACTTGTGTACTATATTATTGTTTATTAGTCTATACAATTGAATATTGTGTTTAGAAGTTCACTACGAAGTGCTTTCGTACAGTACATTATTATTTCCTGAGACGGACGTTTGGTTAATTATGCATACCATGGTATTTCTAACCAAAACCAGGAAGTACAACCACATCAGTCCAGTTTTAAAATCTTTGCACTTCCTGTTGCTCAGAGAATAGACTTTAAAACAGCACTACTGGTTTAAAAGTTTCTTAATGGATTAGCACCAGAATATATTTCTGAAATGCTAGTAGCTTATGAGCCTCCTCGGACTCTGAGAACATCTGGGACAGGTCTTCTGCTCGTGCCCAGAGTTAGAACTAAACAGGGGGAAGCAGCGTTTAAGTTTCATGCAGCAAAAACCTGGAACAGCTTCAAATCTAACAATATTCAAGGGGAAGTTTAAAACCTTCCTTTTAGCTCCGCCTACATTACAACTTAAAGTGTTTTTTATCTGCACTCTTTTTTTAAATGTTTTTAATTTTTCTTATGTTTCTTAATCTAAATCTTGTAAATTGTATTTTATTCCTGTAAAGCACTTTGAGTTACTCAGTGTGTGAATTGTTCTGTATAAATAAAATTGCCTTGCCTATTATGTTTGCACTCATACAGGTACCAGATGCAACCACAAGAAAAACAAATGGCTGCATTTAGTGCTTTCTACCTGCACAAGGTTTTACATTAGAAACTCACACACACGTACGGCAGTATTTCAGACACTGGAGCCAACGAAGGGTTTAGTGACTTGCCCAAGGACACTTTGACAGCATGAATGGGGGGAGTCTTGATCAAACCACCAACCTTGCAGTTATTGGACTGCGGTTATTGTGAAAGTGGTCAAGTTGGTGCAACGTGAGGCTGGCTTGGATGGCATATAAAACAACATGGCCCATCCTCTGCATGCTGTCTTGTAATGTTTTCGCAGAAACATGGTTCTTGTTTTTCCTTTTTAACTTTTTCTAGTGAAAATGTAGGCCTTTTTATTTATTTTGCATTGTTTTTTATTCATAAATCAGTACCTTTTGGCTTATCCCCATCTGGTCAAAATTTGGTTACAGAGATATTCTTTAAACAAGATTAACCCAGATATTCTGCATAACATATAGTTATTATACTTTTTATTTTTATTATTATTATTATTATTATTATTATTATTATATTTGTTATTGTGTAAATATGTGATCAAATGTAAAAATGTAATAATTATCTTGTTGTTACGCTGTAACGTATATAAAACTTTATATCTAATACCTTACACCTGTTCAGAACACTTTATACATGATGACAATAATCTCCCAGAATTCAGTGCTTAAAAAAATCAAGAGAATGTGTCGTTCCAGCTCTGTAGTAAAATAGACTGAGGATAATCATGTAACAGCGCAGCACAAACTGTAACAGAGAGGGGTGAGGCTGGTGTTTAGAGAAGTAACCAGACACCAAACTTGAGTGTGGTGCTCTAAAGTACATAGTGTGGCGGCATGTTTACCTCTCAATCTGCTCGTAGTGACATTCTAATCATGGTCGGACACAGACATCCAGACTGACCACACACATTCAACATTCAAAAACCCCACATACCCACAAGCAGCCACACAGCGAGCCCACCCTGCGTCTGCGTCCAAAGGCATCACAAGCCAGGCTCATTTAGTGTTTCAAGTGTCTGTGTGGCACTGGGTGCAGGGTGGCACTGCCGGGGATATGTGGGCGTCTCCGCTGCCAGGGCCATGTGCCCACAAGCTGTCTTCAAACACAAAAAACTCTGCTGCTTTTAAACACTCTTTTATACATTGTCACTATCAACACTTTGACAATTACCATAGTGAAGCAGGCTATTAAACACTGTGGAAGGCAAAGAAATGCCATCAGTTAACTTTTCTTTTCGGTAATGTCAGAAAGGTGGCAGAGTGGTTTGTATGGAAGCGTCTTGCTGCCAGGTAAAGTAAAAATAAGTTTGACATTTGTATTGCGTTACAATGTGACATGTTTTAAGATAATTATCAAATTTTTACATTTTATCACATATTTACACAGTTATATTTCAATAACCTGGTCAGCTATCCCAATTCTTGTTCTGTCCTACACAAAAACAATTGTTTAGTTCCTGTAAATTTGTGATTTCCAGAAGGCGGAAATAATGGATGCAAAATAAACCACCTCTGAATGCCGTTGGATAGACGTTGGAAAACATACCATGATTGGTCAGGTTGTGTTGAATCCGGTGTATGTCGGGTTTAATAGGAGGTTATCCAGACCTACTGAACTATAAAAGTGAATGGGTCTGGTTCTATATTTAAGCTCATCAGGTTATTACAATGTAAATATTTATCTTGTTGTAACAAAGTCTTTTTTTATGTTCTTACATGATAAAGCTTCACATTGTTACAAGATATCAGCTCATCACCTTTTTTGACTTTGGTGAGATATTTTCAGTCGATCCAAAAAGACAGAAGCAGATCTGACACATTTTTTTGCAGCATGCCCCAAAGAAAGCCTAATACCAATGAGAAAAATGTGTAACAAGTTCATGTTATAACATAACATAACTTAACATAATAAATTGTTATCTTGTGACGTGATAAATCATTATCATAAACTAATGTGATGACCCAATATCTTGTAATAAAGTGAAACCTTGTGTCAAGAAAAAATGTGGAAAAACTGGTTATTACAAGAAATTTATTTATCTTGTAAAAACAATTGGTAACTTATAAAAATGTAATATGTTCACGTTTTATAATACTGCAAAACATCTTATAAAAATGGGAAAAATATCTAAGAAACAGATCCTGTAACAGATATATTTTATTTTTTTACCAAGAAGCAATACCATTCTGTAGGTTACCAACTCCGACCTCACAACAAGAAGGTCATGGGATTGATCCCTGAAGCCTACATTAACAACAGCCTTTTAGATTCTGTTTTCGTATGCTTCATGTACAGGTGTATTGCCTTTAGTCTCTAAACATCTTTTTATGCTCACTTTTTGTTGTGGGATATCCCTGTCTTGATAACCATGTGCTTTTTGGTTTCCATTTTATTAGTGCTATTTTCACATTGTTTACTTCTGCTTGTGTGACATGGACATAATACCTCTAAGCTATCTGGCTTTTGTTGAGCAAGGCTGAGATTTTATTGGTGCTAGAAATTGCCACTAATATCACAGAAAGGAGCATAAAAGGGACTTAGCTGTTAGCCCTGTCATTAACTGGCAAATGTCCAGGGTGTAACTCGCATCATGCCCGAAGCAGGGAATAGGCATTCAAAATTGAAACTTGACTTTATATAATCACACTTAGCTCAAACATTGGATTTTGATTAACTAAAACAGCTTGTTCTTTGTACTGTTGATGCTGTAGTGGATAAACAATCACAACTGAGGCACTTGGGAGCTAGGATGTAAATCTAACAAAAATCTGATTCTGTTTCAGTTTGACCTTTAATACACCTGCTAACATATTTAAATATACTTGTGACAAATATGGGGTCACCGTGTCTAGTATAAAGAGCTGGTGGTGATATTTGGTGGGTGTGCTAATAAATACAATCACATTTGGGACATGAAACACTACGTTTTATCAAACAAACAGACGAAAATAGTGTTCATTACGAGAGACACTGGAAACAGAAGATTAAGTAAATGCAACAAATACTGCTAAAGCTATTGTTTTATATGAAAATCTCCTGCCACTCTATTGTAGAAGGACAGTAGAGTTCACTGTTACTTTGTAAGTCTCGAGGTTTCAATCAAATTCAAGTCTCAGGGCTGAATACATTTAGCCCCAATAGCCAGTAATAAAAGGGGCGCGCCTTCACACCAAAATGAGGAAGATGATGGGTGCTTATGTCACTGTGTGTCTTTATTTTGCGTGATTAAGGCCTGGTCCTGAAACAACGCATAGTTTGGTCTTTGAATAAATTTGACTGTTTGCAAGTTAGATAGTGTTAGGAGTCTTTTCCTCCTTAAGACGTACAATTATCATTTTTCAAAAACACTTTTCTGGGTCTTTCAGAGAATCTAAATTTCTGGATTTTCCATGTACTGCACTTAATGAAACAACAGTTTATGTTGTCGATGGGGAGATTATTTGGTGACAATTACCAAGTTTTTCTAAATGATTGAATTCTGCATCCCATTGAAACATAATGTTATTGTAATATACCTGACTAACACCACTATCATAAAACATCTCTGTGCTGTAGATGCCATTAGTTTAGTTTTACTTACTCATTTAACCACAGAATTTCTCATTGTGTTGACTTGGGCAGTGGCTGCATGGGGCTCAATACATCCACGTACAGCCACAATAGAGCACTGCCCTCTACTGGTGCTCATAGGCAGGACATTGCTTATCAACTGGTCACTGTTGTATTTATGAGCAGTTTA
Source organism: Neodontobutis hainanensis (assembly GCA_024349245.1). Taxonomy (NCBI): domain Eukaryota; kingdom Metazoa; phylum Chordata; class Actinopteri; order Gobiiformes; family Odontobutidae; genus Neodontobutis; species Neodontobutis hainanensis. The sequence goes on from JALDNG010000029.1 coordinate 1,225,068, forward strand.
TTACCCTGCCATTTTCAAAGATTTTAGCCTCACATGCAGCAGGCTACCATAAAGCAAACTTAACACCCCAGAGTTTTTATACAGATGGTTTTAGGACCTGTGCTTCCTCATCAAAGACTGTTAAACTGAGATCTGCCTGATGCGAATACCATAAACATTGCTAAAGCTAGGATCTTAAGTAAAGTTAAGTTATTTTTTTATATTGTTATGTGTTGCGTTGTTTGTGTGTAAACATGTTAATATGTTTCCAGCTTTAGAAAAACAGTTCTCAAAATTTCCAGGTCAGTTGTTGTATGCGGAAGCCGTGTCAGTGTTGGCTCTGCAGTTCAGTGCATGAGGAAGCAGTGCGTCCTACAAAGCCCGGAGGGTTAACAAAAAAAAAAAAAGAGGGAAGAATGTTTTCCCGTCGCACCAAACCTTTGATCTCACACCCCCTAATCACTTCCTGCAGATTATACAGTACGTGCACCGCCGCACTGCCCTCTCCAGTCTCTGTTTGCCCCGGGGGGCAGCTGAGGCAGATGTAGTGCCTTCTGTCCAGCCTGATGACAGACGCAGATAAGGCCCAAACAGAGACAGCCGCATGATGTCATCAAACAGGGACAACCACCTCATGTCAGAAACAGACACGCTCTAGAACAAACAAAAGGAAATGCCGCTAAAACTGTTAAAATGTGTGTCAGTGTTGTAATGGCGACAGTAACGCTCAATACAGATAATACAAGTTTGTGAAGAAACGTGTTTTTTAGATGCAAATATAAAAGTTATTACTACAGTTAATAAAATGGAGTGTTTGTATTTTTGTACATTTTTTTATTCCTCTGCATGCTTTAAATGACTGGGCTCAGACTGAGTGACAAAACTAATGCATAAAAATAGAATTTTCAATAAGCATGTACTTCTCTTTAACGTGTACATTTAAATGTTTAAAAACACTTTTTTTCTCTATTCTTCTGATTAAAAAACATAAAAACAGTAACTCTTTAACCTCAGCCGAACATTAGCCTAGAGTTCATGTTAAAACTAAAATTCTAATTACAAATAAACACATGGAAATGCATTATTAGCAACAATAGAATATAAACAATACATCCAACAATACATTTATCAATAATCTGGCAAACTTCAGGCAAAGGACAGATAGGAGAGTGGCTCACTGGCCATTGGTACCATCTGAAATCTGACTGGCCCTCCTTAAGGCCCCTGTGGCTCCCCCCCTAGATCCACCCATGTTATCCATCAAAGTGTTTAATATTCAGAGTGTCTTAAACTTCTCTCAACGGGACCTGACATAATTTCTTGTCTGTTGTAACAATATGTCAGTCATTATTTATTTTCTTTCAGTTGTGTTTACTCTAGTTTTCTTTCTTTTTGGTACTTATTAATTGCTTTTTATTGCTATTTGGGCCTTATTCATTGTAGTTTTCAGTGTCATTCCTTTTACCTGTGTCCCTGACGTTTGCCAATTTTCCAAATCACATTATTTTTTATGAAACACCAATGACTTTATTGGGGGATTTTTCCGTTTGGTTTCTTCTTTATTTCTCAGGGACCTATTTCTCATAAAAAAAGAGATGCTTTGTACCAGATTTAGCTACAAGCTACTTTTCATCTGCAGTCCCTGAGCAGTTGAGCACAACAATTAAACATTTAACAATACAAACTTAATTAATTCATAGTTAAAATACTTATTCTAAATCTTACAATTTATTGCCAAACTGTTTAATAAAAAAGCCATTTAGCCAAAATTCATCATTAATACATCATAAAATACATGTAAAAATAGTGACAGTGAATACTGATCAATGCAGTGTTAGTTTTTAAATGATGCTGGCACAGTTGATTGTTTAGAATTAGTTTTTTTACCTTTAATGCCTGATTATTGAGAGATCTGAGTGGTTTGAGTGGGGTCTGTTTGGCCTGAGACCAGCAGAAGATACAGTAAGTGATGTGAGGGACGATCATAGCATTAAAATACTTAATGGATGCTTCCACACTAATGTGTCTAAAGGAGGAAATATATTATATTATTTTATTGAATTAGATACTTTTTTTTTTTTAAACCCCAGAGTTTGTTCCAAGTGGAAACCTAAGTATTTAATTTCAGTTACAATATTTCATTTGGAGCCTTTTACATATTTTATCTTTGAGTTTGCTCCTGGTAAAGTACATTCCAACGTTTTTTTTTTATTTTTAGTGTAAGGTGATTTTAACCAATTGCTCATTTTATCCATAACAAAAGACAATTAAATTAACAACGTTGTTGACAGCATCATCTGCATACATGATGATGTCTATGTCTTTGAACATAGAAGATCATTTATGTAAAAGCTCAGGGCCCCAAGATCGACCCTTGTGCAGGGGACAGTTTATTGTTTGTACGTACACATTGTACATGATCTGAAAGATAAGATTTTAACCCATGAAGTGCATCATTAGAAGAATTAAAATGAGTTCTGAAAGGCTTGTTTTTATACTTTCTGTGAGGTAGTATCAGACTGTTTCGATGGACCTTGGAAACCGAACTGCATAGGATGTAAGAAATGATTACTATGGTTACTACTTTCTAAACATTTTTTGAGACTACAGGTAATATGCTGATAAGTCTGTAGTTGTTTACATGGTATTTGTTACCTAATTTGTGTCATTTTAAAAACACAGTGGAACACATTCTCTGCTATTGATTTATTGACAATGTGAGTTATAGATGTTGTTAATGTCTATATGTTTTTTATGAGAGAACTATCGAGGCCTCAGGGGTCTTTGGATTTTGAATTTGATAAAGATAATATAAATTTATCTATTTTTTAAATTACTGAGTTAAATTTTTTCTTTTTTTTTGCAACCCAAATAAAATCACCTAGAATCCACTTTTGGGTCCTGACCCAAGGTTTGGGAACTGAGGCTCCTGCCAGTCTGACCAGGATTTCACTGTTTTCCTGCAGCACAAAATGTGGTCTTGCCACTTTGTTTAATCACTGCACCTTTCTCCGTAATTTCTCTATAAAATTTGTGACACACCATTCACTATTGTGAAACAGTACAACTGACTTTAACTGTAGTTAAATATCTCACTTGAAGCTTTTGTTAATGGTAACTCAAAACTTCCTTTGGTAACAATAGTAGTTAGAGAATAATCTTCAGTGGCTTTTGTTGTGGTTGAGCTGGAAATGGCATGGTTAGTTAATGCGGCCAAAAAGTCAGTAATAGCAAGCTAATGTTAAAAGAACATTAAGTAGCCTAATAAAATTAGCTTTAGACTATAAACATGGTCTGAATTTATGTATATGTTCATAATTAAGTAGAAAAGCAAAAAATATGTTGCAGACACTTTGCACTATTTCAGTCTTCTTAGGGTGATCATACGTTTTACCCGGGACAGTGCCTGATTTTAAGCCCCCTGTCCCGTGTCCTGAGGGATATCTGCAAAAACACTAAAATGTTCCAGTTTTCCATGCATTACCTAAAACATGCTGGTATTTACCTTTAAACTTTACAAAAATGTTATTAAGCAGTGAGGAGTCATGACCAATGTTGTGCCTTCTCAAAAAAAAAAAAAAATGCAGCCATAAATAACAACCCATTTTTTATCAGTGTGTGGCTTCTTTCTAATGTTGGAATGCTTCAAATAATAACTTTGCCTGGATTTTTCAGATGAAATATGAAAATAAAATAACACAGTTTTACTTCAACTTTACTTTTGCAGTTCTTTCTGCTACCTATGAAGCTTTAGGCCTCTTAGCCCGAAAATAACAACAGCGCCTCCCTGTGGCCAGAGTTTGTAAGGACAAACGTCTACATTTCTGTGTCTCATAAGGCAAATTTACCGTGTGTGACATCGATATCCACGAAATAAAATAAAAAAAATAATAATTATATAACAAATACAAAGCTAAAAGTCCAATTTATGATGAGTACAATATGCAGTCTATAAGTGTTAGACGTTATGTTGTTAAATTGTATTTGGTGGCTTAATTTTTGCCATATTTGGTGGTCATGTGTTTGTAGCAGGTGTGACGGATCTGTGGGCGTTCCTCTTTAGGACCCAACTTTCACAAATCAGGAAATATAGGTATTATTACGCCTTAAATTACATTATATGTGATTTGTTTTACGGCGTGCTTGTCTCTAATGATGACTCTTTTGGTGTCAATGAGAAAGAACGTAGACGGCTTTGGTTTGTGGATTATAACGCGATGTTGAACCAGCCGTTTAACAAACCTAACATTAGAAACAGCCTTTAAATCAGCAGCTCAAAAGAGATCATTGTTAAATAATGTGTAGACATAAAAAAATGACATTGTATTTACCACTTTATTTTTTATTTTTATGTACTTCAGAGCAGAAATCACACATACAAAATGATGAATGGATGCTAAAAAGATGTATTGGAATATACATTACACATGTGTATACATTTGATTTACAGTGATACAAGGCTGTTAGATAACTGTCATAGGCCTTTGTGAATGTTTAGCACTGTAATATTTGTTTATCATTTCAGAGAGTAGGCCCATGTGACTGAAGGTACAGACAGTTCATCTGAGGTTGAATTCATCCAAATGTCACAGTTGTGTCAGTGTTTTCCTTTTTATTTATTGACAATGAGAGCATCTGTCAAATGGTTGTGGGAGATGCAAGTAAAGCTGAAGGTTCCAGTAAAGTACAGCTGTACTCTCACAGTAGTGTAGACTGGACATGATCTGAAATGAGAAGGTAAAAACACACTTATTACACAATTATTTTTGGGTTTAGGCTACAAGACAACATAGTTGTTGCAGTCATAGTAAAAAGTTTGATTGAAAAAAATAAAATACTAAGTGACAGAATATGTTGCATACAGGATATGAAGTACATTCAAATTTTACTTACACAGTCTAGTCTAAACCAAAAAATTTTTCTTCACCTTGTAAGCCTCACGTGATGTAACTGTTAAGGCTACGACTAAGCCATTCTGCAGACAAAAGTAATTAAAGTTTCGTGTTTTTAATGAGCATGATTACTTACATACATCACACCACATGGATCCGTTAAGAACAAGTCATTGCAGTGAAGCTTCACGATTGTAAAGTCAAGTCAAAAGCAGCTGTCGATGCACACACCGGAACCAATAATGTCTAAGGTATTACACGGAACCTTATCACCAGCGCACGTCAGTAATTACCGGCGTCAAAAAGATCCATGCTCTCAAAATGGCCAAAGTGAACAGTGGTTCTTCCAGTTGTCGGGTCATGGTCATGGCAGGAAAGTACCTTTCGGGTCCGGGGCCCTCGGTGCTAAGCGGCTCTGGACCGCGGCACTCAGCGGGGGCTCCGCGGCGCCAGGTCAGCTCTGACGTGGCGGGAACCAGAGGGAAAGCTGCGTCGACGGCCCAGGAGCAGCAGGGGCTGTTTTCCGTCACAGACCGACATGTAGCGGCAAAGCGGAATCTGATTTACAGGGACGTTAAAGCTTTCCTCGGGGAGGTGGGAGGGGACCCCAAGGAGGCCCGGTACTGGCTGACCCAGTTCCAGAAAGCCTCCTCCTGTCAGTCCCCCGCTTTTGCTGTGTTGGAGGTAAAGAATAATATTCTAAATGATTTATAGAATAACCAGTATGATTAAGACGACCCAAAAGACGTTTGGGGAAGTGAATTGAAGTGTGCTAAAAGTTTGTTGTAATCTTTCAGGTGGACAGCTCGGTGTTTGACGGCAGGGAGATGGTGCAGAGCCTTGCCTTCGCGCTCTCGTTTTTGCAGCGCATGGACATGAAGCCCGTGTTGGTGATGGGATGGTCCGAGTGCGACAGCCACACAGACTGTGTAGCTGGGTCTCGAACTAGTCAGGCTTTGGTCCAGCGGAGCAAACAGCTGACTGAAGCACTGCAGCAGCACTCCGCCACTGTGCTGCCTTTCTTCTCGTCCGAATCAATCCTCCTGCTGCGAGGAACCAAGTGAGTATAGGATTAACCTGCTCCACCGTTTTCTAATGGATAAGATGTAGTGTTGTGGGGTCACACCTGCACACATTGAGTGTTATCATTAGCCTAAACATCCTCCAAAACCTTGGTAAAGCTTTGTTTTTAAAATTGATCGAATATTAACCAGTCAGCTGGATTTTTATGCCAGCAGTTTAACCCAGATATGGAATGAGACTATATAGTTTAAGTTCTGTAAACTGTAGCTGCAGTGTCTCACTCTCACTCACTGAGCACTCAGATCTGCAGCAGGAGTCTGTTTCAGTTCAGTTCTAACGCTTTACTACACCACCTGCTCTGTTATGATGCAGTACATGTCCTGATGCAGCAAATAAACTTAAGCTAACGTCACAATGATTATTATTTTTTTTAATTCATTTGGAATGATTTGGTTTTAGTGCTCCACCATCCATCTCTGTGGACACCGGCCTCCTCCAGTGGACTCTGGACTGTGGGACAATCCCTTTGGTGTGTCCAGTGGGGAGGGACGAACAACACTGCTCCGTCATGTTGGACCCTACAGATGTGACGGCGGCCATTTCCCGAGCGCTGCAGCCCCACAAAGTCATGTTCCTGAACAAGTCTGGAGGCCTGCGCAGCCAGGAACAAAAGGCACGATGCACTCTCATTACACATGGTTCAACGGCAGAGGGAAGTTCAGTTCTGGTAAAGATGTCCTCAAGCGCTCAGGTCTCCATGTCACAGTTGCAAGTGCACTTTGAAAAGTTTTGGAGTATGCAGGTCAACAAAGCTGTTTCCAATATTATGTATTAATATATGTTTTTTTAAAGATCAGTATTTTAGCAAAGAACCTAGTGATAGAAGCCATAATTCCTTTACTTCCAGTCCCAGAGTGGACAAACTGAGCACTGCTGTAGCAAAAGCATTTGTCGGCTTGTACTGAGATTTGTTTGTGCGTGCTATGATTTGTGTGTGTGTAAAGTTAGTCTTTGCTTTTGACTTTTGATATCAGGCAAATGGCAACAGATATTGGTAGTAAACTGGCAGATGTCCTTTTTGTTCTGAAAACATGCAGGCAGACTGTTATTCTTAGAGCACACTTTTTATTAAATCAGAACCTAAGGATTGTTCTCTGCTGGCATAAAAACTTTAACCAAGCCATGTCCTTTGTCTCCACACAGCTTATTGAAATCTGGTGACAGGACTGTAACAAAAGTCTTTGTATTTAGAGCTATGTGTGTTTTTAAAAACATTTAACTTTTACAGACATGTTATTTTCACACACAAATCTTGATACGCACAAATTTTACAACAGAAAAATCTTGATACCCACACCTAAATCTTAGAACACAAGAAATGTTTCAGAAATTCTAAAGTTAACCCGTCATTCGTGTCCAAAAGGCTCCACTCAGCATCTAGAACGCTTTAAATGTGGTATTCAGTGTTTACTGGATTATTGGTCGGTAAAAGTTGGCAGCCAACTCATTAGACATTCAAATAGTTTCTCTACAGATTTATGTAATTTGTGCAACTTTTGTGAACAATGAATAACTGTAATATTTTATTTTTTTTTTAGATTTTAGGCACAGTGTCGCTGCCCAGTGACCTGCCGAGTCTTTCCGCTGCAGACTGGCTGTTAGCGGAGGAGCGACGCAAGGTGACGGCTATAGCCACACTGCTCAATCACCTACCCGGCGAGTCCTCTGCAGTGATCACGTCTGCTGACACGCTGCTGACTGAGCTGTTCAGCCACAAAGGTCAGAGTGCCGCGTCACCGTTTGTTTTACTCGTTCACACGCACGTGCACAGAGCCATTGAGTGGACGTGTTGGTGTGTTTGACCTCTCACCAAGTATCCATTTAGGCATAAAATACTTAATTTACTTTTGTCTATGCTTCTGTCTTAGGGTCAGGAACACTCTTTAAAAATGGAGACCCCATACACAAGTAAGTTATTAAAATTTTTTGTTTACAAAAATGATTTTAATGCAAACTTTTCAAACGAAGGACCAGCTGGAGAACCACTGTATAGTATGATATAATAAAATATTAGCTGATTGTGTGATTGCCTGCTCAGGTACAGTTCTCTGGAGGAGATTGATGTGGACCGTCTTCTGGCTCTCATCAACAAGTCGTTTGAAAAAACACTGAAGAAAGACTACATTGAATCCCTGAAAGGACGGCTGCACTCAGTCTACCTCTCTGAAGGGTGTGTATAGAACCACTGCTTTTTCTTTCACATTATGAAAGCCATAGAATGATGGCTCTAGCTTTTTTCCAGCACAACATTTATCATAGCTTTTTTTTGAATATGTCTGTTGATCACAAGAATACTTGGAGAAAATAGTACCATTATAGTTTTTTGCTCCACCTTAAGCAACCTTAACATGACCACCAGATTTTTATGTGCACTTTTTATTGAGCTATCACTCATTTGCTTATCATACTACCACTCATGGTGCTCACATTAACTTAACGAACAGGTCTTGACTCATTTTAAACAAACCTGGGAGCAAAAGTATCATACTTTATATTATAATACTTTTCCTTGTGGCCCACTCACACATTTTGTTACTTTTACTGTGTCTTCATATAATTTAATTGCACTCCTCATTGTTGCCAGAACAATTACTTATTAGTTTTGATCCAAACGCACAACAGATTATTAAACTTGCAATATACTCCTAGCCTTACATGTGTGTGGTTATCATCATGTGTATTTGTATGTCTGTGTCTAGATACAGCGCTGCAGCCATCATCACCATGGAGCCAGTAAACGGCGGGACCCCCTACCTGGACAAGTTTGTGATCAGCAGCAGTAAGCAGGGCCAGGGCACCAGCCACATCCTGTGGGAGTGTATCAGACAGGACTTAGGCAAACTGTTCTGGAGATCCAGACCCACCAACAAGATCAACCCCTGGTAAGGTGACAGGCAGTCGGTAAGAAAACGCTCTAAATTGATGTCTCATGCTTCATCAACTCTTTTGCGAAGCTCTTGGGATGTTAGCTCTAGGTGTTCAGTATCACAAAGCTGGTTCACTTGGAAACTTGCTCCGGAGCCTGTGTAGGTCCAAAAAGACGATTATAAACACAACCCACGGACCAATGAGTAACAAGAAAAGAGCTGCCAGTGTGGAGGAGGGGAAGAAAAAGGCCTAGTGTAAGGGGCACAGTTAACTGGAGCGAGAACGGTAAGCATTAATGTAAAATGACCAGATTAAGACGCCATCATAGATTTGGGTTTCAACATGAGAATGTTTGAATAAGGGTTGCTTCCATTGGTCTACTCTACACCGACGTCAACAAGGAAGTAATGGTTAGCGAGAAAGGCTGTATCAAAAATCCACTACCTACTAAAGCATAGGCTTGTCATGTGACTAATGGCAACATATAGTACAGTTATTGAAGGGTTAGGGACTAGCATGTTATTGGCCAAAGCTTCCAATATGCACTTAACATTGTCATGTATTAAAAACCTTGATAATAAAACGTAGGAGGTCTTGTCTTTTCCACAGATCATTCTCATTACAATATGATGGTTTTCGTCCAAAAAATAAAAACAACATGCACTGCTGTTATTGGAATTTATTATATCCTTATGTTTATCCAGAGAGATACAGAGACAGATTATAATTTAACAAGCGATGGCCAGGTTTTAATCCTTGCAAGGAGAAGATACAGTAACAAGGGTACAGCGAGAGGTTTGCTTAAAGATGTAAACAGAAGATGAGATTATATATGACAGTGACGTCCTTGGTGAGAGGCGTTCACAATGTTCCAGGTGCAAGAGTCCTGTGACAAGCCATGTCTCAGTCTAGTCATGTCTACTTCCTGCTTGGATTAGCACGAAGGACATGACATGAATTTGACATGACCTGAAGAGAACTATAAGCCCCCAGTAACTCTAAACATTAGAATTAAAATTCTTATCACAACTGCACACTGAAATGTCTGATGTGTTTCGTCTTTTTTTTTTTTTTGTCCAGGTACTTCAAACACTGTGACGGGAGCTTCGTGAACGGCTCGTGGACAGTCTTCTGGTTCGGCCTGACGGACATCCGAGATTCCTACGACCTGGTGGAGTACGCCCATACTCTGTCCGACTCATTCCACACCTCGGCCCTGTCCGCACCGCTGCAGCCTCCTCCCGCTGTGGCAGGGTCTTGACCTGTGTCCTCCTGAACTGCCGTCTTAAAATGAGCTTGAAATTAATTTCTTAATTTCTGGCTTATTAACCAATTATTGGTACGGTATAACCCTTGAAGAGGCTTGTGTAGACGGTTACCGTTAATTTGTATTAACAAGGCAAAGCTATTTTATCATAGAGCAAATGTCACACACAGGTAACTCAATTTCCTTTACAACAAAATACATCTGCACAGGAAGTCAGTCATACAGTGTAGACAATAAAACCTGCAGGATAGTAGAATAAAACATAAAAAAACAAATAACAAAATAAATAAAAGCAATTAATTGCATAATGTTTAGGTGTCGTTTGGGGATTTAAAGCATGTCTAGTAATGCGAGAGGGAGGTCTAGCTGTTTACTGCTGCAAAGAGTAAAGACAAGTTTATTTATTTTTTATAGTTGCACTGGTTTCCTACATTTTTAGGGATTCATTATTTGCCGTTACAAGTTACGCTAATGTTTATTCGATGTAGGCAGCAAATAGAAAATGTTTCATTTACAAAGCTACAAGAAATTAAAACCAGAAGCAGCAAATGAACTAGCTAGCTTTGTTTTTGTGAGCCCAGTTATTCTTTTTTTTTTTATTATAACTTGAATGAATTATGTTTATCACAAAAGAAAGACGTGCTTCATTTGGAAAAACAAAAACTGACAACTAAACCAAAAGCTGAGGGGTTACCAAAGCAGTACATTTTACAGAATGCTTTGTACCCCTTTGACAATGGAAACTAACCCTTACCAAGCCAAACCGTGCCGTACCAGTGAGAAACAAGGCTAATGCTGTGAATATGCAGTATCTTAAACCTACAAACCTAAGAGGGCACGTTGTAGCAAGTTTGGGAAAGCGGTTACTGTAATGTTTACTTGAAATATTTATTTTCATAAGCACTCCCATGTTTAGTGCCAGTGGAAGCATTACAATTCGGTTTACCTAAGGCTGAAAAAGGGGCTGCTTTTATTTTGCTAAAAACCTTTTTTTAAGCTGATGGAATATTAACTATATTCTAGTGATTGTTCAAAAACCAGACCTCAGGCTCAAATGCCTCAGCAAACAAACAAATATGAAAAGTGGTGAAAGCCCAGAGGTGTGTCCCAGGACATGTATTTAATTATTTGAAACACTACTGTCTAACTATGTAAATATTTATAGCTTGAGGAGTCTTTTATGCTATGGCTTGGGTGTTGAAAGGGAAACCAAATAGCATAGCGGCTATTAAAGTTGTACTCTGGACTGTTTACTTTGGTTGCAACTTGCTGATAAAAAGATTATATTTAGACCTTGTGTTGATTTTGAAGTTACATTTTGTCAAGAGATACTCAAAAGACCTAATATTCTTGTGGGCGGAGCACAAGCTGGAGTGTTAAAGCGTGCTTAAAAAATGTCCGTTGCAAAACACAGTGGTTTGCAGCTTCCTCTTTTCAGTAATTGTATTGTGCAATTAACGAGTTCCCATTTTTCTCCACTGGCAATCATTTCAGCAGATTACTTCTCGTCACGGTCATGTTTACGTTCAGCTTTTCAAGTTGCTATTGGTTTCTAAAGGGGAATAATTAAAAATCTTAGAAACTTCAACTTTGTCTTGTACTTTTTAAGCTTTTTAATTTATGTTACCTCAGTACCTATGATAAACATGAGAGATAATTCAATTCAATTCAAAACACTTTATTTGTCCCCGAGGGGCAATTAAAAGGACCACAAAGTAGCTTAAAAAAACATATTCTCCCACACAAACACACAAACGATCGACACACCGTACACTACAAAAAGGTCATAATAAATAATGTAAAAAGAATAGTTTGAAAGTGCATAAAATATTCCATTCAATGTGCTTAAGACCATTTAAAAGATTGACAGCCGTAGGGATAAAAGTCATTTTTCTCCTTTGTGTCCTGCAACCTGGACACCGAAGCCTTCGTCCAGGTGGGAGCCACTCAGATTCTCAGGATTAAGATGTGGGAGGGGTCCTGTAGGATCCCACGTGCCAATTTCACTGTCCGCTGGTCACACAGGTCTGAGATGGCACGTATGGGTTGTCCAATGATTTATGAGCACAGTTTGACGATATTTGAGAGACGATTTCTGTTTTGCAATGAAATGGAATGAAACAAACAGATCGAAAAAGTTAATACATTCTCAATGTAGGCACAGTAGAATTTTTAAGGATGTTCTTGTTAATGCAAAATGAATTGAGTTTCCTAATCAGATATTGTCTCTGGTGACATTTTTTAAGAATTACGTCTGTTTTTGAAGTGAACTTTAACATATCGTCAAAGACAGGTCCCAGGTATTTGTTTTCCTTCACAATCTCCAAAGGCTTCCTGTGTAGGGTAGTGCAGACAGCTTCAGCCGCGAGTCTCTGCTTGGGAGAAAAAGTCACTATCATCTCCTTGGTAGAAGTAGGGGTGATAGGACACAGCCTTGTGGGGAGCCAGTGGAGGTGAAGAAGATGTCAGACAGAGTTGTTCACCAACACTCTCTGCGACCTGTTAGTGAGGAAGTCTATAATCCATAGGATGAGTAGGTGGTCGATATGAAAGCGTGTGTTCAGCTTTTCGGCTAGAATGTGAGGCTGCATGGTGTTGAATGCTGAAGAGAAGTATGCAAACAGGAGTCTGGCGGTGAAGTTGGTGGTTTCCAAGTGTTTGTGAATAGTATTCAGAATGAAAATGTTTGCATCATCAACCCCTCTCCCAGCCCTGTCTGCGAACTGCAGTGGATCCATAAGTGTACCTGCTTTCATACCACTTATCTTTGAAGCCAGGGCCTCAGCTGCTTGTCATTTTTAGTGAATAAATTTAAACCCACATTTACAAAATACTGAACTTTCCTTTTCGTATATACTTCCATATTGTACAAAATAAGCAGAAGTGCTTAAAAGGGGAACAGAAGGTTCATTTATAGTCATGTTCTTGTTTTCTTTTGCTCTGAAGTTTGTCACAGATTCCCACAGATATCGGTTTAACAGCCTACAAAGGTACGTTCATTACTTTTATGCATTCATTAAGGGTAACTGGTAATACATTTTCACATAGGACATTAGGAGAAAATACTCTGTTAAAGATCTGTGAATGAAAGTGTGATCTCTGATTCTACGCTCTGGGAAGCACTTACAGCCACCATGGGAGGATTTATTATTTTCTTTGAGGCTTCTAGAAAAATTGGTAAATTTAAAAGATTTAAAATTTAATTTGAAATTGCATGTTTGGAAAAATACATGAGGCATATTTATTGCAGTCTTACTACAACAAAATCAACAAAAATTCTGATTAAGAAAAAAAATCCCAAAAGGTACTCTTCAAAATAAGAAACCAAAACTGGACACATTCTAACAGACATACAGTAAGAATACTCTTCAACCTTGTATACCGGCTTGCACAGCAACAGCTGACGTCAAGAGTTTTTCAGTCCACTTTCCTTGCCTCAGATAAATAAAAATAAGCAGTTTTTGGACAGAACCTTTCAATCGGATAAAGTGGTAGAATACATTTTATCATTCCCCTAAGGTAAAAGTCCTGGACCTGATGGGTTTGGTTCTAAATCTGTTCAAGCATTTCATGAAGTTGATGCCCATTCTACTTAAAATGATTAATGATTCTGCAACAAGTCTCTTCCACCATCTCTTAATGAGGCTAATGTCTGTTTGATATTAAAAAAGGACAAAGATCCCACTGACCCTGCTAACTATAGACCAATTTCTTTTCTCAAGTTGGACAATAAAATTCTCACAAACATGTTGTCTGGCAGATTAAACAAATTTATATAACAATAATAAGCCCAGGTCAATCTGGTTTTATTCTCTTTTTGGAAAGTATAAAAGATAATGATTTTTATATTTTCAGATTAAAGCAAACCTAACCTGACTCTGCCAGATAGAACTGCTCACAGAACAGTCTGTTTCACAGAAAATGGGAAGGCTCCCGCCTGAAAGCTTTTGCAAGAGAGGCACCTTCTGTTGCAAACTTGTTAGATTATTGAACGAACCACCTACAACAAGATTTGTTTTAGGCAATCGTAGCAACGATTTATTCGACATTTCCAGATTGCGGCTGATATGAAGAAACAAAATGTTGTAACAGTAACAGTTTTTGCAAAGTGACTCTGCAAATAAAAAGAACGTTAACTAACATTAAATTTGTAAATATAATAAAGACGTCGGCCGATGAAAATAGTCTGTAGGATATGCCAAAGCCAGTAGGAACATAGCACAAACATTTTTTCCTTCCAGAAAAGCCATTGATTTAATTTAATGGTCGTAACTATTCAAAAATTTTGGGTAGGTTGGTTTTGGTGAGAATTTTATAAACTAGATCAAAATCATATACACTGAACAAAAATTTTTATGCAACATTTTAGTTTTTGCCCACATTTTTTATGAGCTGAACTCAAAGTACACAAAAGGCCTATTTCTCTCAAATATTGTTCACAAATCTGTCCAAATCTGTGTTAGTGAGCACTTCTCCTTTGCTGAGGAAATCGATCCACCAATAAAAGGCCACTCTAAAATGCAGTTTCACTGAGTCATCCCTGATGAGGACGTCAGGCGCAGATGAGCTTCCCTGAGATGATTTCTGACAGTTTGTGCAGAAATTCTTTGGTTATGCTAACCAATCTTTGCAGCAGCTGTCCGAGTGGCTGGTCTCAGAGGATCTTGGAGGTAAAGATGCTGGATGTGGAGGTCCTGGGCTGGTGTGTTTACATGTGGTCTGGGGTTTTAAGGCCGGTTGGATGTACTGCCAAATTCTCTGAAACGCCTTTTACGCCAATCGCACGCTCCCTCAAAACTTGCGACATCTGTGGCATTGTGATAAAACTGCACATTTTAGAGTGGCCTTTTATTGTGGCCAGTCTAAGGCACACCTGTGCAATAATCATGCCCTCTAATGAGCATCTTGATATGCCACACCTGTGAGGTGGATGGATTATCTCGGCAAAAGAGAAGTCCTCACAGGATTATTTTATGCTCAAATTTTAAAAACGGAGCCATTTCTGCTTTACTTCCTAATAGAAGACTAAAAAATGTCTATTTGAATGTATGCAGTTTAAGAAATAAGATATATGAAATTGATAATTTATTGCACTCAAATGAAAATTGCATTTAGAAGCTTAAAGCTTTCAGGGTTATGGCTTATACAGAAAAGATTAGCTCAAAATATGGTGGAGGGGAGGCTTTCTATGTTCAAAATAATATCCTAGTAAAGCTAAGATCAGACCTAATGTGTGATGAAATAGAAGTCATATGTCCCACACACTAAACTTATTCTAGTTGGATGCCGTTACAGTGCGCTGCATTTGCTTGGATAATAACGGCAAAATGCTAGATAAAACTTGTGAGTCAAATATTGAAAGTGTGTTTGTAGGAGATCTAAATATTGATTGGCTAAATGAGAAATGCCCACTAAAATATAAGCTAACCACAATTACTGATCTATGTAATTTAAAGCAAATGGTGACAGAACCCACTAGATTGGGTACAAATAGGAGGGGCCTTTACACCTTCACTGGAATCGATCATATCTATGTTTCTGTGCCTACACTCTATACCAAGGCTGTATCTATACCAGTTAGGGTTCAGTGATCACAACATTGTCATATCCCGAAAGGTAACTGTTCCTAACGTTTGTCCTAGAGTTATTTATAAGAGGTGCTATACAGCTTTTTCAAATGAAGCATATCTGGATGACAATATCGTATACCCAATTTGTTATATTTTTAATAACGGTATAAAGAAATTTTTATTTCCTTTGTCTTGGAAAGAAGCTAATGAGAAAGCAACATTTAATGGATCCAACAGTTGTCCTGTAAGTTTGCTAAATTCATTCAGCAAAATCTTTGAGAAGAAAATATCTGATCAAATTCAGGCATATTTCTTAAAAATCTTTTTGATTACAAATCGTCAGCACGCCTACAGGAAAGGTTTTTCATCCTGCTCTGCTTTACAGGTGACAGACGAATGGTACAAGGCTTTAGATAATAAAACGATTTGCGGAGCAGTTTTGTTTACCGCAATGTTTGATGTAATTGATCATGAGCTACTTCTTGAGAAACTTGTATGGTTTTAATCCATCTGCAGTGGCTTGGGTCAGATCTTACTTAACTGAAAGATCACAGAGAGTTTTCTTTAATGGCAACTTTTCTGATCATCTGGAGGGGAAATGCGGCATTCCTCAAGCAAGCTGTCTTGGCCCTTTGATGTATTCAATTTTACAGATGACCTTCCTCTGGCTTTAAAAGATGTTAAATTAAAGTAAAGTAAAGTATGCAGCTGAAACAACTGTTTACGCATCAGCCACTTCATCTGCACAGCCAACTAAATTACTAAAGGAAAACTTTATTTTTATTATGATTAGTAGAAAAGTGGATCTTGGACAATAGATTGGTTCTTAATGTGTCAAAAAACTAAAAAACTAAAAACGTATAGTAATTGGTTCAAGTCACTCACTAAAGAAGGAGCAAAAATTTTTTAAAAAATAATTCACTAACAGAAAAAGTGAATGAGACAAAATTGCGAGGTATACACATTGACAGTCAACTGTCCTGGTCCAAACATGTCGATGTAGATGTAATGGTTAAAAACATGGGCAAAGCTTTAGCAGTCGTGAGAAGAAGCAGGAAATATTTACCAGCAAACTTCACTAAATTAATAGTTAACAAACTAATAATTTT
This sequence comes from Neodontobutis hainanensis, assembly GCA_024349245.1. Taxonomy (NCBI): domain Eukaryota; kingdom Metazoa; phylum Chordata; class Actinopteri; order Gobiiformes; family Odontobutidae; genus Neodontobutis; species Neodontobutis hainanensis. The sequence goes on from JALDNG010000029.1 coordinate 1,241,836, forward strand.
AAAGTTAGACTATTGCCAGCTAATCTGGTCAGAAGCTATTTTAACAAACTTCAGCTTTCACAAAACAGGGCAGCGCGGTTAGCTTTGAACTGTCCCGGTAGCACCAGTGTGAAAGCAGTGCATGCTCAGCTCAGCTGGTTAAAGGTTCAAGATAAATAATGCCCTTATTATGGCAACATAATAAATATCCAGTATGTTTGTATAATCAGTTAAAAAAAAATCACACAGATATGCAACACGACAGGCAGCTGAAGGTCGGTTTTTGATCCCCAGAGCTAGAACCAAAAGTTTCAAAGACGAGCCATAAAAGCATGGAATGAATTGCCATCAAGTTTAATTAAAATTAAACAAGCTGCAGTTTTTAAAAGACAAATTAAACAATTAATAGAAGGATCATATTTAACGAATATGACACAATCTATTTTTAAGAAGAGACTGTTTTTGCTTAAGTTAATGTATTGTACAAATTGAATTATTTAAATGTGAGTAATGTATTAAGTGTTCTCAAACTTTCTTTTATAGCAAACAGGTTCTTGAAATGTATTTTCAATATGGTATTTAATTTTAACATATTGCAATGTAATAATCTTTTAATATGTATTTTCATGTAATGGTTTGTAATCATGTAAACTGTGAACTTTTTTCTAATTACCCCAGGAAGACTAGTTATAACAATAAACAATACCTCATTTCTGTTCTTCGTGGATCAGGTCTGATATCATTTACAACAGCATTAGCCTTCATGAAAGCTACTGTCATGGCCTAAAGTGATCATTCTATTGTTTCAGAGACAATGGTGACACCAGTGGAGCTGCTGGAGATTCTGGAGGTTTTAGTAGAAGCCGAGTTTAAAAAGTTAAAGTGGTTGCTGCAGCAGGCTGACATCTTGGAGGGCTTTCCTGCCATCCCAAAGAGCCAGCTGGAGAATGCAGACAGACTGGACACAGTGGACCAGATCACGGACACCTACGACCAGAATGTAGTGAAGGTGACCATAAACGTGCTCAGAAGGATGAACAAACATGACTTAGTCCAGCGTCTGTTAAGTGTCAGCTGTACATCCAAAGGTAGGTGACAAATGATGCACTGACATACAATTACTAGCATCGAAGAGTCTTCTTTTACTGCTCTGCTAGACTCTTTGTCTAATTGTTTTATCTTTTCCAGAGAGCGTGTCTCATTGCCTGCGTGAACTCAAACACAACTTCAGAAAGAGGTTACAGCATTTACTTCATTCAACCTCAAGTGTTGGAAAGCAGAAGTTTTTGAATGGGCTGTACACTGAGCTGTATGTCACAGATGAATGTTCTGCTAAAGTTGACATTGAATTGGCAACTAAAAAGAGCACGGGAGACTTTATAAACACAGTTGAAAGCTTTTTCAACCGAAAAAAAGTACAAGGGCAAGAACTGAGAACTTTAATGACCACAGGAATCTCTGGAAGTGGAAAAACAGTCTTGACACAGAAGTTGGTACTTGACTGGACTGAAGACAAAGTAAATAACACTATACATTTTATATTCCCAATTTCTTTCAAAGAATTTAATTTGTTCAAGAATAGAAATTGCAGCATGGTAGAGCTTCTTCATTACTTCTTCCCTGAATCAAAAGAGGCAGGAATCTGCAACTTTGAAGAGCTTCAGATTCTTTTTATCTTGGACGGTTTGAACGATTGCCTGCTTCCTCTGGACTTTCCCAACAATGAGCTCCTGAACGACATCACTGAGGCAGCTACAGTTGATGTGCTGCTAACAAACCTCATCATTGGAAGATTGCTTCCCTCTGCTCACCTTTGGATAACTACTACACCTGAAACAGATAAGGAGATTCCTTCTGTGTATATTGACATCGTAACAGACGTCAAGGGTTTCAGCGACCAAAAGAGGGATGAGTACCTTCGGAGGAAGTTCAAAAATAAGGAAATGGCCAGTACAATCATCTCACACATTAACACGTCAGAACGTCTACGCAGTTGGTGCCACCTTCCAGTTTACTGTCACATTTGTGCACTTGTTCTGGAAGATGAGCTGAAGAGCAGCAACAGGCTACACACACCGAAGACTTTGACCGAGTTGTACACACGATTTCTTGTGGTTCTGTCCAGACGAGCGACAGCTGAAGGCAGTGGAGACTCCAGCTCAGTGATTCTGTCTCTAGCAAAACTGGCCTTTGAACAGCTTCTCAAAGGCAACCAGATCTTCTACGAAGAAGACCTGGTGGATTGTGGCATTGATGTCCAAACGTTTCCGTCATATTCAGAACTTTTCACTCAGGTCTTTAGAGAGGAATGTGGGCCAAACCAGAATAAACTCTACAGCTTTGTCTTTTCCACTTTTCAAGGGTTTCTGGCTGCTCTTCATGTTGTCGTGTCATTCATTAACTCTGGCATTAATCTCTTGTCTCAAGAACCGCTGAACGCCCAACTGTCAGTACAAAACCTCCATCAGAGTGCAGTCAAGCTGCTTTTACAGAGTCCAGATAGACTTGTGCGTCTGGTCCTCCGCTTTCTGTTTGGTCTTAGTCTGCAAACCAATGAAACTCTTCTCAAAGAGTGGTTGAAACTATCAGGAAGAAGCCTGGAGGGTAGCAACCATGACACAGTCCAGTACATCAAAAAGCAGTTGATGGAAAACCCTCCTCCAGATAAATGCCTCAACCTGCTTCAATGTCTGAATGAGCTCAGTGTGTCGGTGTCGGAGGAGATCCAGCACTACCTGACCTCTTCCACATACATCATGTCTCCTGCTCAGTTCTCAGCTCTAGTCTTTATCTTGCTGACTTCAGAAAGCATCTTAGAGGTGTTTGACCTCAAGAAATACTGCAGAAATACTTCAGATGAAATTCTTTCTGGTTTGCTGCCAGTGATTCAAGTCTCAGAGTGTGCTGTGTAAGTAACTCTTTCTGGTTGTATTACGTAAAGTGGCTTGGGTTAGAATTCCAGCTCAGACCTATTGACCCACTCCTTTCACCCTTTTTTATCTAGTTCTATTACTTTAAAATAAAGGCTAAATATTAACCCTTAACAACCATTTAAAAAACAAATGTTCTGAAATTTGACAACAGCCCACATTGTAACTGCTCATTGTGGGTCTGTTCCTGATTTGCACATGACTGTATGTAATAGTTTTTGAAAGGACATATGTGTTCCTTGCGCTGGGGTGTAGCAAAAATATAGCTCCAAAAAAAAATTCCTCAAAAGATTCTTTACAAAAATTGTAATTGCTTTTATTGATTTGTGATACGTCTCATTTAATCCGTTTCAGACTGCGTGGCTGTAACCTGTCACGCAAACAATTTCAAACTCTGGCCCCTATCTTCTGCTCAAATAAACTCAAAGAGCTGGATCTCAGTGAAAACAATCTTGGACTTGAGGAAATCACAGAGGGCATGAAGAACCCACAATGCAAACTGGAAATTCTCAGGTAGGTCGGAGCTATTGGTCAGCTCAACTAGATTGGCTTTAAAAGTAAATCATGTAAATGTGTTTATGGGATACACTGCATTTAGGACTCTTGATGATAAAGTACAGCAAAGAAGAATGTTGCAGTTATTGACAATAGATGTGTTCCAGACATATGCAAAAATAAATAACCAAGTTAACAATAACTGCACGTGGCAGAGTGGTTAGCACTCCTGCCTCACAGCAAGAAGGTCGTGAACCTGGCCGACTCAAACATTCTCGGCCGACTCCGGTCTTTCTGTGAGGAGTCTGCATGTCCTCCGTGTGTTACCGTGGGTTCTCTCCGGGTACTCCGGCTCCTCCCACCATCCAAACACATGCATGTACAGGTTAATTGTCAACTCTAAAGTGTCCCTAGTGAATGAATGTGAGAGAGAATGGTTGTCTGTCACTGTTTGTCTCTATATGTTAGCCCTGCGACTAACTGGCCACTGTCCAGGCTGTACCCTGCCTCAGGCCCAAAACTGCTGGGATAGGCTCCAGTCACCCGCGACCCCTAACGGGACAAAGCGGTAGAAAATGGTGGATCCTGGATGAAAAACTAAAGCGTGGGATGCCATCAACCATCTTCTTTGCAGCAGTTTTCCTGACCATATTTAGTCAAGAACCACTGTGTATTCTTCACCTTCCTTGCATTTCTCCAGATGTAAAAAGTCTATGGAAATCAATTCAAATGGTGCTTTTTTCTTTTTGTTATAGCTGCAGACTTGAGTGACATAATGCTCCATCTCCTGTCTTGCCTAAGTGTCCCGTCTCTTCATGCAGGAACTTGTATACCAGGGGCTTCATAGACTCTGGCACCACCAGTTGCATCCTACCATTAGTCTGTCTCCAGAGGGGTCCATGTTGGTCCAGCTGAAGCTTTGGCCACTCTTTCAGCAGTGGCCCTCGTTGCAGTTGGTTGCACTGTACTTTGATTGTGGTGTTTTTTGGGATGGTAACTAACATTCTTACAAGACAAACTTTGTGTCCAATATGTTCTTTTTTAACATGGTGTTTGTAAGTTAGGCGCGCTGTGGCACTGAGCAGCTCAGCAGGGGAAGCGCAGCAGAGACGGCAGAGGAAAAGCGGGAGGGACTGAGTAAATGCAGGTTGAGTCGGAAAGAGACCAGCGGTAAAATAGTCGCAGTGTCTGGAGATGTTAGATCGAGGTCGAGAGTTATGAAGAAAATATCAGACGTGTGCAGTGGTGTGACCTGAGTGTGCTGAGTGGAGCAGTACCTTATGTAGATAAGATCTAGTTGTGGGTTGCTGATGTGGAGACCTGCTTGAGGTCAAATGATGCAGTCAGGTTATTGAAGTTAGCAGCTTGTGGCTTTTCAAGGTGGATGTTGAAGTCTCCTAATACCACCAGAGGAGTACCATCCTCAGGGAAGGATGAAAGAAGCACGTCCAACTCCTCCAAGAAATGTCCAAGCTGACCTGGGGGTCGTTAGATAACTACAAAATGACTTTTAACAGGGTGGGTGATGGTAACAGCATGGAACTCGAAGGAGCTGTTGACACACAAGGGTGCTAGCTGTTTGAACTTCCAGTCGGTAGGGATAAGTAATCCGGTCCCTCCACAGGATAATCCACCAAAGGTCATGGAATCCATCCAACAAGGAATGTAGTTGAAGCTGTCACAAGTCTGATGCTCCATCAAACACAAAACGTAATCAAACTGGGCAGAAACACATTTTGTAATGTTGCCCCCTTGAAATGAACAGTCTTTCTCCAGATTCCTTTTGCAACATTTATTATAGGTTCCGGGTGCACAAGCCATTGTAGTGTAGATTTTAGAGTTTTTGTATGAAGTTTCCCAGCAGTAGATACAAACACAATCAATTTGTCAAACACTTACAGTGTTCCCATTTGCACAAATGCCACACTGCATCTCTCTCTTTCTTCTCCTCTCTCTACCTCTGACAGGTGGGTGTACCCCACTTAAACCCGGCTACTTAATGCGTGAGACTCTTGACTTAATACTTCCGGGTTACACAAACACAATAAAATGGTAGAATAAAAATGGTGAATAATGTAGCATTAGCAAAAGTATAATTTAATAGTTAACAGGGAACTCATACCAAAATCTAAAATAACTTGTGCTTTAAAATTGCACTGTATAACACTGGCTCCTAATAAAAGTTTTGTTTTCTTTAGGTTGATTGGTTTGGATTTGAACTTGACTTATTATGGCAAACATCTGGGTTCAGTTCTCTGTTGTGAGTGGACTCATCTCAAAGAACTGGACCTTTCGTACAATAAAGTGCGGGAGAATGGAATAAAGTGCATTTTTGAAGGATTGAGGAACCCTCACAGTAAACTCAAAACACTAAGGTATTGTAGGCTTATAAATAATAAAACCAACAAGAACACTGTCATTTTTTATTCATTATTTCCGTTCCACAGGTTGACTGCTTGTTTGATGACATGGGAAAGCTGTGATGCTTTGGCCTGTTACCTCAGCTCCCCATATTCCACTCTGACAGAGCTGGACTTAAGTTTGAACAACATACAGGAAGCCGGACTGATGGTCTTGAGTACGGCTTTAAAGAGCCCAGAGTGCAAACTAGAAACACTCAGGTCAGTGGATTTTAAATTATTTTTCTCCACAGTATTAGGGAGGCATAAATTGAGCTCAACTCCTCATGGCCTAAGTCTTCTCTTATACTAAGTATGTATATTAACAACAAATCTTTAGCATGGTCTGTGTGTAGTTTATAGTAACAGATAATTAACATGTGGGCTGTGTAGTATTTTGGTGACATCCGGTGGCAAAAGAGTGTATCTTACAAGACCAGACTAGACTAGAATGACTCAACAGCACAACTCAGCAGCACAGGTGAATCAAAGTCTTTAATAAGTATAGAAGCAAACAAATCCAAAAGGGCAAGGCAAAGACATGTCAAAATCCAAAACAGAGGAAAAACACTAGAAAATTTACTGGAGGAAAAAGATGGAACGCTTGAGTAAAACAAGACAAACTGGCACATGGACAGGAGAAGACAAAGACTTAATAACATCCTGTGGCAGGAAGTAAATCTGGAACAAAAGGGAGAGTCAAGATACAAAAAATAAAACTGGAAATGCAAAGACAGAAGACTTGGACAGAAGGACATTCTTGACAGTATCTTACCAATAAAAACAAATATGTTTTTGATCACAGTGTGCTTTTTAACGTGTGTTTTCTTTTCTTTTTCCCTTAGACTTGGTGTTTGTGGCCTGACGGACAGAAGCTGTGACATCCTGGCCTCGGTTTTGTCCGAGTCGAGCAGGTTGAGCAGACTGGACTTGAGCAGAAACAGTCTGTGTGATTCAGGAGTAAGCCTCTTCACTGCAGGCATGAAGCATTCACGCTGCAGACTGGCTTATCTTGGGTCAGCATTCTACAACATCTTAAAAAGTATTTACATGTGAGCTAAGTAGTTTCTGATCAAGTGTTTCCTGTCCAGATTGAACCAGTGTCAGCTGTCTGAAAAGAGCTGTGAAGAGCTGGGTACTGCTCTGAGCTCTTACATGTCTGAGCTTAAAGAGCTGGACCTCAGTAATAATGACTTGAAGGACTCAGGAGTACAGCTGCTGTGTGTTGGACTGCAGAAGCCAGAGTGTAGACTGGAAACCCTGAGGTTTGAGCACATGTTCCATTATGCTTCACTCACTTTGTGTTGTCTAACCACTGTGTGTTAACAGGTTATCAGGCTGTATGATCACAGAGAAAGGATGTGTGTCTTTGGCCTCAGCTCTGACCTCCAACCCTTCCCATCTGACAGAGCTAGATCTAAGTTACAACCACCCTGCAGATACAGGACTAGGGCTGCTTTCTCCTGGACTGGACCACCCATTCTGGAGGCTAAAGACTCTTTGGTACGGCTCGTACACAAAATGTGCCCTCTAAATTCCCATGCTGTAATATATTTATGATACCTAGAGTTCAAAGAGCCCAATTAGAAGAACAGTGTTGCATTACCTTGCATTGGCAGACTTTTTCACTGGTTTAACACAACTGCTCTTGTTCTTTCAGCGTTGACCACGGTGGAGCTCAGAGGATGAAGTCTGGTCTTTGGAAATGTTAGTATTTAAAGTACAACTCATTAAATATAGTTTGTATTACACAAGCATAACACAATGTTCCACAATGTCCACAATGCTCCTTTGGTCAAGGTTAACACTTAAAAACATTGGTCTGATTATAAGAAAACTAAAAGTTACCATTGTTGAAAATCTTTAATTATAATTCTATGATGGGGCCCATGTTTAGATCAGTATTGAGTAGTGTTGTGTGTATGTCTACTGGGATAGGTGTCCATGTCATGTGTTCTAGTAAGAAATAAATGGGAATTGCAAAAGGAACTGCCATCCAGAGGTCACGCTAGACTTCCTCACTCTCTGTCATTTTAACGGACATCGTAAAATATACGTCACAATCTATTATTTCCTGTCATACTTTGATAATACTTATATCTTTTCTGTTTACTCACATTTTAAGAGTTTGCAAGATGAGCATAGCATTGTTTTATTTATGAACAACTGACTTTTTCTGATTAAAAAATGAAATAACAAAAATTAACTAAACTTAATTTAGTACTGCCCTGTTCAGTGTTCTCCATTTGTCCTCCTTCATCCTCCACTGCATCATATCCTCTTTTTTCACCTTTATTAACAATATCAGAACTATTTGGCGGTTTGAAGAAACTACTCACACATATTTGCAACTGAATGCAGCGTCACGAAGACGAGATGATTCAAAATAATTGCTAATTAATATGTACATTTGCCACCAACTGGACATAAGTAGGAATTACAATAAAGGACGGAAGATATTCAGTCAACATGATCTCTGCTGCCATTTTTCCTGTAATACCTGGAAAGTCTTGCTGAATAAATGTAGTTAATACTAAATACTTTATTTTTCTGTCAACCAGATGCTGTCGAGCTCACACTGGACCCCAACACAGCCCACAGGAACCTCATACTGTCAGAAAACAACACAAAGTCTGAATATGTTGACACACCACAGCCGTACCCATATCACCCAGACAGATTCAATGTCCATCAACAGGTGATGTGTAGCAGTGGACTAACTGGCCGCTGTTACTGGGAGGTGGAGACAAAAGGCTTTATAGACATAGCAGTGTCTTATCATGAGATGAACCACAGGGGAGACAGTAAGGAGAGCTCTTTTGGAAAAAATGACAAATCTTGGTGTTGCACCTGGGAATACCAATATCTTTATGTATTGCACAATGACTGGGCAATCGAAACAAATCAAAAAGTAGAAAATAGTGAAAGGATGGGTGTGTATCTGGACTGGGATGCTGGTACCTTGTCTCTATACACTATGTGTTCTGGCACTCTCACCCATCTGCACACTTTGTACTCCACCTTCACCCAACCACTCTTTCCTGCCTTCACGGTCCATAATGGCCATTTCCAAATTTCTTTCTGTCAGTTAGCTAAAGAACTAAATGAGTAAGACCTTGTGGTCACCTGAACAATGAATGAAAGTGTCTTTGGCTCCTAAACTGCATTATTATTGACTGACCAGTAGATTGTGTTCACTTTAAAATGTTGTAATATGAGGACTAGAATACAAATTATAAAAAAAAAGCATCTGGACTCAGTTTTCAAGGTGAAGATGTTTAGTCTCTAATTCCAAAAAACTTTATCAAGTCTGAGATCAACTGGTAAGAGAGCTGGGTGACTGAGACATTCAGGGTTTTAACTATCTGGGGTTTAATTGACATGATTTGCACAAGCATCAAAGTTAAGTAATGATGTAGACGGGTCCAGTAGGAAATGCCGTAACTTACCCAAATATCCTTCTTGAGGTCAATATCCTACTTGAGATAAATCATGCAGGCTGCTATTTATAATTTTGATTTTTAAATATAAAATCTAGTCATGGGCAAATATAGATTGGATAATAATGGCCCTCAAAATGGTAGGCTTTGAGTTCAAGTCTCCTACGCTCCATCTGTGTAGCTTTATTAGGAACCAATGAGTCTATCATGTTCTCAGATTATGGCCTGAAAAGTTTTTCTTTTGTTGTTCTTTAGTACGTTCATTAGCTCCAATGTAATTCTTTTTTTGTGTTTACTATTGATATAAAACAAGGGACTTAGCATTGTGTTTGCCTGGCCATCCATACTTCTGCTTCACTGGCACTGTGGCACTGCTGTGCTGCACTAGCCATTTGTTTATTTGTTGTCTGTTCGTTTTTATTTGTCGTGTAATGAATACAAAAACATAATAATACAAATAGAACTGTTTAGGCAGGCGTGTATAACTCCCACTTGTGTCCAAATAAAATAATGCATTTCTATTGTCTTTATGGCTAATATTCATTATTTATAAACCACATATTTTTATGAAATGCATGTAAAAACAGATTATAACAAGCCCAATAAAATGGTGCGTACATGTATGTTAACATGGTTTACTTACTGAAAAGTATATTGTAAAATTTGTCATCTTTGTACATCTGCTTTAACACGCCCCCACAGAAAAATGGGTGAGGCTCGGAGACACCAGTCCAAAAGACTTATATCAGCGTGCCTAAACCCTTACACCAGGAAGGTAAAGCATACCTGCAGGACTTGATAAACAGAGAATCAATCAATCAATCAATATTCTATTTATATAGTGCCTTCCAACAACCACAGATTGAACCAAGGTGCTTATCAACATTAATAATAAACAAACATAATTTAAATAGGTTTTTAAAACACAATAAAAACAGTAGTGTCACAAGTTGCCCTATTTTTCACCCTAGTGTGGTGTAAAGAGAAAGTCAGGCGAGCTCAGACTGTGCGTGGACTATTGTGAACTTAATTGTTTGTCAGTGCCTGACAGACATCGTATTCCTAGGATACAGGACATGCGTGATAGTCTTACTGGTAGCTCCTGGTTTACAGTACTGGACCAGGGGAAGGCTTATCTTAAAGGATTTTTAGATAAGGAGAGCCAGCCCCTCACAGCCTTTATGGGGTTTGTACCAATGGGTTAGGATTCCATTCGGACTTAGTTCTGCTCCGGCAGAATTTCAGAGAAGCATGAAGAAATGTCTGTGGGAATAACGCGATGATATTTGTCTAGACTATTTTGATGATAATTTGGCCCATATAAGAACGACATATAACAACATATAAGAAGAGTATTGCAAAGATAGCCGAAACGTGGGGTAAAACTACTGTGATGGAAATTGTATATTATTGCTGAATGCTCTCACTCCTGCTCCATTTCATATGCTTATCCATATACACTTATGACTTAATGTCTTAGCTGTATCTTCTATTGGCGCCAGGCTAATCCAAACAAGACAAAGACATCACTTTGCACTACATCTAATCATTGTTCAGGGACACTCTGTCCTGTACACTTAGAGGCATATAAACGTAAACTTATTCACATCTATGACTGACACTCAGCCTATTACACGTCCATCCACGACCCTGGAGGGTCATGTGCTGTAAACTCATGAAGTAAATCACCTGTACCATGTTATATGGGTGATTTGTTTCATTCTTGCAAGAATTAAACCAGTCTTCCATTTCTAAATTTACCATGTGCGGTCTTCATCGTCTCATTTGTGATCCGGATCTAACAATTATTTTAATACTTACTGCTAAGAAATGTGATCTTTTCAAGCCTAAAGTCAGGTTTTTGAGCAGGATTGTGTCGAACGATGGTTACAGCATGGATCAGGCAGAGGTCGCCCCTGGGCTGTCCCTGAAAGACAAACACAGCAGGGCATTTTAGTGCAGTGCTCTGCTGTAGCAGGCAGGAGCAGAGAGGTGGAGAACATGGAGGTGGAGAACATGGTCCACTCGAACTCAATGTCTCCAGTCTCCCTCGGGATCTGGTTGAAGCTCTGCCGGAGATGGGAGTTGAAGATCTTTCTGACAGGGGGCTCGGCCAAACGTTCCCAACAGAACCTCACAGTTTGTTTGGGCCTGCCGAGTCTGTCCAGCTTTCTCCCCCGCCATCGGTTCCAACTCACCACCAGGTGACATCCGATTGTCCATGACACTATCTCTATCGCTAGTTGGTATCCCTCAACCTCCCTCAGAAGCTTAGGCTCCTTCCCCACCAGCTTGGTGGTATTTCATGTCCCTAGCGCCAGACTCCGTGTCCTGGGTTTGGGTCGTCAATCACTAAATATTCTTAATTCTAATTATATCCTTTTGCAAACACACTCACAATAGTACATAGTAAGAAAACAAATAATTCTTTGTGACTGGACCATTTGCTGAGATATGCTCGCTAGACTAGAAGTCCTAAATCCAAAATAGGATACCGATGGTAGGCTTATAGCCATAACGCTATTATATATTGATCGTACTGATAACTGTGTGTTCAGAAGACATATCGTTATTTACTTGTAATCACACCAAATGTTTAATGATTTACTGACTGGAGACAGATGGACAGTGGCTTGGATTCTGAGTCAGCTGAGGAAACAGGAAGCAGTTGTGTTCATTTGCAAAGAAAAGAACGCAGACTTTGACCTTTGATACACTGGGTCAGCCAAGTTTCACCACTAAAAGTTTAAATGTTGATGGTTCCTGGCAACCTTGGTAAAAAGTCAATGGATGCGGAAATGTTTACACACTGTGGCCTTTTGAGATTGCGCCAAATATATGTATTTGTTGTGTTGTCGGAGGTGCATTGAACGTGACCTGAGGAGACAGTTGTAGGTCAGCTGTAACACGGCAGCCGAGACACAATAAAGGAAAAAGAGCCGCTGATGAAAAGGTTTGGAACAAAAATAAATAATTTTATTAAAAGGCAACCAAAGGACTCTTTTCTTATGCCTAAGATCAGCAACACTTACAATATGGGGTCAGAAAATTATTAAAATAATAATCATAAATTAATAATTTTTCTAGATATAAAACTATACCCTTGTGCCTAGTCTTTGTGATCTGCAGCCTTTCATTTGTTAGAACATTGGCCCAGAACATGTTACATCATCCCAAATATACATTAGAGCAGGATATTTATTGGATTTATATGAAAAGTGTACAGTCCATGTGAATTTTGCTGCTACATTTTCTCTTTTACTCTTTTATTGTGTTTACAGCCTTAGAAGTTACATAGTGTGCTTTATACATCAATGGCCTTAATGTAATGAGTCATTTCTACTTTTAACTAGTACCTTAATTGTAATTAAGTATTATTTTGGCCATCTAATAGTACTTTTTCTTGAATCCACATATTTGGTCATATTTGGTTTAATCTCAGAATTCTGACTTGATTCTCATAAAAACGTTTGGTTGTGTCAGTACCTGTCTAACCACAAATTCGGGGAATCATAAAAGCATTCGTTGTTCTCAGAAACAAACACTGACTTTTAAAAATGTCTCTAAGGTCTCAGCATTTTCTCACACTGCTGCTCTTTCTGTACATGAAATTAAGCTGACTAGTCTTCTACTTTGGCTTTTACTGCACTGACTTGATCTAATGGGTTTGTATTACTCACAGATTGTAACAGCACTTGTTCTATAAATATATAGAACAGTTCTAACACTATAGCTTTGATTGCAAGGGACAATCTCTAATATTACTATCTCACAACCAGATAAAGCAGAAATGGGAAATCACAATCTACAACTGTGAATAATTATGAACTCATTTCTGTGGAAATTTTGTCAGTTTTGTCTTTGGTAACATGTTTTACCTTTCATTAAAACGGCGGAAAGTGTTGTGGGGTTCTGGTTGTGTGTTTTTATTTTTTTTTAAGCCATGCTGTACTAATGCTGAGACTTGACTGGTTAAATGGGCTATGAATGAATCACCTATACTTGTCTTCTGAAGTCTCTCTGTGGATAATGTGCTGTTTTAGATGTGGAATACATTTCTTTAGGAGACAGAAGCAACTGAAATCAGGCTCCCTCAGTAGAGTAGGGGAAATCAGCGCCAGAGGAGGACGCGCGTAAAGCGGGACTCAAGGCCACTCGAGAGCGAGCGCATCTATCCACGAGCGCATATTTTTTATTTTTTATTTTTTATTTATTTTTATTTTATTTTTTATTTTTTATTTTTTATTTTTTATTTTTTATTTTTTATTTTTTTTGACAGCAAACATAGATTATTTCTCCTCCAGTGTTTGCATTAGCTTCCAGAGCAGAGCAGTAGTGTCAGCTGGTGGTGTTATCTGTTAACTTGCTAGAGGCGTGTCGGTCTGGCTCGCTCTGGTGCTAACGGACATCTTTCGAGGGTTTATTTGGGAGGTACCTGACACTGGAGCCTTTGACATCCTGCGTCAATCAGAACATGTCCTCAACAGCGTTAGTTCCCAAAGCACAAGGTTCACAACAAATATCCGTAAATGGGCAGGAATATAGACAGACATTTTAAATAATAATTCGCAAATTAAGAAGACTTGAAAATATTTAAAATTTGGTGTGGTTTATTGTGAATATACAGAAGCCAAAAGTGCAAAATTTTCCCATGTTCCAAATAAGCTCACTTCCCCACGTGTCACTCCTTCTGGCCACTGTAAACAGTTCTGAGACAGAAAGTTGACCTTGTGTCTCAGGCATCAGTGCTTTTAATCTAGTTAAACCTGAAGAATAAACAACATTGTTTCATCAAACCCTCAAAGTTATTATTACTGACAAGACCTTACTGCACATGTCTCCACACATGAACGAACAAGAAACACGATGCATTGTCATTATTTTCCCCTTTGCTTTTCTCTATTTATGTTTCATCATTGTTGTGCTGTTTCTCTCTGTAGGCCTGGCCAGTGCAGGACTGGACACTTTCCCAGTTGAACAAGCATTGTAACAAGCACCAATAGGAATAAAATATTAAAGTGGAAAAAAAGGAAGTGTGCGTGGGTACTAGACTAGTACTATGAATATAAAGTGGTTGAAGTGACTAGGTCACATGAAAAAAACATTTTTATATAAAATAAATCATATAAAAGATAAAAGTGGAAAAAGAAGGTGTGCTTTACTATGACAGTAATATTATATTTATATTATATTTATGTTTAATATTTACATTACGTGTATTATATAAAAATTTTATCAATATAAAAATGGAAATGCTTACTGTGAAGACATTCCCTAAAGAATAAAATAATTAGATAAAGGCATTTTGACAAAGGTGTAATTTAGACATTCATTTGTAAATGTTTATGATAATATAAATGTTTTATAGCTGATTTTATAACACATGTTAAAAAGTTATTTTGTGTGTAAATATTTATTCTATTCTATCTATTTTATTGTACCAAATCTATTTAAAATGATATTGGGGGAAGGAGTCCCCTGTAAGGGGTTGTTTAGGAAACATAGTTTTCCCTGCTCCTGGTCACAGCACAAGAAGGTGCCCAGGTCTCCCCAGCACACCTGACCACTGCAGCAGTGTCTATGGCCGCTGAAAGAGCTGCTGCACATGTACAGTATGTGTAAGTGGAGGGTAAAGATCTAAATTTACTTATTTATGTCTTTTTCCTGGAACGAACCCGTTTTTAAAGTGTCTCACTAAAACAAGTGATCGAGCCTGCACCACGGGTTTAGTACTGCCTCAAAGCTGAGGTGGGCTGTTCTGCAGCCGACTGGACCAACCTGTCAGACGTGCGTTATACAACATGAGAAACAATGTTAATTACTACTTTGTTGGGATGTTAATATTTTACTTGATGGGTGGGGGTTGTGTGTTTTGCGCATATTACTTATTAACTTAATAAACTGAACTTGCCACTGGTCTTATTTGATATCTATCACAAACATTCTCTCCCTGGGACAGTGAGCTGCAGGTGCACAGATGCACCTGTTGAGACATGTTTTTAACAGTTGTAGAGGGAGACTTGAAATCTCTGTTTTCTGTGTAATTCTTAATACAAAATCGTACCAAAATCAACATAAATGCATATCTTTTGCAATACCCATTCTCTCTTACGCTGCCTCGACTTGATAAGGCTCAGCTCCTGTGTGCACAGACTACTTCCCTTTTCTCCCTTTCCGGTGAAGGAGGGGGAGAAAGGTCCTCCACTTCATAGAACCGCTCTGTACTGTCCCTCCAGTCTCACTGCGGGTCCCAGGTCCCGAACCCCACCCTTGGTTGGTCCCCTCTGTCTCCGCTGGGCTCGTCCCACTTTTCCAGCATTTATGAAATATGATCAGTGGGTTAGGCTCTGAGCAGGGTTTTTAGTTACACTTTATAACTGAACCACTGAATGTGGTTATAACCTGAGTGACGTTCCTAGACT